>SJXQ01004287.1:0-21618 GCA_006408695.1 Aepyceros melampus | reverse complement strand
AGTTCCAGGGTGGTATTTAAGATCTTTTTCACATCCATTAAATCGCAGGCACATAGTAGCTGCTTAAAGACAAACTTTCTCATCATTGTGGCTGTCTTATGAATCCAGTTTTCATGTATTATTTTCAAAGCTGGTAGGCTGGGGAGCTTCATCTTCAGAGCGTTCTTGGTATTACTTAGCATCCTCAGTCTACCAAGGGGACCATGTGACCGTGTGCGCATCGCCCCTCTCCTACCTCCATCATCTGAAAGCTCCTGTTTCTGGGTAGCTGCTTAGAGCTGCTGACGGGCCTGTGTCTCTCACCCAGAAGGAGCTGCGGCTGCTCCCCTTTTTATCTTTTTCTCATCTTTATCTTCTGCTACTTGACAGCAGTTTTTATGTCGAAGACATGTAAAGTTGTGCAGTCTGCCTCCTCCCACCACAGCCCCGGCATCACCAGCAGTATCCACACACCTATCTACATTTGTAGTAAATCTCCCAGTCCTTTATCTTTACTACTTTGCTCATAGGAGGGTCCACGGTAATGAAGTGCAGAACAGCAAGTGCCAGTCACCATGAAGATGTGTAGAAAATGTCGAAGCTGGCTGGGCAGATCTGTGTAAGCATCTGCCCCCTGCCCTTTCAGGAGCTGCATTTTGATCTGCATCCTTTGTTCCTCCACCCCAAGGGAAAATTAGGGTGGCTGTTCTTCACTAGGGGATTCGAGGCCCCTGTTATCAGTTCTCACTTAGCCTGTGGTTTTAGAGGAGGAGGGAGGAGATAGGGAAGTGGAGGGAAAGAAGGGGAGTGTTAGGGGGTGCCTGGTTTCTAAGAGGTGCAAGCTATAGGCATCAAATTACTGTAATTTGTTTTTAAAGTTCTAAATCTGTTTTCTTTATATTAAAAAAAACTGCAGTTAGTGAACTGACACTGTTAAATGAGTTGAAGTCTGCAAATGTACACATAAAATATAAGCCCTCCAACCATCTAATCAAGACATAAAATAATTCTCTTGCTTTTAATGTAGTTTTTATCTTTGACTAATGAAATATATTACAGTGTTGAAACTTCAGTGAAGTTTGCTACTTTGTCCTTTTAGCTAGTATAAAGAAATCAGGAATAATGGCATAATTTCATTTAGGAAAATTATTAAGTTCATGATTTTTTATTTTTAAGACTCCTTTGTGGAGAGCAACTATATTTTTCAACTACCTCTTTTTCTGTTGCTTTTATACTGCTTTCCTTGAAATGAAAGGCATGCATCAAGTGTTGGTTTTATCCTGTGGCTTCACTTTGGAAATTCTCTGACTATTTCTCCCTGTCAGAATACCTCCTGAAGTCTGTCTGGTGGCATGTTGCATGGCCAGGTGTTCTATATAGGAAGGTCGTTTCAGTGAAAGGGAGAGAGGATAGTCTATTAAATGAGTGAATGAATAAGTCTGTTGAATTGAAAGAGAATAATTTGTTCTCCCTAATAACTAATGGTCCTCATTATCCCACAGTAAAATGTGTATCATTTTTCTGAAACCCATGCAAGATTATTGCTATTGGGCTTAAATAAAGCTAAATTTTACTCTTTTCCATCTGTGAATAGAAAAAAATATAGTATTACTCTTCTTATACAATAGCCCTATAGGAAACATGGCCACTAAAACTTGGAACTCTTAGCTTTTGTTCTCTAGACTATAGGTTTTTTTCTCTCTTGTTCTAATGAAAGCTCTCTATATTCTGTGGATGAAATATTCACAGTATGCTCCAACATCCAAATAGTCTTCTGTACCTAGCAAATCAGGCTGGGAATGAGAATATTCTAAAGTTCATTCTTGAATTTCATCTTTTAATAAATTTATATTTAATGCATGATAATACTTAAAATTATATAATATCTTTACTCTGATGAGGAATGATTTTGTACAATAACTTTCAAGTACATTTTTACATGGTCAGTTATAAAATTTCAGGCATTTGGCTATCAGGGCTGTTTTTTCATTGGTCCTGAGAAGTTATTGATGTTTGAGAACATGAGACTTTAAAATTTAATCTCTGAAAGTAGTGCTTAAAACAAGGCAACACACTTAAGCCACTGTGTTCCTGAGTTAAATTGGAAAGTAAAAACCACTCTTTTTATAAAATGGCCGTGCCACGTTACAGAAGGTGGTTTCTGTCAATACACAGAGTTCAGTGGCATTTTCTAAGAAATGAAATGCCACCGCAGGCTGTGCCATGTATGGGTGGTGTGCCTTTGGTAGACCTGGAGAGAGAGATAAATACAAAGGTGGTGGTGGGAGTGGGATGATGCCACCAGCAGGTGCCTCAGGCATTGCTTTCTTGATCAATGAAGACTTTGCCTTTTTTCATGATTAAGTTCTCAGAAGAATGTACATACATGACCATCATTTCCAAACCATAGATATTTAATATGACATAATTTATAATAAAATTTAAAACAAAAGATTATACCAAATGCAATGTAGGATAGTAAGTCTTCTTAGCAGATAAGAATCCCCTCTTTCAGGCTGGGTGCCAGTGCAAGCATGTCACTGAATAGCTCATGCTCCTGGCTTTCTTATGCATCCATGGAACAGGTGAATGTTGAAGACCTGAGTAATGGGTGCTGTGAAGGGTGCAAAGTTGAGTTGGCTGAGGCTCTTCAATTACAGCCCAGCCTGTTGAGTCAGTTTCCCTCTTGTGGGAAAATCTAGGGCCAGCACAAGTACATATCCCAAAAGAGGCAAAATTAATTTTTCAGTGTTTTGGAAGAAGCAGAGCCCACTTCTAGCTGGGGCCACCTAGGAGGAGTTTATGAGCACTGTGGGTTTGCACTGTGCGTGTGGAGTTGGGAGAGGCTATCTGTGTGTCTGCTTCCAGCCCAGTGATGAGCAGCAGAGCCCTGACTTCCAGGCCGTTCCAGCTGCTCTTCAGGGCGCACGAGGGAGTTCCCAGCGAGTCTCACGAAGGGTATTTGTTGCACTGCATTGCGCCTCAGTCTTTGCAAGGTGAGTGCGCAGTGCTTGTCCCTGTGACCCCGGTTCACCATGCAAGGGCCTGCAGTGGCACTGTTGACCTGACTCAGGCGTACCTCTAGGAACTTAGAGCCCCACCAGAGCATACTGAGACGAATTGCTAGGAGCAGTGATTTCTTACTCTGACTTTGTAAGGCTTGGAGTTTCCAAAGGAAAATGGAGATTTCTCAAATTATTTAAGTTTGATCCACTTTCAAAAGTTTAACTCATTGAGGAGTAATTGGCAAATATAATTGTATGTATTTAAAGTGTACAGTGTGATGACTAGAGATATGTTTACATTGTAGAATGTTTACCAAGATCAAGATAACTAACATAATCATCACCTCACCCTTCTGGGGGGCAGGGGTAGTGTGGTGAGAATGCTTAAGATCTACTTGCAGCAACTTTTAAGTATGTGATACTGTATTATTAATTATAGATCAAGATTTTAAAGATCATCATATTAAACATACTAAAATGATGCCAAGACACTGTAGCCTATAGAAAAATGGGTAAGAAGTAATGAAATGAAAAAGAGCTGAGTACAGCATTGTGCACAGATACTTAAACTGTGTAAAATGTATACATAATGGATAATTCAGAAAAGTGTAAAGATGATGAGTTTTAGGTTCCTCCTTTGTTGAAAAAATATAAATATTCTTATAACTAAAGTAAGACAGTTTTTATAAAATCAGATAGGAATAGCATTGAAACATGTATATTATCATATGTGAAATAAATCGCCAGTCCAGGTTCGATGCATGAGACAGGGTGCTCAGGGCTGGTGCTCTGGGATGACCCTGAGGGATGGGATAGGGAGGGAGGTGAGTGGGGGGTTCAGGATGGCGAACACTTGTATACCCATGGCTGATTCAAGTCAATGTATGGCAAAACCCACTACAATATTGTAAAATAATTAGCCTCCAACTAAAATAAATTAATTAATTTTTAAAAATCAGATGGAAAAAATGGTTAAGCAGTTACTAACTCACTTGTAAAAAGGTGGGTGTTTAGGAACCTATAGCCTGACTCTGCACATCATCCCCCACCCCATACTACCAGCATAGATGGAGAGAAGAGGATTTTGCTGTAAGAGAAGCAAAATCTTTTCTTGGTCTATTCCTTTGTGTTATTTTCCAAATATTTTTTCAGCATAAAGTTACTGTGTTTTCTCACATCTAAAAATAGGAAAGAAAAAAAAAATAGGAAAGAAGATACTTCCAAGTTTTTTTCTTGCTTAGAGGTACAGGTCTCATTAAGTTAAAATTCACGTTCAGGGCTATCGTCAAGGGCGTTAAAAACAATCCTGTCTAGCAGGATTTTTTTATCCATCATGATTGTGGGAGTTATCTTTTGCAAGACAGTAAAACTCTTGGGAGTTTACTTAACCCAAAGGTTTGATATTATTTCTTTTAAAATACTCAGACATTTCTCATTTATCTTATGGAGAGGTTTGTTGTTGCTGTAAAAGCAGGTTCAGTTGCTTGCCACTTGTATAATCAATTGTTTATCATTCAGTTGGATCTGTATTATTTAAAATTTTTTTATTATAAAAAAATTTCCAAACGTATAATAGTAAAGAGAACTGTGTAAGGAGCTCCCATTTGCTCACCACCCAGCTACAACCATTCTGCAGCTGTGGCCAACCTTCCTCCTCTTCACCTCCTCTGATGATTTTGAAGTGAACTCTTGACGTTGTATCATTTTATCTATAAATATTGGTATTTCATTTTGCATTTCTAAAAGGTAAGATTCCCCCCTTTTAGCATAAGTGTAACATTATTACTATGGGGAAAAATCCCCCACAATTCCTTTTTTCATCACATATCCAATAAATGTATTTCCCCAGTCATACTGTGAATGCATTTTTCCTTTAAAATGAAGCTCCTTCTTTGAACTGGAATCCAGTCAGAGTCCAAATGATAGTTAATCTTCTCTATCCCTATTTTGTTTTTTGACCTTTCCAATTTATTTGTTAGAGAAACCGGCAATTTTTGTCCTATGGAATGTCCCTTATTCTGGAGTTTGCTGATTGCATCCTGGAGATAGCCTTTAACACATACCTCTCTGTCCTCTCGTTTCTTGTAAAATGCTAATTAGATCTAAAGACTTGCCCATATTTTGGTTCAGCTTAAATTTTTGCTAATCCAACTTCCTAGGTGATGGTCTGTACATTTGTGAGGAGATGCATAATGTCTGATTGGAATCTAACACATTTTGAAACAAACTCAGAGATATAGCATGAGAGATACTTAGTATTCAGTTTTCCTACCTTTTTCAGTGTGTAAATTTTCTTTTTTTAAAGTTGAAATATAGTTGATATGCAGTGTTATTAAGTTTCAGATGTACTGTGTAGTGATTTGAGATTTGTATACATTATGAGATGATCATCACAGTGAATCTAATAATCCTCTGTCCCCATACAAAGTTATTGCAGTGTTATTGACCATACTCTTTATGTTATATATTATATCCAACTGTTTGCTCTCTGTATCTGTGAGTTTGTTTTCATTTTGTTTTGCTTTTTAGAGTCCACATTTATTGTTATCCTGTGGTATTCATCTTTCTCTCTTATTTCACTTGGCATAGTACCCTCTAGATCCATCTATATTGTCACAAATGCAAAATTTCAGTTTTTAGTGACTGAGTAATATCCCTGTGTGTGTGTGTGTGTCACATCTTCATCCATTCATCTATTGATGGGTCCTTAGATTGCTTCTGTATCATGAATATTATAAATAATGCTTATATTTATATTATATATAAATAATATTATAAATAAGCATTTGAGTCATGTATCTTTTTGAGTTAGTGTTTTTTTCCCCTGATAAATACCAGATGCTAAATTGCTAGATCGTATGACAGTTCTACTTTTAATTTTTTTGAGAAACCACAATACTGTGTTCCATAGTAGTTGTAATAATGTATAATCCCACCAACAGTGCACAGGGTTCCCTTCACACTACATCCTTGGTAACACTAGTTATTTGTTGTCTTTTTAATAATAGCCATTCTGACAGGTGTGAGGTGATAGCTCACTGTGGTTTTGATTTGCATTTCCCTGATGATTAGTGATGTTGAGCATCTTTTCATGTGCCTTTGGCCATCTGTTTGTCTTCTTTGGAGAAATGTCTGTTCATGTTCTCTGCCCATTTTTAAAATCAGGGTTTTGTATTTTTTTTTTTTTTTGGTGTTGAGTTGTATGAGCTTCCTGTATATTGAATATTAACTCCTTATCGGATATATTATTTGCAGATATTTTCTCCCATTCAAGTGGTCTGCCTTTTCTTTTGTGGATAGTTTCCTTGTCTGTGCAAAAGCTTTTTAATTTGATGTGACCCTGTTTGTTTAATTTTGCTTCTGTTTCCCTTGCCTGAGAAGATATAGCCAAAAAAAATACTGCTAAGACCAATGTCAAAGATGGTACTTCTTAGTTTTTTCCTAGGAATTCTATTATTCAAGTTTTATATTTATAATAAAGTCTTTAATCCATTTTGAATTTATTTTTGTGTATGGTAAGAGAAATCAATATGAATTTCTTACATAACATACATACAGAAAAGTTCACAAGAACCTAACTGAACAGCTTGATGAATTTTCCCAAAGTAAACACATACCAGTGTAGTCAGTCCCGAGCACAAGAAACAATATATTACTGTATCCTCAGAAGCCCCTCCTATCTCCTTCTAGAGATTATCCTCCATGCCCCAACAGAAAATTACTATCATGACTTACAACATCATAGATGAGGTTTTTTTATATTTCAGTGCTGCATAAATTATGTCTTTACTCTTAATGTCTGGCTACTTTGATTCAGTCTGTTTGTGAAATGGGTCCATGAGGTCGTACTTCATTTCTGTCTACTATGAATATCTCATACTGTGTGACTACCTACCAATGGATTCTTTCCACTCTGGGTGGTTATCAGTATTAGGCATTCTTGTACATCTCTTCTATTGAAAAATTATATGTATTTCTGTTGGGTCTATACTTAGAAGCAGATTGGCTTGGTCATAGCAGGCATATATGTTCAGTGTTAGTAGATGTTACCAATTATCTAACATTGTTCTACTAATTTAGAGCTGCTACTAGCAGCGTTTGAGTGCCTGACCTTCTTAGCATACTTGGTGTTTTCCTGTCTTCTTCATTTCATGTTGTGGCATAATGTTATGGTTTTAATTTGTGTTTCTTTGATGACTAATACAGTGGAGCACCGGTTGTCATGTTTATTGGCCATTTGAATATTTCCGTTTGTAAGAGGTCGTTTAAGTCTCTTTCTACTTCACTGTTGAAGAGTCTTTTTCTTACTGATTTGCAGGCATTCCTTATATGTTCTAAATGAGTTCTTTGGTAATTTATGTTGCAAATGGTTTTTGTTTGGAGTACTTTCTTCTAAAGGATAATTTACATACCATGCATATCACACAGTCAGTGTATCAAAACACAGAATATTTCGATTGCCTAGAGAGTCCCCTTGTACTCTCCCCAGTCCATACCCTCCCTCTCACAAAAGGAGCCACTCATCTGATTTTTATAACCATATGTTAGTTTTGCCTGTTACAGAATTTTGCATAAGTGATCTCCTCTGGTATATGCTTTTTGTGTTCAACTTCTTTCACTTAGCATATTTTTGAGATTCATACATCTTGTTGCCTGTATCAGTATTGTGTTTTTCATTGCCGAGTAGTATTCCATGATACATGCTACCAGTTTGATATTCATTCTCCTGTTGATGAACCTCAGATTGTTTCCAATTTCTGATTATTATGAATAAAGATGCTATGAATGTTCTTATTGAGGGCTTTTTATGGATGTAGCATTCACCTTTTAAAAGTTCATTTCAGTATTTTTAATCATACTAAATTTTCAGTTTGTTTATTGTTCTCTAGGAAGTCCACATATACGAAGGCATGGATTCACGGAAAAGATTCGTTTCCTAGAAAAAAATTTTTAGAAAAAAATATTCACATTAGGATTTCATTAATTAGCTTCCCTAGTATTTTAAGTGATTTGTTTAAGGTATACTTGTGAATACCAGTTACTCTACTCATTTGGAATTTTAGTCATATGGATTTTTCCTGCTCCCCTATAGTTGTATGAACATACGCAATTGACTACTGTAGTTATATGCAGTTGCATTAGTTAGACCTTGTCTTTTGGAAGATGATTATTTAGTCAAATATATCAGCCTCCAAACCTAACACCCTGAGTTTGGAGCATTTTAAATACTCCTTGAGAATGGGGACAAGTGAACATTCTAAAAACAAATAAATAGTTTACAATTGTTAGAAAATACAATGGTAGAAAAAATAATCCTGTTTATATGTTGCATTGGAGGTATGTGTGATAAGAATGGGGCAATCTTAAGTAAAAAACCACTCCTGAACTCATCCTGTCCAATGCTCATGATGTTACTTTCTATAAATACTCTTGAAATATGAGAGCTTTGATCCTGTTGCCAAAATAATGTGAGATCCTATAAATTTTCTAATTATAAATGACAGTATTTTAATTTCATTCCACTGTGCCTCTGTCCTGTCTCGTCGTTGTCGCCCTCCCCCACACCCCCACTCCAGCCCAAGAAAAATGGTGTGACTGGATCACTACAAGTCTCAGGGTTGAGTTAAAGCACACATTATTTCCATGACTGCTCTTCCCCCACATAACTGGTGCCAAGCGCAAGTAGGCTGCTCCTTCGTTTATTCGGACCAAATGGTTAAAGTTATCTGTCAAAAGCTAGTCTAGCAGTTCTTTTTCTCAACTGGGACATAAAGTCTGTTTCTTACAGTTTGGGAAAGCTCTGCATAGAAGAGATAAGGAATTTGGAATTGAGTTTTGTATCTCTTGGTTGCTCAAAGACTACTGTGTTTACTTACTTGTCTAGTGTGCAGTTTAATATTGATTATACAATGTATATGCACGTATGGAAACTGTGATCATAAAGAGTTTGCTTTAATGTCATTTCTGACAATAGTGTTTCATTTTGGAAGGACAGCAATTATAAATGGAGTTCTATGTAGCAGTTCTATTTTGCACTTTTTAAAATTCCGAATCTACCTCTAGGTGGCAGCACTAGACACTTTTTCCCTGTTTCATTTCAGGCTTAACGATTTATGGTATAAGTAGTAAAACTTTTAAGTTTCCTAAAACTTTGAAATAAGCTGTTATCGCCAGTTTTGTGCAGATTTGGAAAAATTAACTTCTATGTTGAATAAGTTTGGGGTTTAAACGTGAATTTTAACCTTAAAAAAGGATTCCAGCAGTAATGATCCATATTTTTAACATGACTACTTAATATGTTTTCTTAAAAAGGTTTAACTTAGCCCTCTGTGATTTGCCAGTTGAACTTAAAATTGTCCTTCCAAGAAAATCACTTCTTTATGATATTTTTATATTCAAGTAACTTGTACACGGATTGTTCTATACCTAATAATGTCTTCTCCCTATTTTATATTGAAAAAAATATGCCATTTTGAGTTATGGCCAGAAGTGCTGAGATGAAATCCCTTTTCTTGAAAGAAAATCAGCTTGTGAATAAATCTGAAGTAATTAGCTGGGCCAGTTGGTTTTGTGATTGCCCTGGGCAGATAAGGGTGGCTTGTGGGAATGGACATTTAAAGTAGACATTTCATAAGGCCTGGTAATTTTTATAACTCTCAGTCATTTTGGGGGCTTTTGTCCATAAGTATCAGGACAATCCATGTCCAGTTGTGGTGTGTTCAGCGGGCAGGCTGTCTCAGGTACACTCAGTAGATATGGCTAGTAGGGAGGCCTGTAAAAGCTTTCGTTGCTTCCTGGTTGCAGCCCAACCAGTTTTGTCTGTGTGCAAACCCAGCTTTGTTTTGTTCCTTAATATTTAGGTTGTGAAAGAAGCTTGTCTTTTAGAAAACCCTTGCTTATTTTTTTCCATACTCTTTGAAGAGTATTGGCCTGGGAAATTGATGGAATAATCATACCATCAGAGAAAAACTGGAGCTGCTTTCTCATAATCCCGAATAAAGCAAGACATGTGAATACAGTTGGATTCACAACTAGAGGTTCAGGAATTTGCAGCAGTTACCCATCACTGCAGAGAAGAAATGGCACCATTCACAGATGTGGGCCTGGTTTCTCTCACTCCATTCCTCTGTCTGTCCTTGTCTTTAAAGGAGAGGATATATATTTCCCCACACTTCACTAACTTGCTGTTCTCTTAAGCTGTAGGTAACTTGTAAGATAGAAATGTAGAGTGAGCCTTGGGGTCACGTGGCTAGTGAGCCATGTGTTCTATGTTACAGTAATTTATATCACTAACCAAGAACAGGTTTTCAATTTGTTTTGAATGTGTAGTCTTTGTTTTTATTATACACTATCATGTTGGGAAATACTCACTTTAATTACTACAAAGAGCAGCTATTAACTTGGCTGCAACATGAACGTGTGTTTCATGTATTTTTTCCAAATGTATAATTTTGAATGAATATTAAATGATGGATAAATAATGTTCACCTACTATTTTATTTTTTCATTCATGTGGCATTTATTGAGTGCTTTTTACATGATCGGCATCATTGAAAACAATTTGTCCTCTAATGTCTGATTTAAACTTTAATAGTGCATAGTAGCTCCATTTTGCAGGTGAGAAAACCAATACTCAATCTTTTCACTTTTTCTTTTTTAATCACAAAGCTATGCATTTCTTTCCAACTCTGTCCGCCAGCCAACTCCCCAGTGGGTTTATTTTTTCCTTTTCATTCTTTTTTCAGCACCTTTCCAGTGCCAGAGTCAACCCTCAGTCTTTTATGATTATGAGATGTCACTTGACAGTTGACCAGCTAGGATTTAGAATGTTGTCACTGAATTCTAAATATATCTGTTAGATTATCTAACTATGCAAGCTGTTGATAGAGATAAAACAATTTTTAGATATTTTTAGTATTGGAACTTTTATGCTCAGTGACTTTTACATTACTTATGTTTATACTAAAATAAATATGATAGCTTTATTTATATTTCTAACCAAAAAATACCTAGAATTCTTAGGAATTGCTAAGAAATACTTTCAAGAAAATAAGATATAGAGTGGAATAATTATCTTTAAGTATAAATTCATATAGTAGATTTTGACGTATATGCTTTAGTCAACGGTAAGTTAAATTTGTTGGCCTTAAAACCTTTCCTTTTCTCAAATAGCTTGGGGAAACAAGATAGTGTAAACTATGCATCAGTTATTTCTTGTGTTGTTTTGATTGAAATATAGAAGGTATATTTGGCTTCAGGATTGTCATGGGACATTTTGGCCTACAGAATTTGTAGATCATTGTTTTTGCACGTATTTTAAATTTCTGAATTCAAAACAGTAAAACCATGTTGCATTTGACAGATGCTGCTACTGAATTTTAACCACTGAATTAGATAGCAACCTCCATGCTGTTAGCTACTGAGCCAAGATGGAATTGACCATCGCATTGAAATCAGGGTTAGCAGTTGTGTCTGCACTTGAAGGAGTTGTAATAGCAGTGAATTTGTTTTCCTTAATGGGATTTTTATTCTCTGTTTTCAGTTTTAATGGTAATACTTTGATTTTGGAGATTTTAATAGTGCATTTTGGGAGAGATTTTCACTGTAACTTTAAGAAAATAGTAAAACCATCCTATAGAAGTAGTAGTTTCCAAATGCAAATATCCAGTAGCCTGTTTCTGCATTGTTTTGATGCAGTTTGTTTTGTTTATAATTTCCTTAAAAAAAAAAAAAGTCATTTGTCTTGGTGATGTGAGCCTCTATCTTGAGTTCAAATGGTTGTGTATGTATTTCATGAATTCGAAACAACTCTTCTGATTTCTTTGTAGTCTTTTTAGGAGAAGGGAATTCCAATAATTGTACCTTTCTGAATTTATTTTTTCTTTGACATTAACAGGACTTGACCCCTCCCAATTTAGAGTTCATCATTATCATAAAGATGAAGAGAATGATGCTTTACTTGGTGGCCCAGCACACCTCACGGATGAAGAGAAATACAAGGATTGTGAAAGGTTCAAATGCCCATGCCCTACATGTGGAACTGAGAATATTTATGATAGTGTCTTCGATGGTTCGGTTAGTTGTTTTTGTTTCTTTTGTGAGTGAACTAGTATAAAGTCCACTTTCTCTCCACTGTATGTGTAAAAAGGAAAAATGTTTTTATGTGTTTAAAGAATTTTGGCATCATATGAATTCTGCCTTCACAACTTACATTATTTCTGCTTAAAACCTTTAATAGAGTGTACTTTTTGGCTTCCTAGAATGCTTGGCCTTGGTTTTTTAAATGGAATCTCCTAAAAATTCTAAATTATCTTAAAGTACTTTTATGGTAATTCCCTAATTAGTAACTTGTATTTCTCCACTCCCAGCCCAGTTTATTAAGACTTAGAGCAGTATTTTCCTTTATCTTAAATCAAGTTAATGGGAACTAAGTGTTTTTGGAAAGTTTTTGTTTATCTTTACACATCCCACTTGCCTCCTTTTTGACAAAGTTACTCTGATGATCTTTTCTGCTGTCTTTGCATATCAGGCATTAAAAAAGTCACAAGCAGACATTTCTCTCAAGAAGTCCTGCCAAAAAATGTATCACTGACCTTGGATCAGAACTTGAAACTTGGCCAATCTACTTGATTCCACTGCAGTGTTATGCATGTACTAGCCATTGGCAAATGAGTAGGCAGCAGAACCATGTAAAACCTTGAAACTGAAAGAAAATACATCCTTTATCTAAATTAAAAGTAATTATTTTAAGTTAATTTGGACAAACAGCAGATGTTTTGCATTTTTTTGAATCAAAACAAAGCAGTCTTTGGAAGCAAGTGCAAGGAAGAGGCAGACACAGATCAGCAATACTTGCTAAATCCTTGAGTTTTGCTTCATTACAGCTGTAAATAAGATAGTTAATTGCATGGAGGCTTGACGACTTGCAGATGGGCTAACTGTGGAAGAGCCGATGTCAAGCTCTAAAATCTCTTCCACCTGGAATTGCTTAGTGTGGCGGGGTAGGGTTATGTACCAGATTGGAGCAGGAAACCAAGATGTTTTAAGTATCAATAAGGAAAACAAATGCTCCAGAAACCTCAACACTTTTCCTGTATATTACATTTGCTTTGTCTTTGTTTAAAACAAAACAAAACGTTTTCTCCAACTACTAATAATTCATTCTTTCAAATTTGTTCTCCTCTCTCTCCTCTCCCCCAAGTACATTTTATTTGTAGGGGACAGGGTTACAGAAATTTTAGATTTGCTAAGCTATGATGTGATCATTTTGTAGTGTAACACTTAATTTTTAGGCTTTATTCTTAAAAATTAAGTTGGCAGTACTAAACAAACTATTGTCATTAATATTCTTGCATTGTCTTCAAGTTTGTAATGAATAAATACAAATTTAAATTTTTGCTCAGCATCTCTAGGAAGGATGTTTATTGCCAGTAACTTGACTTCATTGGTATTTTCAGAGGGGAGACTACTTTATCCATGGAGTCTGCCATGTATTGAATGTAAAAAAAAGTGATTTCAGGGTTCTCCCTTCAGTGTTCTTCTCCATTATCATGGTGACAAGAGTGGAAGCTATATGTGACTGAGGGGATCTTTGAGTGAAAAGTGGTTGAGAAAATAAAGTTAAAAACTTAACAATAAAATGAATTAAGAATATTGTCAGCAGGACAACATGTAAGTTTTTAAGCACAGAAACCTTTCATAATCTTTTGTTTGTCTTAACTTCTGTAGGGAACTGATATGGAGCCCAGCTTGTATCGTTGCAGTAACATCAATTGTAAGACTTCTCCTCTGACCTTTATGGTACAGCTGAGCAACAAATTGATCATGGACATTAGACGTTGCATTAAAAAATACTATGAAGTAAGTATCTACCATGAGTTTCTTACATATGCAATGTACTTAGATTTGATACTTGTTTTAAAATGGTTTTTTGTATTATTGGGTTTTTTTTGAAACTGTGAAAGGTGAAGGAAAATGATTTGATTTTTCTTTTGGGGATTTTCATCTCATTTTATTTCTAGAAATGAAGCTTTTGCTTTTAAGAAAAAATGAGAATATAGTCAGGAAGAGGTTTAGTTTCTTGCTACCTAAATGGAATGAAGTTATATGGTCACTCAGATCTTTGGGCAGAGGAGGAAAAGTCAATATTAACCTTTCTTTGCCAACTAGAACTGTAACATCATGTATGGTGATTTTTAATAAACTGCCAACTAGCTAACACTTTGTGTTTATGTGGTAATCTAAACCATTTCATAGCTTAATTTTCCAAGGAAATAGAATAAACGTCTTTTAAATTTAAATGCAGTTTGTCATTTTAAAAGAGAATGTCTAATTTTTATAAACATATAGTAAAAATTCCAAAAGAGTGAGTGAACTGTCTGCATTATAAAGAAGACTTCTTTCAAAGTTTTGGTTTTGTTTTTAACACATTTCATATGAATGAGTTTTTTCTCTTAAAAAGTTAAAATTAAAAAAAAAAAACCCCACATTTCCTATTTGATTTTTCTTAGTGTTTCATTATGTCACTTGTCATCTAAAACATTTTCTATTACTTTGAAAGCTCACTGTAACTTATGTAAATAGGCTACACTGGCAAGGCATTTCCAAAAAATGCTCAGGTTCTGTTAGGTAAGACTCTTGACTTTGATCAGTATCATTTTATAATTTCTACTATGTTACTTAACATACAGCATAGCATTTTCTTCTTTAAAATCTAACTTATTAAGTGAAAATCAAGTATTAGATCATTAGGATGAAGAGTGAAAACACAGAGTTCTAGTATTGTGATTTTTGGAGTAGAACAATTTATATTTGTCAAGGAAAAAAACCCAAGTAGGATTGTCTGAAGATATTTTTAAAATAGTAATTATGACTACAGTTTGGGAAGTCTGAAATATTTTAGTGAATAATCCTGTGCTGCACTTAATGAACATTGGATGGGAATAAAGGTTATCTGTGGGTTCACATTCCGCAGTAGATGAAATGTTCAGCACGTGAAATGTTAGGCCTTTATTTAGCATAAAGAGCCCAAATCAAAACTGTTCAGCTCGTTTACAGACCTCAGTGGGCAGAGCATGATTCTTGACTCTTGGGAAGAATTCGGAGTTTTCTCTCTGTGTTTAGTCTATCAGATTCTTCACCATGGAAATGTTAATACTAGGAGAAGCTCATCTATTTCCTTCTCTAAGAACAGGCAATCTGTTTTGACTAAGTTAGGAATAGGCAGAAAAATGATCTCCTTAATAGTTAGAAATAACCCTAACTGAAAGATTGATTTCTAATTGTGTGTGTGTTGTGTGGTAGTGGTTTTATAAGTATTGTTCAAGCTAAATAATCTAGCTTTAGGTATCTAGACATTTAACTCAAGGTTTCTATAGCATTTAATTGTCTTGTCTATTTCACTAATAGTTACAGTTTTCCTGTTGTTAACTGCCTACTTGATTGAATTTCCTAAGAAATTTGAAATTAAAATACCCAAATGTCATTCCTACAGTTGAAGGGTGATATGACTGTCCTCAAAATTAGGAACCTATTTCTCTTTTTATTGACATTAGGCGTATGTGATTGTCTGGGAGAGAAAGAAATCCATTATTCGTTCTTTTCCTGACCCCATGATGAACAAATGTTTCAAATATCCTCAAAATCAGAGCTTTTATATGTTATACTTTATTGTTATACTTTTTCAGTAGAGTGTTCTCTTTCTTCCTGACCCCAGACTTAAATGAACTTTGCCAGTAGAGGGATATGGTGTTCTTTTGTTAATGTGCCTCTGAATGATGCTGGTTACAGTTGAGTGTGATACGTGGTATTGGTGGTAGTCCTGCTGGAGGTCAATAGACCAAGTGTACTGGAGATAAGAGTACTGGTAGTAAGTACTATGGAGAAGGCAAGGGCACCCCACTCCAGTACTCTTGCCTAGAAAACCCCATGGACGGAGGAGCCTGGTAGGCTGCAGTCCATAGAGTCGTGAAGAGTCGGATACGACTGAGCGACTTCACTTTCACTTTTCACTTTCATGCATTGGAGAAGCAAATGGCAACCCACTCCAGTATTCTTGCCTAGAGAATCCCAGGGACGGGGGAGCCTGGTGGGCTGCCGTCTTTGGGGTTGCACAGAGTCGGACATGACTGAAGTGACTTAGCAGCAGCAGCAGCAGCAAGTACTAAGATTAAGTATCTGTTCTCTGAAGCTAATGACTAAAAAGTTTCCTCCTATTTTGCAAGCTAAAAAATGCTCCCCGTTGGACATAAAATTATGTTTAGTGAGAGCAAGAGCCTCCATGTTTTTTTCATGTTAGTTTTAGAATCACTGTAGGTGAAGAAGAACATGCATTGAGAAAGGAGTCATCTCCATAAAGAAGAAGGTTTAGTAATGTTAGGTAGGTAGAATAGGGAAAAGGAGTCCAAAATGGTGGTGGCTAAAAGACAAGGAAGGGAAAAGCCCACGACAGGAGTAAGGACTTCAGGTAAAACAAACAACACTCCTGGCTGGCCCAATTTACATAGGACAGGCCCAGGGAGAGAGAAACATATAAATAGAGAAGCCAAGCTAGCTCGCTTGCCCTCTCCTGCGTGCTGCGGTGCTCTTCTCCTCGTGTCTTTGGATGTGTCTTTGGATCGTCGCGCCCATTTCATGTTAGTTTTAGAATCACTGTAGGTGAAGAAGAACATGCATTGAGAAAGGAGTCATCTCCATAAAGAAGAAGGTTTAGTAATGTTAGGTAGGTAGAATAGGGAAAAGGAGTCCAAAATGGTGGTGGCTAAAAGACAAGGAAGGGAAAAGCCCACGACAGGAGTAAGGACTTCAGGTAAAACAAACAACACTCCTGGCTGGCCCAATTTACATAGGACAGGCCCAGGGAGAGAGAAACATATAAATAGAGAAGCCAAGCTAGCTCGCTTGCCCTCTCCTGCGTGCTGCGGTGCTCTTCTCCTCGTGTCTTTGGATGTGTCTTTGGATCGTCGCGCCCTCACGCTGCGAAGATGGATTTTCCTGCTATCTTCTAAATAAAAAAGAGTTGTAACACTGATTTGTCTAAGAGCTATAACATGGTCCATTCAAGACCTGAGAGCTATAACACGGTCTATCCAAGACCTGAGAGCTGTGACACGCTGTGGGGGCTTTAATGTCCATCACTCCAAATCTTTGTTGTGACAAGACAAAGAACCGAGGAACATACATTCGAGTGACAGTAAGACAGTGGAGGAGTAAGGTACTGGCCAGACACTATAACCTGCCAAGGAACATAGTTCTAGATCACTAAGAAATCTGATTGTCAAGAACAAAGGGGCCAAAGTTTAGGGTAATGGTATACTTCTTAATCACTCTTCAAAAAATATGCCACATATTCTGTTATTTTCTGTTATGAATAAATAGTGCTGAATGAATAAATATGTGGAACAAACATTAAAAGTTTTATATATCTGAGAATCAGTCTACATCATATCATAATATTTTAATGTTGGCTCCTTTAATAAGAGGGGAAATGCTTTTTCCTCTCACCATATAGCAATGATTGTGTCCTTCAGATTCTTGTTTCCTAGAATTTTAAATTTCCGTTTATATAAAAATACAAGAAGCACCAAGCAAGGATATTTTAAGTAATTTATGAATTTCTTGAGGAGGAAAAGACCTCTAATGCTTTATCTCAAGATTTGATGAAGCACTGGAAGACTTTGAAGCAGCATAGAAAGCTCTAATTCAAAGTTGATTTCATGCCCTGGTCCTAATTGGTTCCTCTGTACAAAGTTAAAATTGGATGATATTTTTTGAAAAATCATAAAAAGCCAGTTTAAAGACTATATCTCTAAGCTTTTAAGGATGTCTTTGAAAGACTCAATTTTACAGTGAAAAATTGATATGTGTTCCCCCTCCCCTTAAATTCTGCTTTAGAAGAGCAAATAGACACACACACACACACACACACACACACACACACAAGGGGAGAGAAACACTAGCTAATCTAAATTGGGAAATGAAGAGGGCTTTTTTTAAGCATGAAAATTTCATCGTCTTGTCAGCTGGCAGAATGCCTGCTGTGTGGATTCACAAAGGCTAAGAATTACACTTTCATGAAATTTTCCTCACTAACTGCCCTGGTTAATTTGAAAGATAACCCACTGTTCTAATTCATTCCTCAATTGGGCGGTGCAGGTTTTATCTTTGATCTGACAAAGCATTTGTGTTAATCGTTTTGGCCCTCCACTAGACACTCTTGGGATTGTGCTTTTACAATAAATGTGTCTGTGATAGCTCTTTAGTCTATTATACTTACAATAGATCCATAGAACTGGTAATTAATTCTCCACTGCTTTGGAAATGGGAAGAATAGGTGTAGCTCTGTCAAGTGCTGCTGGGAAGTTTGTTTAGCTGGTTCATTTTTGAAGTGTTCCCCTTAGCCATCCATGAAGCAGCCACAGAAGAGTCTGAGTTTGAGATGCTGCCCACCCTGAAGACTTGCTGATAAATGGGAAATCTGACCCCTCTTGGTACCTGGGAGGGGGTAGTGGGTCATTTACTTTCATCTCAAGTACTATTAGTTATAATGTACATTAAACCCTCATTTTAAACTTAAAGAGCCTTTGGTTGCTAAAGGTGGATAGTCAACTAAAATATGCTCCTCAATTCCCATTGATGGCTTATGCAGGTTTTAGAGTGTTCCAGTTGGATGAAATGTATTCCTCACCAGTCTTGTAGTGTTGCCAGCCACTTGTAAAGGAGCATTACTTAAGGGCATTTCACTATGGTTTTTAAACAGCAGTATTGCTGGCCCTCAATCAAGAAAAATTAAGTGAATAGCTAGTCAGTGCTATGCATATGATAACATTCTTTAGTTGCTAGGACCAGAAATCGGTGGTTGAATTCCTTAGGAATTTGCTGTTGGTTTTACAGTCTCAGAAGTTTCCTGACATAAGCTTTCTGAGGACAGGACCTGTACTTTTCTCTGATGGGACCATCTGTGATCTCTGTTCTAGCCCTTTGCTCCTGGTAGTGTATGCATTTTAATGTTTAGCAATTTACTTCCTTGTTTTTTCTTTAAATTCCTTTTTTTGCAGTGTTGTCATATTGGCAGAGTTATTAGTGGTTCACAAGATTCTCAGGCTCACACAAGACTCCATAGTATTTTAATATGAAAGCATTGATAAAGCCCTTTGTTACCCTGTCTTCTCTGTTTTATGTCATTGATTACTGTTGATTTCAGTATATGCCTGTCTCCAAGTTTATAGCCTTAATTTGTTGTCTCCCCAAAGCAAATATCAGGCAAAGAGGCATTGACCAGAAATATTTTTATCATGATACAAAATCACAGTGTGTAGAAACATACTTTTATTGTCCTGATAGGAGTCTCACTCTTACTACACAAAGTGGCAGAGTGGCTGCCTAGCCATTCTTCCTCTCACATTCCTGCTCTCTCCCTGTCTTTTTCCCTTTTCCTTCTTAGTGTATTAATTGTGGTATAAGTCACATAGAAAAAAATCTTTTTTTGGACCCACTTTTATGAGGAATTCCAAAAATAACATCCAGTGTCGCTTGCCTCATGAGGCAGACTTTCTTATGCTGATGTATGTGAGCACTTAGTAGAGAAAGGAGATTTGAACAGGGATGCTAGCCTCATTGTGGTGGCAGGGAAGTGGGATGTTTTGTGTATGAAGAATCCATGGTAATTTTGTTAATTTATCATGTTTACAAAAAAATGGTGAATTTTGTAATGGATATGTATTCCCCGACAACAAAACTAATAACAGCTACCAAACATAATGTTGTTAAACCAGAAGTTAAATTGGAGCTACCTTTTATTAAAAGTGCAGAAAGGAAGGTAAAATATTGGTTGAAGTATTTGCTCTGCCAAAATACACATCCACTTGGGATCATACACAGGCAGCAGAATTCATGGTGTCCAACAGTGCTTGAAGGAGGACCATTTCTTTAGGAATATACAGAGCTCAATTAGTAAATAAATATGATAATAAGAGATGAAGCAGCCTCCCACCACATCACCACCCTCACTGTGCCCCCACCTGTGTAATTTACTAGCAAGGCCACTCTTATTTCTATTGCCTTTGGCTTTTCAAGTGTAGCAATACATCATGACAGCTACCTTGGCACAGGTGAATCTGAGGGTTTTAGAGCCATGCAATGATGTTCAGTAACTTCTGTTCTGCTGCAAATATTTGGTGTTCAGTAACCCTCAAAATTTCTCATTTCTTACCTGTGGTGATGCGGGCTGATAGTTTTTAGGCTGTAGGTTGCAATATGCAGTAGTCTCACAGGTATGTTAGTTCAAATAGTTTAAACTCTAAGCACCAATGGAATTATTGTTTATTTTCTTGCCTCTGCATTTATATTTAGAACACTTAAAAAGAACAAATTGAGTTTCTTTTTTGTAAAACCTCTTAACAGCATGATTATAAGTGGTACAAAAGGCATACAAAGAGGCAATAGATATCCATCCCACCCATTCAGCATCCCAAGCAATGCAATCCATGCTGCCCAGTGGTACTTAAAAAAGGATTGTTCCTTTAGGAAGCCATCGACCTCATCTTAAATCTTATTAAGATAAAAGAATTAGAATTTTTTTTTTGCTCCACATCATTTAATAGGAAAGCTTAGCAAAATGGACACCAATTGCATTTTGTAAATGCAGTATTCTAATACTGAAGCCCATTGGTGGAGGTTTGGTGTGTTTTTATTAGTGAATGGCTGTTTTTTTTTTTAAGTATGGATATTAAGCAAGCTGATCTTGAATCAGGTACAACATTTTGCTGTGACAGCATGCTGTGTTCTCACAGAAAAATTAAGAAACATGGGATTTGGTGATGGTTGGAAGTAGAGTCTCATTATAAGTAAATTTATTACTGTACTAATCGAAGGGAATAACAGGTTAAATCTAGTGCTCTAAAATGTGCCAGCTACATGTTCTAAGCAAACAGAGTAACATGGTATGACTGTTAGTTGTTATAAAGGAGTTGCAGTAAGCAACTTGGACCAGGTACAGCCTTATATGCCACCTGACTTTTAACCTTCATAGAATAACCAATGTTTCTTTGTACTCTGAGTATTTACCACAACACCTTGTTATCCTTTATTTTGTTTAATCTTAACCTATGGCATGGACCCTATTTGGGGAGGTATAGAACTAGAGCATGATCTTGAGAAACTAGCAGGGAATCCACACCAAATTCTCAGGTGCCCTGACCACAGGGAAAGCAGACCTCAGATCTTTCTGCGGCATCTGAGCTCCTGCCCATAGGTCTCCATGTTCTTTGCTGCATATGCATATTTTCCCTCCAGAGCCTTTTGTCAGAGGTGGGGGCAGTCATAGCCAAGGCCCTTGCCAGTTCTTTCCTCACGTTCAGAAAGCTCAGTTCAGTCGCTCAGTCGTGTCCGACTCTTTGCGACCCCATGAATTGCAGCATGCCAGGCCTCCCTGTCCATCACCAACTCCCGGAGTTCACTCAGACTTGCATCCATCAAGTCAGTGATGTCATCCAGCCGTCTCATCCTCTGTCATCCCCTTCTCCTCCTGCCCCCAATCCCTCCCAGCATCAGAGTCTTTTCCAATGAGTCAACTCTTCGCATGAGGTGGCCAAAGTACTGGAGTTTCAGCTTTAGCATCATTCCTTCCAAAGAAATC
>SJXQ01004286.1:404867-480763 GCA_006408695.1 Aepyceros melampus | reverse complement strand
TCTAGTGGTGTTGCCCACTTTCTTCAATTTAAGTCTGAATTTGGCAATCAGGAGTTCATGATTTGAGCCACAGTCAGCTTCCGGTCTTGTCTTTGTTGACTTATACGTATAGAGCTTCTCCATCTTTGGCTGCAAAACCTGACCAGCCCTCAGTAAAAGTTTTGGGCACTCAGCCTCTAATGAGCTTCTATGGTAGACAACGTTTCACAGGTGTTGTCATGATTGTATGCTGGAAAGAATGCATGCAATCTGTGTGTCTCC
Organism: Aepyceros melampus; assembly: GCA_006408695.1. NCBI lineage: Eukaryota > Metazoa > Chordata > Mammalia > Artiodactyla > Bovidae > Aepyceros > Aepyceros melampus. The sequence continues at coordinate 480,502 of SJXQ01004286.1, read as the reverse complement.
ACTGCGAAAAGCCTGGTTTCCTCTGGACTTTGCCCCATGTGTCCTTTCTTATTGCTGATTCTGCCTTCTATTTCCCCCCTGCAATAACTCATAGCTGTAAGTATGACTATATGCTGATTCTGTTAGTCCTCCCAATAAATCACTGAACTTGGGGGCCCATAGGAGACAGAGAAACTTCAAGTATATTTAGAGAACAAGGTTTTGATTGACTACCCCAAGACACCTGGGGTTGCTTTAAGAACTTTTCCTGTAGCCACAGGGAGAGATGAGACATCCAATACAGAAGTTTTAAAAAATCAGTGGTTGGGGAAAAAAATTGTTTTTGGTTAGCCCCATATGTGAAGTTCTCTCAATAAACTGCAGATATAGGTATGTATGACACGGCTGCTTCTGGGCTCTGGGGAAGTGTGGTCAGAATCAATGTGCAAACCCAGCACAGTCTCATTATAGGTACTAGATTTATCATAGCATTTTACATTATGGCCCTCTTTATTTTCTTGGGAAGTTTGCAGTTGCTATATTATTTGAAACACTAATACAGAGACATAGGAGACCATCTGTAAGGAGTGCGCAGTGGTCCAGGAGCTTTGTGGCAGAGAAATCCAGAGAAGGGAGAAGTCACTGGGGCTTGCCTCCATCAGATAGTGATACACCATCTTTAATCTCTCCCTAGCCATTCCATCCTGCTGCTGTGTTCACAGGGTGCTTTGCCTTATCTTAAAAAAAAAAAAAAAAGTGGCAGAAAATGAATACTTCTTTATCTGCTGCTCCTTCCAGGCCTCCTTAGAGCACCCCACGCCCTGGGCCATAAACACAGAGGTGGACACAGTGAGTGACTGGTCAGTCTCAAGATGGCCCCATGATCCAGCCAGGCCCCTCAGCAGGGATTTCACCCTGGCTCTAACAAGAAGAAATCTTTCCTTTCTGGCCACAAATCTTGGGGTTGCTTGTGAAAATGGAGAAACAAACCTGAGTGAGGTAAAAAAAAAAAAAAAAGTGGCAGAAAATGAATACTTCTTTATCCTGCTGCTCCTTCCAGGCCTCCTTAGAGCACCCCACGCCCTGGGCCATAAACACAGAGGTGGACACAGTGAGTGACTGGTCAGTCTCAAGATGGCCCCATGATCCAGCCAGGCCCCTCAGCAGGGATTTCACCCTGGCTCTAACAAGAAGAAATCTTTCCTTTCTGGCCACAAATCTTGGGGTTGCTTGTGAAAATGGAGAAACAAACCTGAGTGAGGAGAAATGAGAGGAGAACAGGAGTGAGGAGAAATGAGACCAAACTTTGACATTTTGTTTCCGAGTCATCCATAAGGTCAGAGCAGCTCTCCTCTCCTGTTTAAGTGGTCTATACATCCCTTTCTCCATTGGCCTTTTAAAAAGCCTTCTAACAGTCTCCTTTACCTCTTTTGCTTTAACCTTCACAGGGCTCTCAGAATGATCCTTCAAAAACCAAGTCAGATGATGACATTTATTTCTGGTCAATCTTTTCCTTGCTTGCCATTGACCTCTGAGTAAACGTTGAAGTTCTTGAAATGACCTACAAGAACCATAAGGCCAGGCTGTTGGCCACCTTCAACCAACTTTTCTACCACTGTCTCCTTCCCCACTGGTGCTCCAGCCATACTGATCTCCTTGGGAATTTCCCCTATGCTCCCAACACATTCCTAGTTGAGGACTTTGCTCTTGCTATTTGCTCTGCCTTATATGTTTTTCCTTCATGTATTCCCATTGCTCACTCCTTCACTTCATTCAGTGTCCCTAGAAAGGGAGACCTTCCCAGGCAACCATTAAAAAAGTCTCCTCTGTCATCATCATTCTTTTACCCTCTTGTAGTATTCTCAATAGCACTTGGAAAGGCTTATCATTAGACAGATATTTTGTTTATAAAGTACTTCCGTACTAAATATATTAGCTGCATAGACAGGCAACATACTAAAATGTTAGGCTCCTGGCTGCATTAATGCCTTGCTCATCACTGAATCCCTAGTGCCTTGAAAAAAATACCTTGCACACAGAGAACACCTGATAAGCATTTGTTAACTTGATGACAAATCATTAAGTTATATTGATTGGATTTCTGTAACTTGCAAGCAATACTTTTAAATTTCAGATGAAGAAAGTAACGCAATTTAGTTAAGGTAGACTAACAATGCAATATGCATGTGGCTTTAGCTCCTAGGTTCAATCTTGGAGACTTATGTGCAATCTGCCTTTTAAAATGGAGGGCAGTAAATTGTCATACAGATCTAGGTTTGATATCATTTAACTGTGTGAGTTTAGGAGTCGTGGTTTTCTTCATCAGTAAGATGTGAATTATAATATCTACCTTATAGGGCTATTGTAAGAATTCAATTAAATTGGATAACTTACAGAATGCACCAGGCTCATTACAGACAAACTATAAAAGTTAGTTCTTTTATTGTCCCCTTTCCTTAGTTCTTCCTTCAAATATTCGTACATTGTTTAATTTTATGAAGGACAAAAAACCCCAAACAAGCAAAATTCTTTCACTTGTGACAACTAGTTGACAAAAGCATGAAACTGTTAGAGCATGAACTTGGTAGAGAATGGACTTTAACACACAGCTTTGGCTTATTGGGGGTAGAAATGTATGGTCCCCAAAAGATGCACATTTGACTGACTAGGATGAAGTGAACTGTGGTGTTGGAGAAGACTCTTGAGAGTCCCTTGGACTGCAAGGAGAGCCAACCAGTCCATTCTGAAGGAGATCAGCCCTGGGATTTCTTTGGAAGGAATGATGCTAAAGCTGGAACTCCAGTACTTTGGCCACCTCATGCGAAGAATTGACTCATTGGAAAAGACTATGATGCTGGGAGGGATTGGGGGCAGGGCGAGAAGGGGATGACAGAGGATGAGATGGCTAGATGGCATCACTGACTCGATGGACATGAGTCTGAGTGAACTCTGGGAGTTGGTGATGGACAGGGAGGCCTGGTGTGCTGTGATTCATGGGGTCACAAAGAGTCAGACATGACTGAGCGACTGAACTGAACTGAGGATGAAGTGGCACAGGTCCCCGTGTTATCAGGGGGTATGCTGATGATCCTTGTGTGGTTGAAACTAGCTTAACATGTGTTCCGTGAGGATAAGAGATTTCATTTAGTTTTTACCTAACATATATCACACATGGACATCACCAGATGGTCAATACTGAAATCAGATTGATTATATTCTTTGCAGCCAAAGATGGGGAAGCACTATACAGCCAGCAAAAACAAGACCAGGAACTGACTGTGTCTCAGATCATCAGCNCCGTGAGGATAAGGATTTCATTTAGTTTTTACCTAACATATATCACACATGGACATCACCAGATGGTCAATACTGAAATCAGATTGATTATATTCTTTGCAGCCAAAGATGGGGAAGCACTATACAGCCAGCAAAAACAAGACCGGGAACTGACTGTGTCTCAGATCATCAGCTCCTTATTGCCAAATTCAGGCTTAAACTGAAGAAAGTAGGGAAAACTACCATGTCATTCAGATATAACCTAAATCAAATCCCTTTATGATTATACAGTGGAGGTGACAAATAGATTCAAGGGATTAGATCTGATAGAGTTCCTGAAGAACTATAGATGGAGGTTCCGAACATTGTACAAGAGGCGGTAACCAAAACTATCGCCCCCCCAAAAAAATGCAAGAAGGCAAAGTGGTTGTCTGAGGAGGCCTTACAAATAGCTGAGAAAAGAAGAGAAGCGAAAGGCAAAGGAGAAAGGGAAAGACATACCCAACTGAATGTAGAGTCCCAGAGAATAGAAAGGAGAGATAAGAAAGCCTTTTTAAGTGCACAATGCAAAGAAATAGAGGAAAATAATAGAATGGGAAAGACTAAAGATCTCTTCAAGAACATTAGCGATCCCAAGGGAACATTTCATGCAAATATGGGCTCAATAAAGGACAGAAATGGCAAGGTCCTAACAGAAGCAGAAGAGATGGCAAGAATACACAGAGGAACTGTACAAAAAAAGTTCTTAATGACCCAGATAACCATGATGGTGTGGTCACTCACCTAGGGACAGACATCCTGGAGTGTGAAGTCAAATGGGCCTTAGGAAGCATTCCTAAGAGCAAAGCTATTGGAGGTGATGGAACTCCAGCTGAACTATTTCCAATCCTAAAAGATGATGCTGTGAAAGTGTTGCACTCAACATGCCAGCGAATTTGGAAAACTCAGCAGTGGCCACAGGCCTGGAAAAAATCTGTTTTCATTCCAATTCCAAATAAAGGCAATGCCAAAGAATGCTCAAACTACTGTACAGTTGTGCTCATTTCACATGTTAGCAGGTAATACTCAAAATCCTTCAAGCTAGGCTTTAGCAGTATGTGACCAAGAACTTCCATATGTATAAGCTGGATTTAGAAAAGGCAGAGGAACCAGAGATGAATTGTCAACATCATAGAAAAAGCAACGGAATTCCAGAAAAACATCTATTTTTCTTTCATTGACCACGTTAAAGCCTTTGACTGTGTGGATCACAACAAACTGTGGGAAATTCTTAAACAGATGGGAATATCAGACTACCTCATCTGTCTCCTGAGAAACCTGTATGCAGATCAAGAAGCAACAGTTAGAAGTGGACATGGAAAAACGAACTGGTTCAAAATCGACAAAAGAGTACATCAAGGCTGAATATTGTCACACTGTTTATTTAACTTATATACAAAGTACATCATGTGAACTGCTGGGCTTGATGAATCACAAGCTGGAATAAAGATAGCCAGGAGAAATATCAACAACCTCAGGTACGTAGATGATACCATTCTGATGGCAGTCAGAGAAGAGGAACTAAAGAGCCTCTTGATGAGGGTCAAAGAGGAGAGTGAAAAAACCTGGCTTAAAACTCAGTATTCATAAACTAAGATTATAGCATACAGTCCCGTCACTTCATGGCAAATAGATGGGAAAAAAGTGGAAACAGTAACAGATTTTGTTTTCCCGGGCTCCAAAATCACTGTGGATGGTGACTGCAGCCATGAAATTAAAAGAGGCTTGCTTCTTGGAAGAAAAGCTATGGCTAACCTAGACTGTATTAAAAAGCAGAGACATCACTTTGTTGACAAAGGTTTGTATGATATTCAGAGTTATGGTTTTCCCAGTATTCATGTACAGATGTGAGTTGAGCACCGACGAATTGATGCTCTCGAACTGCAGTGCTGGAGAAGACTCTTGAGAGTCCTCTGGACAGCAAGGAGATCAAACCAGTCAATCCGAAAGGAAATCAACCCTGAATATTCATTGGAAGGACTTAGACTAAAGCTGAAGCTCTACTACTTTGGCCACCTGATGTGAAGAGCCAACTCACTGAAAAGACCCTGATATTGGGAAAGATTGAAGGTAGGAGGAGGAGGGGGCGACCAAAGATGAGATGGTTGGATGGCATCATAGACAAATGGCCATGAGTTCGAGCACACTCTGGAAGATAGTAAAGGACAGGGAAGCCTGGTGTGCTGCAGTCGATGAGGTTGCAAAGAGTTGGACAGGACTTAATGACTGAACAACAACAACAACATATATTAGACACCTACTGCATGCTATGCTATGTATAAAACAGAGAAGAATGCAGTGGCTTATGTCCAATGGAGGAAAAATTTATGTCATATGAAAATATAATGCAAAGTATAGTATAGGTAATGACATAAGCCCAAAGTACAGAGAAGGATGAGGCAAATGAAGAGTAATTTTTTTAAAAATTGTCTTGTAAAATAAGAGCTAAAAGGAGATTTGTGGTGGGTCTTTGAAGGAAGGATGGGAAATGGAGCGATGCTGAGGAACTCAGGGAATTCCAGTCAGTGCCATCTGTGTGCAGAAAGGCATGGTGGCTGGGGAACTGTTAGGGAGCTTGGTTGGGTTAGAGTGTAAAGCAAGGTTTGAGAAGCAATGAGATGTCAAGTTGGGAAAGTAGAGCGAGACAAGGTCATGGAGGTGCCCAAATACCAAAAAGTCAACTACTCTCAGTAGAGAGGCTGTGAAGATTTCAGGGAGGGAGTAAAGCCTTAACCAAGTGAACAGGGAATGGATCTTGTCCTTAGATCATGTTAACATTCTTCCGTCACCTGGGCACGTTTCTGCTAAAATAATAGTAAGTCCCTTACACTTGAACCTTCAAGTTGAGAGCTTTCAAAGATGCGAATGTGTATCTGGTTCCAGCAAGGAACCAGACGTTGATGTTGTGCCATCAACATCAGGCATGAGTGAAACTGCAGCTTGTCTCCATCTCTTATTGCTGATAATCTTTCAGCTCTACCATCACCTACCTCCTCTAATTCTTCTCGTCAGTAACTCTTTTTGCCTGTTTACTCAATGCCAGCCCCTGTATGCCAGCTATTAAAATAGAAGTATTATTGTACTTTTCAAGGTACTGTACTGTAAGATTAAAAATGTTTTATTTCGAGGGTTTGTTTTTTATGTATCATTTGTGTGAAAGGTAAGTATTGTAAACTTATTACAGCACAGTACTATATAGGCAATTGTGTTAGTTGGGCGCTTGGGCTAACAGGTACCCAACTTATGAATGTGCTCTTGGTACAGAACTTGTTTGTATGGAGTAGACTTACTGTAATTAAAAAAATAGCCATCATCTTAAAGATCATAAATGCAACAAAAGAGATAAAGGTCTAGAGGGAGCGAAAAAGAAGAGTATAAGCATCTTCAAGTGTCAACCCAGAAAATGGAAAATATAACCACGTGTAAAGGCAAAGAGCTGAAGACCAAGAAAAGGAGAAATCAAGAGAGGGAAAAAAGACCATTAACTGAAACATCAATGGGTGTCCGTATTATTTGTGGACAGGGAATAGGCAAGAACATTTTTTATAATGACTTAGGGGAAGAAGAGAGAGAGAGTAGTCCTCATAACTAAAAGATTAGTTATTACTGTAAACAAGACTGTCCTTCAAGCATCCAACTTAATGTGGCTTCTCCTTTACTTCAAGTTGATAAAATGGGGAGCAGCATTATATCTCTTTGGCAGAATGATAACTACTCTAAGCATCGTCACTCTACAAAGTATGAACCACAGTTTAGTTCTTACTCTCCAATAAAATAGCTAATGAATTGTCGTCGTCCCTCAGGAAAGGCATCTGAGCATCTAAGGCTAGCGACGAGGCCTTGAGAGTAGTCCTCATAACTAAAAGATTAGTTATTACTGTAAACAAGACTGTCCTTCAAGCATCCAACTTAATGTGGCTTCTCCTTTACTTCAAGTTGATAAAATGGGGAGCAGCATTATATCTCTTTGGCAGAATGATAACTACTCTAAGCATCGTCACTCTACAAAGTATGAACCACAGTTTAGTTCTTACTCTCCAATAAAATAGCTAATGAATCGTCGTCGTCCCTCAGGAAAGGCATCTGAGCATCTAAGGCTAGCGACGAGGCCTAAAGCCATTAAGCCTTTCTCTTTTCCATTACCCCCTAGCTGTCAAGTCCTTGCTTCCCTCCTGACTCAGCTTAGATACCAACACTTGCCTTTTAATAATTTCCTGGCACACACACACTCAACTCTCTTGTTCCATTCTTCATACTTGTGTAGCAAAACCATTCTTCATACTTGTGTAGCAAAACCAAATCTTGGTTATATCCAGCCCCACAAAACTCCAGCATGTGGCTGGAGCTATATTTATATGCTGTCATTTAAAATTCATGTCATTGTTGTCTGAAATTCCTACTGTGTTCCCCTATACCTTTTTTTTTTTTTAATCACACTAAGGTTTAGGGGCCGAACTGGGCCCACCACCTGTTTTGGTAAACAAAGTTTTATTGAAACACAACCATAGCCACCAGTTAATATATTGTCCGTTGCTGCTTTCTTGTTACCATGGCAGAGTTAAAGAACTGCAACAGATACCTAATGGCCTGCAAAGGATGAAATATTTATCACCTTGCCCTTTAAAGGAAAACCTTTCTGACCTTTGTCCTAAATGACTATTTTGTAGCTTGTTCTCTCTCAACTCTCTAACATCTGCTCCTTGATTTACTTTTAGCTGATAACATTGCTTTCTATTTCACTGAGAAAANTATCACCTTGCCCTTTAAGGAAAACCTTTCTGACCTTTGTCCTAAATGACTATTTTGTAGCTTGTTCTCTCTCAACTCTCTAACATCTGCTCCTTGATTTACTTTTAGCTGATAACATTGCTTTCTATTTCACTGAGAAAATGGAAACATTTAGAAAAGAACTCCCACAGGCTTCCAGCATCGTACCTACCAAATTACCTGCATCAGTATTATCTATACCCTACCTTTCCTTTTGCTTCCTTTTGTTATTAAGGATGGATGGACCATCCACACTCATTTCTAAAGTCAGGCCCTGCATTTGCATCCCATTCCCTCTCAACTATTCAAGGTTATTTTCTGAGTAATCTTATCCTGTCTTGTGTCTTCCATTGCTCTCCTTCCACCCCTGACTCCCGCCCCTGGCTCTTCATCAGATCTTTCCTACCAGCAGAGAAACAAGTGCTGCTTTGCCACTTTAAAAAGCATTCTTGGATCAATATCCTTGTCTTCCTCCCTATCCCATTCTCTGTTTTCCTTTATATAAATGATTCTTGAAAGACTTGCCTTTACTCCAGGTTTCCAATTTTTCCCCTTCCATCGTCACTTGAGCCTTTTCAACGAAGCTTTTATGAATAGCTTCACATTTCACTGAAGCAGCTGTTGTCAAAGCCCATGTTCATCAGTGAAATGTCATTTCCCATCGCTCATCTCATGAGATCTAGCTGCATCACTCTGCAGCGACCACTCTCTCCTATACCTGTGTCCTTCCGGGAGACCATTCTCTCGGGATCCTCCTTCGACCTGAGCAGCTGCTTTCTAGTCTGACTCACGACTGGTTGCTGCTCATCAACTCAATCTGTTAACGTTGACATGCCCCAAGAGCATGACCTTGAAATCTCTTCTCACGTCCATCCACCTCACTGTCATGGTGATCTTCCAGCCACATGATTTTATTCACTTCAATACAGCTCCACTTGGGTACCAAATGTGCTCTCAAACCTAACATGCCTCCAAATAAACCCCGACTTTCTGCTCCGAATGTTTCCATCTAAGTCAGTGCAATTCTATCTTTCTACTTGCTTAGGACAAAAACTTCAGAGGCATCCTTGATGCTTTTCTTTCTCTTGTAATAAGCTTGGTAAAAATAAATTATTCATTTCTCATGGGATAAAAGGTATCCTTTTAGATGTTTTCTTTGCCTTCTCACAAACACATAAAAATGGTATGCATATGATATATCTGCTTTTCTAATCTTCTCCTGTCACCTTAAATGTATGGTATTTTCATTAAGAAAAATATAGATTTTTCCTTAGTAGTTTTTAACAGTGGTATGTTATATATATTTTTTGGTATGGATAAACTAAAACTCACTCAACATCCCCTAATTGTCAAACACCTGTTTGGTTCTTATTAATTGCTCTTATAAACACCACTGATGTGAATATCTTTGAATGTGATATGTGAAAGATTACTTCCTCAGAACAAATCTTAGAAGTAGCATTGCAGAAGTCAGGACCATTCTATTTCTTAAAAGTTTATATTTTTGTAATTTATATATAACTGTATAAAAATAAAGAAATAAGTTTTCTGGATTTCTAGATGAGCATGATGTACTAAGATATAGTGATGAAAATTACCCAACAAACTATGGATGATTTAATAACGTTCTTTCACTGACTACATTTGAATTGCAATTGTGAATCCAGTGCATGTAGAAGACGTTATATATTTGATTTCTAGAAAATGTGCCTTGTGGCTGTGGATTCAAGGTCCTGTGGTAGCTCGGTGGCTCCCTAGGAGTTCATAGACTGGCAAACCCAGCTTTGGTTAGTGATTTAGAGAAGCAATTCTCTTAGCCTATGATCATAAATGGAATCTATTTCCTCTCCCATCCAAGTTGCTCACTTCTTGACATAACAAACTGTTACAGTAGGAATATTAATTCTGGTACTAAGCAGGCAAGTAAAAAGAGTTCTCATTAAAGCAGAGTAATTATACCTACGTAGTCAGAATAAAGTAGGATTTTAACTGAGGGCTGTTTAAATTAACTTCCCTGATCGAATCTTTTTATGTGCTGTGAGGTTTCCCTCTGGAATTCATGGCAATCGCTTTAGCATTCGTCAGGCATCTGAAGACATGTGGAGGAGCGTCTGTGGACGGCCCGGCGGCGAACGCCCTCCGCCGCACGCCGCTCACTCCTGGCACTGTTGCAGTTCCGAACTCAACCACTAGATGGCGTACACTGTTCTCGGCTGGCCCCCCAGAAAAACCATCAGGAACTCTGCTCAAATATGGGGCTCTAAGTCAAGTCAACAAAAACAAAGAGGAAAACCAACATCAATACCACAAGATTTGGGGGATCTCTTTAAAACCCTGGTGTCCTTCCCACCCACCCCCCTCCCCGATGCAGGCCATGCTGAGTTAGAGAATAATATCAGTGTTATTTTCTTTACTCCATTTCTCCTAAGTAACTCCAAATATCTGAACTGGACAAAATCTATCTCTGATTTTCTAGCTATTTGTGGAAACCTCCTTTTGAACTTCATACTTCAGTGCTGAAGGCAATCTAAATAGTTTATTTCCTCTTTTAGAAACTCATATGGACTAATACTTAGCAGAGACATCCTATACTGTTTATCAAAGACAGATTTTTCACATAGATCAGAATTTTCAGTAGCTTAAAAGATCTACAGGTTAAGTCCTGTGATGTTTATGTGGCAGAGATGTAATAAACTAGAATTTACTGCTGTTATTTTGTCTATACGAAATTTTGACCCAGGCATCAACATAAATTTGCATTTCTATTTATAGTATACACACAATTGGAAAAATAATTTGGCTTCCTTTGCTTTTTAGGGAATAATTCCATACAAGAGGCAAACATTTTTAACTGGTAAATTGCTTTAAGAAGCGAATATTTTAAAGAAGCTGAAAGAATAAATAAAATACTCTTCCTTAAATTTCTGCCAGGTTTTTACAAATACATAGGCATTTATCTATTGATGATTTTTTTTAGTAGCTTGAGCTTATCTTTTATTCTTTGGTGAATTCATCTTGAGTGGTCTTTGAGCTATGGGTTGGGATCCCAACTTTACTGTACACTTGTACATGCTCATTTGCTCAGTTGTGTCTGAGTCTTTGCAACCCCATAGCTTCTCTTTTCACAGGATTCTCCAGGCAAGAAAACTGGATTGGGCGGCCATTTCCTTCTCCAAGGAATCTACCCAACCCACGGATTGAACTCAAATCTCCTGCATCTCTTTCATTGGCAGGCAGATTCTTTACCACTAAGCCACCTGGGAAGCAATGAATTCATCTTAAATACAATAAGTTACCCTCAGTTAAGAAAGCAAGTATTTTAGTGAAGAAGTTGATGGAATAATAAGTCTTACCTTAAAGTATCCCCCCAGATTTTGTAAATAACACATGCATTTAAACTATGGATGATCATTAAAAAAATTTTTTTTATTGGAGTAAAGTTGCCCTACAATGCTGTGTTACTTTCTGCTGTACAGCAAAATGCATCAGCTAAACATATATTTATCTCCTCTCTTTTTTGGATTATGTTTCTATTTAGGTCACCACAGAGCACTAAGTAGAATTCCCTGTGCTCTACAGTAGGTTCTCATTAGTCATCTATTTCATACATATTAATAGTAGTGTATATATGTTCAGCCCAATCTTCCAGTTCATCCCATCCCCACTTCCGCTTGGAATCCATGTTTGTTCTCTCTATCTGTGTCTCTTGGATGACCCTTTATGGATTAAGTAATTTCAACATATCTTACACTCTTTCTTGTCATATTAACCTGGGTCCTGTGAATCATAGCTCCTCATCTCAAGTGGAACTTAGCTTTCTGAATCCTTAATTGTCAAAGATTCCTGTAGCAAATCAATTTTCCCCTTCGCGGGGAAATACCATTCAAACCAACTGGGGCCTCTGAACTGACAAAAACTGCTCCAAGTTCATGTCCACTACCCAATAATGAGACAAAAACTGCTCCAAGCTCATGTCCACTAGCCAATAATGAGGTGAAAAAATGTGCATAGGTGGAACTTCAGTTGGAAAATCTAAAAAGTCAGTGAAATTAAAAGGCTTTAATGGTGCTTCTAAAAACAGATCTATTTTATATTCTCAGTTTTTGAATTACATTCACTTGACATTTAGAAGCAATTTCAACAGAAATTTTTTTTTATTAACTGAGAAACAAGAATTCTTGGGCTCTAATGATAAATGATGACTCTTTTAAAAATACAGTCAACTCTTGCTTACTCAGTGATCTGTTTCATATATTATTTTAGTATTATTATTTCTTCTGTTACCTCCTTTAATCCTGCTCTTTGGTTATTTAATTCTTCAAGGAGTAGGTGAAGCCAAAGGACTGTGGTAAATGCAAGTAAACTGATCATGTATCAGCTATGAAAAAAACTGATTTGTGTGTGTCTGTGTGTGCTTGTGTGGTAAGGGAACAGGATGATAAGGTTAAAATTTTATAAACTGTCAGGTATGTAGTTTGCTTGAATTCTAAGAATCAATTTTACCCCTTTACTCATACAATTTAAACTTCTCTGGTGGCTCAGGTGGTAGAGTGTCTGCCTGCAATGCAGGAGACCCGGTTCAATCCCTGGGTCAGGAAGATCCCCTGGAGAAGGAAATGGCAACTCACTCCAGTACTCTTGCCTGGAAAATCCCATGGACAGAGGAACCTGGTGGGCTACAGTCCGTGGTGTCACAAAGAGTTGGACACAACTGAGTGACTTCACTTTCACTCATACAATTAATATTTAGAATTTGTTTTTTGTTTTTACATTATATTTTAAAATTAATTTTTATTGGAGTATAGTTGCTTTACAATGTTGTATTAGTTTCTGCTGTACAGCAAAGTGAGTCAGCTAAATGTAGACATACAGCCCCTCTGTTTCTGAATTCTTTCCCATTTAGGTCACCACAGTACACTGTACTTTGTATCTAGTTTATATTTTTAATATTTTTCAGATATCACTTTTGTAGATATGAACCTTTTGCACGAAGACTCCTAAAGCTTTACATTTAATTTCTTTTTATTTCCATATTTTTATTCACTCTGCTGTCCTTATTTGCTAGTCTAGGCTGGGCCTATAACAGGAAGGTCAACTCTGATCGAAAGCCTCTCTCTCCAAATTGGCTTTCCTAATTAATGATGGTCAGTGTGTTAGGCCAGCAGCTCCAAAACCTCTCAGGCAACATGTTGTATATATGGGTCACAGTAAATGAAGTGAAGGCACTCAATATTTTGGTTCTATTCGGCACACTTTTAGTACATGAAAAGTATTATCTGTTCCTATAGTGTTGTATTATGGGAAGTCTTAAGGAAAAAATAATGGTATTTTTAATTTAATGGTACAATTACAGTTTGATGACAGATTTAAGTCATAAACTGAACTAGAAAAAAAAAGTATGGAAGTGAGAAGGACAAGCAGAAGAAATTCTTCATGGTTGCCTGAAATGGAGGCTACGGAATTCACATTTCCTGATGGGAGCCAGAGGAAGAATGGTAGAATTAGTCCATGATACAGACAGAACACTTTAGACAAAACAGAAGGCTACTACAAGACTCCCAGATGATCTTCCTTTATCTCCTCTTTAAAAGTTGGTATTCATTCATTCCTTCCTTCATGTACTCAATAAATATTTCTTGATTGACTCTATGCCAGGCATTGGACATACATAATCCTATTTTCTGAGAGTTGAGTTCTCACTAGTTCTCTTTTCACTCCATCGCTTGCTTCCTTGGTGGTTCAGATGGTAAAGAATCAGTCTGCAATACAGAGGACACCAGTTCGATCCTCGGGTCAGGAAGATTCCCTGGAGAAGGGAAAGGTTACCTACTCCAGTATTACTGCCTGGAGAATCCCATGGATAGAAGAGCCTGGTGGGCTACAGTCCATGGGGTCCCAGAGTCAGACATGACTGAGCCGCTAACACTTTTACTTTCTTCACTTTCTTCTTCCTTTCGGATCTCAATTTGCTTACAAGCTGACTTTAGAATTTGTGCTTCTAGCCGTTTCTCCTCTGTCACATAGACCAATATTTTCCAGTCCTTTCTGGATAACTTCCCTTAAGTCTCTCCTAGTCTTTAATTCTTCCTTCTTTCATTAATACATTCACCAAATATTCACTGATCACCTAAACGTGCCAGGCAGAAAGCTGAATATGATGAATATAGACACTACAACTCAATGTTTAAGACTAAACTTATCCCTTCCTTCTCTAAGCTTGCTCTTCTTAGTTTCTTCTTTTGAGCAAAAAGGCATGAGTTCAGTTTAGCCAATCAAGCCAGACTGTCTCTTACCTCCTACTGTCCAGCACGACAAATGAAGTTTAAATTCTACTTATGAAATGAGTTTAAATTTTGCCATTCTTTCATTGTTTTCATAGCTGTTGCAGTAAATCAGGATCTAATTATCCCCTGACTGGGTTATGTAATAAATGGTTATCCTGTCTCCAGTCTCTCCTTTTCTAATTCACCCTAAATTAACTTTTAAAACACAGATTTAATTATGTTATTTCCCCGCTCAAAGATTTTTGGTGACTCCCCACTGACTACAGAATAAGATCTAAATGGTTTTCACCTGACCCTTTACACCGGCTCTCAACCCACTTCTCAGCAGTTCCCAACTCTTTGCAATTTCCTAAGTTTAAAATGTTTCGTTACGTTCTGCTTTTGTTATGCTGTCCTCTCTCTGCCTGGAATAATAACTCATCATATTTGTGCGTCATTTTCCAGTTTACAAGGGACATTTTCCCCAAGCACCTTCCATTAGGTAGGTGGGATCATATCCCAGAATTTCAAACCAAAAGAGCCCGGGCTCTGAAGATGTAAATAATTTGATGAGGGCCTCATGATTAGTAAGAGAGTCCAGATGCTAAACGTCAAGGGGACCCAGCACCAAAAAGCAAACTAGATTGAGGTGCAGCATTTTTACTGGATAAAATGAATTTGCGACCTAGGTTGCCCTTGGTATTTGGTGTCATATATTTTATCTAAGAGCTTCATTTACACAGAAAGCCAATTCTTCCTTTCTTCCTTTCTCCCTTCCGTCCTTTCTTTCTCTGGCTGCTTTGGGTCTTAGCTGTGGTACAGGGGCTCAGCAGGTGTGTTTAGGCTTAGCTGCTCCAGGGCATGTAAAATCTTCCTGGACCAGGGACTGACCCGTGTCCCCTGCAATAGCAGGTAGATTCTTATCCACTGGACCAGCAAGGAAGTCCCAGAAAGCCAATTCTTAAATGCCATACATCTTTGGATTCATTATACTCTGACAGAGTTTAAAAACAATTTTAACTATAATTTTATAGTCACTATGGTAAAGCTCTATCCTATTTTCAATCTTTGTGTATCTTTATAGTGATGTAAATAAACTCACAAGATTGGTACAGCCTAGCTTTCATGAACATTTTGTAAAAATAGCACCTGCTAGTTTCATCAAAATGTATAACATACTGTGCTACAATTTGATGGGGTTGCAAAGAGTCAGACATGACTGAGAAAGTACCTGTTTTGTGCCACTATAGTAGTCCCTTAATAAACAGTGCATACAAAAGAATACATTTTAAAAGCTTGCCACAATATTTGAATGTGAACTATCAGATATGAGTCTAACCCAGAAGTCCACTATTCAAAGACCTGAATGAATTGGAATTTCTCTCATCGTTAACAATGATAAGTACCTTGAAGCCTCACCATATAACATTTTATGTATCTCTCAAACAGCTTGAAGTGACTTTTATTCAAATTGATCACTGCAGGAATAAGATGTAAAGGTAAACTGGCTTTGTTGACTGTCTATTGATTTCCAGGGCTCCTTAAGCTGCTATTGTAGTTTAGGTACCACTCAGTCATTTCTTCAATAATTATTAATGTACTTGACACAGTGGCTATAAAGATACATAAGGGACAGATGCTTTCAGTCTAGGAAGATAGAGTAGACTAGGTATTGATTTATTTTTGTTTCATATTTGTACCTTTTAATTTTGTATAAAATATGTTAATACAAATAATTCTTTAAAAAGTGCAATATATTTTACTTTTATAGATATTATTGACTTTGTTGCTTTTAGAAGAAACTTCACATTAAAATAAGTATATTTGGGAAATGTTAGAAAACATGAAACACACATACTCTATAGCTTAGTCTCATGACTGGGTTTTCTCTTCTTTTTTTTTTTCAAAGTTATTTTATTTTATATTGGAGTATAGTTGACTTACAATGTTGTATTAGTTTCAGATATACAGCAAAGAGATTCATTTATACATGTACATATATCTATTCTTTTAAAAATTCATTTTCCATTTAGGTTATTATAGAATATTGAGGAGAGTTTCCGGTACTATGCAGTTGGTCTTTGTTGATCATGTATTTTATATACATGTAGTAGTGTGTATGGAGAAGGCAATGGCACCCCACTCCAGCACTCTTGCCTGGAAAATCCCGTGGACAGAGGAGCCTGGTAGGCTGCAGTCCAAGGGGTTGCTGAGAGTTGGACACAACTCAGTGACTTCACTTTCACTTTTCACTTTCATGCATTGGAGAAGGAAATGGCAACCCACTCCAGTGTTCTTGCCTGGAGAATCCCAGGGATGGCGGAACCTGGTAGGCTGCCGTCTATGGGGTTGCACAGAGTTGGACACGACTGAAGTGACTTAGCAGCAGCAGCAGTAGTGTGTATATGTTATCCTAAACTCCTAATTTAATCCCCCTACTCCAGAAGGCAGACATTTAAGCAATTATAACACAAACAAACAAAAAGCTTTCAGAAGATAGGTCTGGGCAGGGTACTGTGAAAACACAGAGGAGAAACCAATCATTTGTTAGAGGGGGGTCAGGAGTTACCTTGGCACTGGGTCAGAAGGACATTTATGGCTGTGTGGGTGTAATACTATGTGCTCTTGTAGTAATTTTTGGTGTTCAGTCACTCAGTCATGTCCGACTCTTTGTGACTCCATGGACTGCAGCATGCCAGGATTCCCTGTCCTGCACCATCTCTTGGAACTTGCTCAAACTCATGTCCATTGAGACGATGATGCCATCCAACCATCTCATCCTCTGTCACCTTCTTCTCCTCTTGCCCTCAGGGTCTTTTCCAATGAGTCGGCTCTTCACATCAGGTGACCAAAGTATTACCTAATTTTATCTTGACCTAGCACACTATATAGAACTGATTCCTGTATGTTTCCTGTGAAAACTGTGGCGACCTAATAAGGGTGATGTCCTATCTGTATCCTAAATTCCAAGCACAAAGCTCGCAACAAAGCAAGTGTTGCATAAAGTGAAAGTTGCTCAGTCGTGTCCAACTCTTTGCGACCCCATGGGCTATATAGTCCATGAAATTCTCCAGGCCAGAATACTGGAGTGGATAGCCTTTCTCTTCTCCAGGGGATCTTCCCAACCCAGGGATCGAACCCAGGTCTCCTGCATTGCAGGCGGATTCTTTACCAGCTGAGCCATAAAGGAAGCCCAAGTGTTGCATAACTTACATGGAATTAGAACCAAGAGCATTCTGTATAAGCGATGACCCCATGTCAGAAGGGCTGCATCTCAGGGATCTGAGTGTAGTTTGGAGAAGCTGGAGGAAAGGAGAGGGATGGGAGAATGAACATATAGTGAATCCAAGGAGGCAGGCTTTAGAAGCCCTGCTGGGTTGAAGCTCACCTTCAGGGAATCTTGTTTTGGGAATTTGCTGAAGATTTTGTGCTAGGGATCCACAACGTGAATAGAGATTAAGAAATGGATTAAAGTGGATACAGAAGATAAAAGTGACAACACGCTGGTAAGATGAAGAAGGGATTGGAGGAGAGGGACACTTAGGGATGTCCCTTAGGTTCCCAGGTTGGGGAGATGCAGATGTCATTCACTGCGACAGAGAACAATGAAGGCAATGGGTGTGAAGGCAAGATAACAAACTTAAGGCTAAGTGGAGATGTTCAGGAAGCACTTGGAAATACAGTTATTGGTTGCAATAGAGAAGTCTGGGAAGGAAATGCAGATTAGGGTTAGGGGTAGGGTCAAGCTCAGGGTTAATGGTCTATCATGAGCTGTTATGGATGCCATGCTGCAGGAAAGGTGTTCAGGATGAGAAGAGGGCTCAGGATGATAGTCTGGTAAACACGAGTGCTTACAGAGTAACTAGAAAAAGTGGCATCCAGGATTACCTGAGAAAGCACAGTTACATTTTTGGAGTCAGAAGATGACTTAACCAAATGGATACAGTTTTCATTTACATGAAGGACATTATTAGAGGCACTAGAAAAGTGGTACCAATGAAACTATTTGCAGGGCAGGGAGAGGGATGCAGACATAAACAGACATGTGGACACGGAGGGGAGCGGGGACAGGGGACTGAATTGGGAGGTTGGCATTGACACATATACACTATGATGTGTTAACTAGATAGCTGGGGGGAAGCTGCTATACAGCACAGAGTGCTCAGCTCGGGGCTCTGTGATGACCTCGAGGGGTGGGATGGGGGAATGGCAGGGAGGTTGAAGAGGGAGGGGATACATGTACACACATAGCTGATTCACTTTGTTGCACAGCAGAAACTAACCCACCACTGTCAAGCAGTTACACCCAAGCAATAATGCAAAATGAAGTACTAGAAGTACAGAATGGATGCTCTTTGGACCAGACATCATTAAGAAATAAACACTCTGAATTCCCCATGATTTCAAGACCATGCCCACCAAGCTTCCTTATGTATGAACAATGTTAATAATGGTCATGACTCTTCTCTTTCTCCAGTTCTTCCTCTTCTCCTGGATTGCAAGCATGTGCATTTAAAGACGATCCCTTTCACATTAGTCTTACTGAATGGAAACCTGGGAGAATGGTGAGATGGCACAGCGCAAGAGGAGAAGGGCAGTTGCAGAGAACAAAGCATGTTCTCTGCAGAGAAGGCTCTTTACTCCCCTGCGGGCCAAGTGTATTGGTTCTCTGAGGCTGGCAATTTCTGAGCCACTCTAACAACTACACCCTCCATTCCATGGCTCTGGACACTCAGATGACATGGGGAGGCAGGGTACAACCAAAGTAGAAAAGACTCATTTGAAGTTGACTTACATACATCACCATGGGCTTCCCTTGTAGCTCAGTTGGTAAAGAATCTGCCTGCAATGCAGGAGACCCGGGTTCAATTCCTGGATTGAGAAGATCCTCTGGAGAAGGAAATGGCAACCTCACCCCAGTAGTCTTGTCTGGAGAATTCCATGGAAAGAGGACCCTGGCAGGCTACAGTCCGTGGGTCACAAGAGTTGGACATGACTTAGCGACTAAACCGTCACCACCATATACACCACCATGCCTAAAAGAGACAGCTAGCAGGAAGCTGCTGTATAGAGCAGGGAGTCCAGCTCTTGGTGACTTAGAGGAGTGGGATGAAGGGTGGGTGAGAGGGAGGCCAAGAGGGATGGGATACATCCATATACATATAGCTGATTCACTTTGCTGTACAGCAGAAACACAACACTGTAAAGCAATTTTTAATTGGATTAAAAATTGTATTAAAATGAAATTAATTTTTAAATTAAATTAAAAAATTGAAAAAAAAAAATCCTGCCAGGAGGAAACCTGGGCATTTCTTAGTATAGCTGTCCCCTGAGCAATGGGGAGTGTTAATCCAAGAGTAATTTACAGTTGGCCCTTTGTACCAAGATTATTCCACATCCAGGAGTTCAACCAAACACCAAGGTGTAGTACTGTAATATTAGTATTTACTACTGAAAAATATCTGTGTATAAGTGTTTCTATGCAGTCTGAATCCACATTTTTCAAGGATCAACTGTAAGTGTGCAGAGTAACACACCCCTTGGGAAGTTTTCAAGAGGCAAAGGGATGCCCTAGGTGTCTGCCAACCCTGATGCCCTGTTACCACAGATCATATGAACCTGTACAGGTAAGAGGTCAGAAGCAAGCCATGCATTTAAGGGATAAACGAGAGGGGGAAAATGGCTTTCAGACTAGATTTATATTGGAGTTAATAATACTCATTAAAAGTGATGCGTTACTGACATCTACATTCCCTGAGCATCAGTTAGGGCTTGATGTCCACGAAATTTACAGTTTTGCCTGCTTTTCAATGAGTCGGCTCTTGCCCACCTGATGCAAAGAGCCAACTCATTGGAAAAGACCCTGATGCTGGGAAAGATTGAAGACAGGAGGAGAAGGGAATGACAGAGGATGAGATGGTTGGATGGCATCACTGACTTAGTGGATATGAGTTAGAGCAAATTCTGGGAGATGGGGAAGGACAAGGAAGCCTGGCATGTGCAGTCCATGGAGTTACAAAGAGTCAGACATGCCTTAGTGACTGAACAATAATTCGTTTCAACAAGGGATCCTCTTCTCCTACCCTGGCACATCTGTTTTAAATGAATTATTAATCAAACTCTGCTTTTTCGCATGACTGGTCTTCCTCAGTTGCCAACCTGAACATCTCTGTGTGTTGATAATGTTAAAACACCTAATGCCCCAGTGGAGACAGCTTTGGGGACACCTTCTCCAGAAGTCCCTTTCTGCCTTCAGATCTCAAAAACAGTGAACCCACTCGCCTGATTCACCCATTTTAAATCTGCAAATACCCATCTGACCTTGAAAAACAGACAGTGTGACTCTCACACAGGACCCTCCTGGCAAGGCACTTTCTTTTATCATTTAGTGCCCATCAGAGGCCCCAGCTCAAACCAACGTCATCCCGCAGATATGTAGCACCTTTTCTTTATCAGCGACGAGCCTCAAGTCTAACACAACATGTACAACAAAGACGAAAAAGAGAGAGAAATGTAACTAAAAGGAACTTGGGAAAAGGGAGAGGTGCAGTACAGTAAATGGGTAGACGCGCACAGAGCCCGACAGGGATCCACACCGTTGAAGACAGTGGTCTCAATTCTCATCTCAAACACACATTGCTTTCTGCCAATGGTGAGCCCAACCATGAATTTTCACGTTGTCACATAATGTGTGCAAAGCACAAGACTGTACCATGGAGACTGTCTTCAACATGGCAAAGAGAATCACAGGGAAGACAAGACATCCATCTTCAAAAAGTTAAACAAATCCTCACGGTCATTCTTACTATGGGGGATGGACTTAGGATAATACTAGCTTCAGGCTTGGCCTGTACCTGGTGGGCAGGTTTGGGGGGCATCTTGTCACTGTCTCCTTATTACTGGCCTCCACTTCAGTTTGTTTACTTGACAGTGGGCCAGTTTGGCTCAGAAGCAAATATAATATAGCTCAGGTTTTAAGGAACTCTGGTAAGCCAAACTAGGTGTTAGAGTTACAAAGAACGAAAAAATGTATCTGTATTTTGACACTGTCAGTTGAAGAGCTTGTGTCTACTTAAAGGTGGCTTCATGAATGCTGAGCATCCTCTGACTGCCCTGCAGATGCACTCTCCACCGTCTGGGGACCCTCTTGGTTCTTTCTAGTGCTGATGCCCCTGACCACGTCCCGGGGCTCCCTTTCCTCTGGCTTCTGACTGGATTTGGTTTCAGAAGACTGAGGGAGGAAGAAGAGAAAGGTCAGGGTATTTCTTCCCCTAGCTTCCTTCTTCTGGGTCAGTGTGGGCTACCTTCCTTGTTGGAACGAAGGTCATTTCAACATCGCTCTGTCTCTGGTTCTGGAAACTTCTCCCTCTCTTTGTCTTTCAGCCCTAAGGCTGGTCTCAGTGTCCCACTGTCTTAGCACTGGCAAACAAGGAAAGGGGGTATACTACTCCTTGAGATGTTCTTAGCCCTTGCCTACATCTCTCTAAGTAGCTCTCATAATTAAACATCTTCTGTCTCCTGGTAGTCACCAAATATGCTTTAGCTTTAATAATGGCACCTGTGAGTTCTCACCTCTGCATTACTTGCAAACAAGGAATTCATTATTTTCCATTCAAAATGGCTTGAGTGAATGAAAAGCTTCTGACATATACTTTTCTAAATAATCCAGTTGAAAAAAAAAATACCACGTTAAAAAGAGTTCGAATAATGTCAGTTACAGGTCAGGGAACTCCTAATAAGGTTTCATGGAACATGGCTTAATAGAAAGAGCACTAAACTAAATTAGGTCAGAAGCCACAGGTCTGAGTCACAGATTCATCAATTATTGCATGACCTTGACAAATAACTTAATCGCTCTGAACTTTAGTTTTCTCATATATCAACCAGTGATAATAATGCCTGTCCTGTTTATCACACAGGGTTATTGTGAGGAATCCGATGAATGACAGATGTGAAAATGCTTTCCAATTGTGAGGACTAGATAGGGATATAACCCAGAATGTTTCTGAGGAGAAAATTTATCCAATAAAAAAATTTATTCAAAAAGAAACCCATAAAGTTCCATTATGCTAGAAGGTCCACAATACCTGTCCATTTTTATCCTTAAAATCACAGTGACAAGATAAAAGCACTATCCAGTTTAAGGGGCAGGTTCTGAAGCTAACTGTTTGGTCCCTAATTTGACCCCATCATGAGTAAGCTTGGACATACTCCTCACATATAAGTTAGATAAGCAGGGTGACAATATACAGCCTTGACGCACCCCTTTCCTGTTTGGAACCAGTCTGTTGTTCCATGTACAGTTCTGACTGTTGCTTCCTGACCTGCATACAGATTTCTCAAGAGGCAGGTTAGGTGGTCTGGCATTCCCATCTCTTTCTGAATTTTCCACAGTTTATTATGATCCACACAGTCAAAGGCTTTGGCATAGTCAATAAAGCAGAAGTAGATGTTTTTCTGGAACTCTCTTGCTTTTTCGATGATCCAGCAGATGTTGGCAATTTGATCTCTGGTTCCTCTGCCTTTTCTAAAACCAGCTGGAACA
The DNA here is from genome assembly GCA_006408695.1 of Aepyceros melampus. NCBI lineage: Eukaryota > Metazoa > Chordata > Mammalia > Artiodactyla > Bovidae > Aepyceros > Aepyceros melampus. The sequence continues at coordinate 457,633 of SJXQ01004286.1, read as the reverse complement.
TTTGGAAGTTCACAGTTTACGTATTGCTGAAGCCTGGCTTGGAGAATTTTGAGCATTGCTTTACTAGTGTGTGAGATGAGCACACATCATGAGAAATGCTGGGTTGGAAGAAGCACAAGCTGGAATCAAGATTGCCGGGAGAAATACCAATAACCTCAGATATGTAGATGATATCACCCTTATGGCAAAAAGTGAAGAAGAACTAAGGAGCCTCTTGATGAAAGTGAAAGAGGAGAGTGAAAGAGTTGGCTTAAAGCTCAACATTCAGAAAACTAAGATCATGGCACCCCGTCCCATCACTTCATGACAAATAGATGGGGAAACAGTGGAAACAGTGTCAGACTGTATTTGGGTGGGCTCCAAAATCACTGCAGATGGTGATTGCAGCCATGAAATTATAAGATGTTTACACCTTGGAAGGAAAGTTATGACCAACCTAGACAGCATATTAAAAAGTAGAGACATTACTTTGCCAACAAAAGTCCGTCTAGTCAAGGCTATGGTTTTTCCAGTGCTCATGATGGATGTGAGAGTTGGACTGTGAAGAAAGCTGAGCGCTGAAGAATTGATGCTTTTGAACTGTGGTGTTGGAGAAGACTCTTGAGAGTCCCTTGGATTGCAAGGAGATCCAACCAGTCCATCCTAAGGGAGATCAGTCCTGGGTGTTGATTGGAAGGACTGATGTTGAAGCTTAAACTCCAATACTTTGGCCACCTGCTGTGAAGGGTTGGCTCATTTGAAAAGATCCAGATGCTGAGAAAGATTGAAGGCAGGAAGAGAAGGGGACAACAGAGGATGAGATGGCTGGATGGCTTCACTGACTCGATGGACGAGAGTCTGAGTGAACTCCAGGAGTCGATGATGGATAGGGAGGCCTGGCGTGCTGTGATTCACAGGGTTGCAGAGTCAGACACGACTGAGCAACTGAAGTGAACTAAACTGAACTAATGTGCTTAACTGGTGCCTCAGACAGTAAAGAATCTGCCCACAAAAAGGAGACTCGGGTTCAATCCCTGGTCGGGAAGATACCACTGGAGAAGGGAATGGCTATCCACTCCAGTATTCTTGCCTGGAGAATTCCGTGGACAGAGGAGCCTGTCAGGCCATAGTCCATGGGACTGCAAAGAGTTGGACATGACTGAGTGACTTACACATACAATGTGCTTAACACAGTGCTGGATACATAATAAAATGCTCAATTAAAACTGTCATTACCATTTTGGTGTTGCTAAACTCAAAACCCTTCCTCCTTGTCTTTTTAGCTCTTATTTCTTTTGGATGAATAGTTGGCAAAGAGGCTGGTTTACATAATAGGTATTTGCAAGTTCAAAGATAGAATTGAGATAAGCAGAGAAACCTAACTACATATATTTAAGGGCTGGGCATGTCTTTGAAAGGCTGATGTCTTGGCACAAGCAATATATGACCTCTTGGAGAAGGGAATGGCTACCCACTCCAGTAATGAGCCAATGTTTAGCCACTTTTGGTACTTACCTGTGGCTCTGGAAAATGAGTTAATCCCCTGATTCAGCATTTGCCCAGGCCTGTGGGGTGTGCCTGTGAACCAGGCAAGGGGCTGGAGGTAATTAAGAAGGCAAATATACTATCTGCCTCCATGTTGCTGCCTGAGAAAGTGTTTCATTTATTTTCAGAACACAGTCTGTCTTGAAGTCAAAAATGAAGGTCAAAATATTCCCTTTTGGGAGTGTATGGCTTGAGACTTAAGAGTGTGGTCTCTGGAGTTCGAACTTTGGCTTTGTTTTTTACTCATGGTGCTGGACAAGTTATTTTCCCTGTTTATTCCATGGTTCCTCCTCTATAAAATAGGAGTTCATCGTAGAACTTCCATCATTGGGTTGATTGTTGAGAGGACTAAATGAGCTAATACATGTATAAATCTCTTAGGACAATAAATGTTAGTTATGCTTACCAAGATAAGTATTGTTTTATTACAATGTGGTGTGGTTTGTGAATAAAATAGAAATGTCCTTAGATCAGAGTGCAAGAGCTAGCAAATTATGACTTGCAGGTCATATCCACCCCTCCACCTTTTAATTTTTTTTTCCTGTAAACCTCATTGGAAACCAAGTGAAAAAATTATTTGTTTGGCTCTGCTGGTCTTAGTGCAGCTTGCAGGCTCTTGGGTCTTTGATGTAGCATATGGCACCTGGTTTCCTGACCAGGGATTGAACCCAGGACCCCATGCACTGAGGCTTAATCACTGGACGACCAGGAAGGCCCTCTCCACTTGCTTTTATAAATGGACTTTTATTGGAACACAGTTGCAGTTATTCATTTACTTACTGCCCATGGCTGCTTTCATGCTGCGTTGGTAGCTGAGTATATTTGTGACGGAGATCTTATGGCCACAGGCCCTGAATATTTACTATCTGGCTCTTGATGGAAAAATTTTGCTGACTCCTGGATAGACAGCTACTACGGACATATTCTTCTCAAAGGGAAAAGTTGGCATAGAAATTATTTATTCTGGGGAAATATGTTTATATTCACGCATTTGCACTCTGTCAAGTAACATATTATGCACGGCGAACAAGGGCAGCTCAAAGAGCTTGGAAGGTCCGCTTTGTGCTCTCCCTGCCCCCACCAGTTCTGCTTAAGGAAGCAACGTGCGCGAGGTGATGCTACTAACCTACTTTCAGCAGAATAAATATCCTGTTATTTTCCGGTAATGTTAATGAGTGTTCACGCGCCAAGCCGCAATTAGGGAATTGAACTCTCTCTCATCCTTGACTTTTCTCAGACCATGATAGAATCAGGCATTGGCTATCATTTCTGTAAATAACTGAACTTTATTTGGTAAAAGGAACAAAGTTACTTCTTAAAAAAAAAGATACTTATTTCATGTTTCTGTTCCTTCTTTTTTTTTTTAACAAAAAGAATACTTCAACATATAATAAATGCTGGAGAGGATGTGGAGAAAAAGGAACCTTCTCCACTGTTGGTGCGAATATAAATTGGTGCAGCCACTATGGAGAACAGTATGGAGGTTCTTTAAAACACTAAAAGTAGAGTTACTCTATAATCCAGCAATCCCACTCCTGAGCATATATCCAGAGAAAACTCAAATTCAAAAAGATACATGTACCCCCAGTGTTCATAGCAGCACTATTTACAATAGCCAAGACATGGAAGAAACCCAAAAGTTCACTGATAGATGAATGGATAAAGAGGATTGGTATATATACATAATGGAATATTGCTTAGCCATAAAAAAGAAGGAAATACTTTCATTTGCAGCAATATGGATGGACCTGGAGAGTATCATTCTAAATGAAGTAAGCCAGTTGAAGACAAATATCATATGATGCTGCTTATATGGGGAATCGAAACAAATGATCCAAATGAACTTATTTACAAAACAGAAATAGACTCACAGACATAGCAGACAAACTTATGACTACCAAAGGGGGCAAGGAGAAGAGATAAATTAGTAGGAGTTTTGGACTAGAATATGCAGACTACTATATATAAGATAGATTACTAACAAGGAAATACTGTATAGCTCAGGGTACTATACTCAATATCTTGTAATAGAAAAGAATATGTGTGTGTGTGTGTGTGTGTGGTGTGTGTATAATTGAATCACTTTGCTGTGCACTTGAAACAAACACAGCATTATAAATCAACTATGTCAGTCACTAAGTCGTGTCTGACTCAGAGACCCCATGGACTATAGCATGTCAGGCTTCCTGTCCTTCACCATCTCCTGGAGTTTGCTCAAACTCACGTCCATTGAGTTGGTGATGCTATCCAACCATCTCATCCTCTATAGACACCTGCCCCTCTTCTCCTCCTGCCCTCAATCTTTCCCAGCATCAGAGTCTTTTCCAATAAGTCAGTTCCTCACATATTTTAATAAAAATTTTAAAAAACAGACAAAAACATTTCTACTAGGGAACAGAAATCATTAACAAATGATTGAACACGTTCAAAAGGATGTTGATCTCAGAAAAGGTAATATAGTTAATTCCATGGAAGAAAAGGCAAAATAAAAAGTTTCAGTTAAAAGACAAAATAATAAAACAGAATGTGGAAAATTTTAAAATTTTCCAGAGGTTAAGAAAGGTCATTCCCTCCAGTGAAAGTGCTGGATAGTGCCACACTTCTGGCTTCATCTTTTTTTTTTCTGGCTTCATCTTGTACCCACGTCCACTCAAGCTTTTCAGTTCAGAGCTGAAACCAGCTGGAACAAGGCATGGAAGATGAATGCCCAGTGCTGAGATTAGCAAGTGAACTGGATGTTAAAGATACATATAAATTATGAGAACTATTGTTGATTACTTTCTGAATTAGATCAAGAAATCTATTTACATGTATTTGTAACAAACACAATATAGGATATCAAACCTTGCAAATTGACTAATAAGATTGAAAGCAAATAGCCATTACATGTCTCCTTAATTCATCTGCACATGTATCTTTTGGTTATCATGCAGGTGGGGAAAATGATTTGGGTTTTTGACAATAATAAAGACAAAAAAGGATGCCTTATCATTTTGTTTTTTAAATGCAAGCTGTAACATGGAAGAAATAATTTAATCCTAGGAAATTTTATGCACACACAAGAACAGCTACTGATATTTGGTAAGTTAATGATTTCGGTAATGAAAAACTTCAAGCAAATTTATGAATGAACAGGAAACAAAGAACTGAGATTTACCAATGCAGCCAGGCTGAGGAATACCTCACTGTCATTAGTACAAGATAAATCAGACGACCACGCTGAGAGAGCAAAATGCACAGCCTTCCTCTCTTTAGGAAACTATATGTTGACACACAGTCCTTATAATTATTTTTGCAAGTGAAGGAATTATAAGACCCCAGGAAGTATAAATCACCTCTTTCTAAAATAACTTTCACCTAGAAATAACCCAATATGTATCATATTTTTTCTTCAGTCTTCAATTAACAACAAAGGGGGCAGTGGAAATCTCAAGAAACAAACATACATGTTTAGGTTATGAATATATTCTGCTTGGGCAGAGAATATTCCATTTTATTCTGTATAAAATGCAGAAGTCTAGTCTTGCTTCACCTTTAACTCTTTTTACAGTTTGCACTCGGTCATTACTACTGTAATGAGAAAGAGAAAAGGGTACAGGCTCTGGAGCTTTATTTGGGTACACATTTTGGCTCTGCCATTTACCATCTGCGTGACCTTGAGCAAATGGCTTAATGTCTCTGTACCTCCATTTCTACTTCTTCTGAAGTAGAAATAATCACAGCGCCTAAAACCATAAAGTGCTGTTGTGAGACTCAAACAAATAATGCAAGTGAAGTGCCTAGAATGTGTGCCTTGCACACAGCAAGTGTTTCACAGTTCTTTGTTTTCTTATGTGTTCTCCTCATATGTGTCACTTGTCAACCACAGTGAGCTGAATTGTGTCTCCCTAAAAGATATGCTTAAATTCTAACCTTATTTGTAAATAGAGTTTTGGCAGATGTAATCAAGTTAGGATGAGGTCATACCAGATTAGGGTGAACCCTAAAGCCAATGACAGATGTCTTTATAAGAGAAAGGAGAGGAAGATTTAGACACAGACATGGAGGAGTGGCATGGGGGAGAAGGCCAGGTAAAGACCAAGCACAGAATGAAGTGGTGAAGCTGCAACCAAAAATACCAAGGACGGCCAGGAGCCACAGAAACTGAGAAAACGCAAGGAAGCATTTTCCCCTAGCATGTCTGGACACTTAGATTTTGGACTTCTCGTCTGTGAGAGAATGTGTTTATTGTTTTAAGCCATCCAGTTTTGGGTACTTTGTTACAGCAGCCCCAGGAAATGAATACAGCAGGTAACCTCTATGAAAAAGTAGGGACTCGGAGGAGAGAATAAGGTGAAGTCATGGCACCTAGAAGAGAACCCACAGGTGTCTCATCGGGTGCTCTTTGAATTGAGTTATTTCATGGAGTCACCTCTTTTTAACCTTGAGGGGAACAGCTTTGGGCCAGTAGAGCTAGGGTGGCAGACAGCTCTCCTAAGTGATGGTGACCACATCATACAACTTTATCCAGAGCTGTGTTGTTGATACAGAAGCCATTCGTCACAAAGGGTTATCTAAATTTAAAGTCATCAAAATGAAATAAAATTAGAAATTCAGTTTCTCAGTTGTTATCAGCCACGGTTAACATGCTCCATAGCCACACAGGGCTCCTGGCTGCCATATTGGATCGTGCAGTTACTGAATATTTCCATCACTGCATAAACTTGCATTACACAGCACTAGATGACATTGGCACTGAAATAGGATTTATTTAGGAGGCAAATACATCAAGCAGACAGGTTGTGTAGAAAAAGGAAAGTGTCATACTCTTGCAATAGAGGTAGGCAACCCCATCATTTATGAAGGACAAAAGGAAAAGTGAAGATGGTAGAATTGATACTCGGCCAACTGCTCACAGGGTATTTCTCCTGTTGAATGGTCTATTGTTTTCTTCTTAAAATCACCTGCTGCTGCTGCTGCTAAGTCACTTCAGTCATGTCCGACTCTGTGCGACCCCATAGATGGCAGCTCACCAGGCTCCCCTGTCCCTGGGATTCTCCAGGCAAGAACACATCCCTGCTTTTCTGTAATTTGGACAAAGGATATTTTATTCAACTCTTATAGACTGAAAATTAGTATGATAGAAAACAGCCTATATCCAATGCCAAACATCTCTATAGAAGAGTATGGCTAACTTTACCTGTATCTGGTTGAGACACGCCTCACACGGAATTGGTTAATTTTTTGGTCCCTCAATACTGTGAAGGAGGTAAATGTCACAAAGCGACAAATGAGATCAAGAAATACGTGAGCTACACAATCTCTCTCCTCCTCTTCAGATCTAATCATACAGATGAATAAATTGCTATAAAAATACCAAAAATAAAACTAAAAACAATGACTGAGTCATTTTTTTAAAATCTCATGTACTCCGTGTTCAGGTAGCAAGAAATTTAATTCCAGTCCAACCAGTCTCTTGTGATTTTTTTTTCCCTTTCATCTAAGATATTTTTAATGCTCAGAGGCGTTATAATAGAAAAGCATGTATTTTTTGCCTGGTTTATACCCATCATCCTTACCATTACAACAAGACAAAAGCATTAAAGTAAAATTAATCATGTCAAAAGATTTTAGCAAAAACAAGTGAGACCATGCATAAAGCATCGCTTTGTCTAGTGTGAAGTCACGCTCTGATTAAAAACATATAATGAAAGTGAAAGTGATACATCATTGCCTTAGCAGTAGGATTTTCTGAAAGTGCTTTGCAGTTCTCAATATAAAAATGTGGCAAGATTTTTGTCTTTGAAACTCACAATGATTATTGTTCTAGCTAAATAACTGGAATTCAATCTTAAAATCTTTTCTTTAAAGAAATTAAGACTTAATGACCAAAATACGGCCTGTCAGTAGGATTAATAGTACCCACTGAAAGGAGTAGTAGTTTGCCTTGACATTCAGACACAGAGATCAGAAAGTATCTGCTCAATATTTCTCTTTTACAAAGCCATCTTCAATGCCAGCTAATATGGTCAGGCCTTTAAGATATTTTCTGTGAAGCACAACTGTTTGCTTCATCAAAAGCAATCTCACTAATAAGTATTAAAGCATGGTCACAGGGTGATCATTCCCCCGTAATGGAGTCATTTTATATATGCTACACAAAACAAAAAATCTAACTGACCAGATATTCATAAAATATAGATTTAGCTCCTTGATGCCACCAGGGTTATGTTGTGAGTCTGAAAAGGAACAATGTGCTTATTTGCACTTTCCTTAGTTACTCGTTTATTCTGACACTTACTTGCATATAATAACACTCCCCCCAGGTTTCTTTTCATTGTTTTGTTGTAAGTTTAAAAGTCATTTCAATTCCTTTTTATCATCTCTATTGATGATAAAAACCATTCTGTCCTATGGGAATTATGTGTATCTCTATGATTTATATTTATATCTGTTTTGTATAAACTATATAGATGTATATTAGTTGGCATATAATAAACAAGAAATAGTAAAAATTACATAAACTCAGACATACTTAAACTCTTTGTGGGAAGTCAAAATTAGAAAAATTCCCTTTCAAATGCCTTATACTAATATTTGGAGTGTACTTTAAATTTTTTCCTATAATATACAGGTTTTGTAATCTTCTATGAATAAAGATCTGTCCCAACAATAAAAGTCACATTGATGCAGGAAGAGATAGAAAGACGCATGGAGCAGCTGTGACTTCTGACAGATAACTGCTCATAGGAGAAATGAGAATACTTTGCTTGAATAAGACAGAACCAAATATTTGTTGAATATAAGAATGCACTGTTGTAACCATTCAGGCTATTAAACAAATTTTTGGTTATTCTTTATTTGAGAGCTTGGGAGGATTTCATTTCTCCACCTACTGCGAAGTTAGGCATGGCCAGGTGATTTGTTTTTGCCAATAAAATGTGTTAACTCTTAAAGAGTCAATGTGACTTAAGAAGCTTAAAGAGTCAGGATGAAATTTTTCTCTCCCCTGCCTTGGCAACCATAATAAGCCAAATAGCAGCGGAATTTCCATCAATATGAGTACCGGAATGAGAAGAAATGGAACAGAGACCTAGGTAACTTATCATAGACATGTGATATGAAAAGAAATAAATCTTTACTTATATAAGCCACTAGGGTTTAGGGATCGTTATTACTGTCTAACCTAGCCTGCCTCTAAAAGATACATGCATTTGTACTAAGAGGACCCAGGAGCTGATGACAAGGAAACTGACCCTGGAAGGTGGAAAGATGGAAATGGATGTTATGGTATGGAAAACCACTTTGTGGGCCCTCAAAGCCAGTGCTCTGGGACAGCCCAGAGGGATGGGGTGGGGAGGGGAGTGGGTGGGGGCTCAGGATTCAGGGACACGAGTGCACCTGTGGCTGATTAACGTCGATGTGTGGCAAAAACCACCACAATATTGTACAGTAATTATCCTCTGGTTAAATGAATTAATTTAAAAAATTTTAATAAAAATATAACATATCAAAAAAATTGTTGTTTGCTTTTACTTGGGTGGCTCATGTGTTACTTAATACACATCCACCTCCAAGAAAAGAGGTTAAAAAACAGATATGAGAGATATAAAAAATGTTGATAGTGTGTATTGGTTGCTGTTGGCTGCACTTGGCTAGATCTACAAAGAAGAGATGATCTCACAAAAAAAGTCTGCATATTTATAAGGAGGATTGAAAGAAACAGTCTCGAAAACCAGAAGTGTGCAACGTTAGAAGAAGCAATGCTTTTCATACCCATCTGGGAAAAGGTGAAATTGGAAAGAATTTTGAGCAAAAGACATAAATTCAAACTCAGCTTCTGTCTATCGGTAGAGGAATGGATAAGGAAGATGTGGTGCTTTTATACAACAGAGTACCACTCAGCCCTGAAAAAGAGAGAACAAAATAATGCCATTTGCAGCAACTGGAAGGATCTAGAGATTGCCATACTGAGACATGTAAGTCAGACAGAGAAAAACAAATATCATATGATATCATTTATATGTGGAATCTAAAAAAAAAGGTACAAATGAACTTATCTACAAAATATAAATAGAGTTACAGATATAGAAAACAAATTTGTGGTTACCAGAGGGTAAGGGGAGGAGGTACAAACAGAGATTGACATATACACAGTACTATAGATAAAACAGCTAACTAAAAAGAACCTACAGTTTAGCACAGGGAACTCTGTATGGCCTCCATGGGAAAAGAATCTGAAAAAGAGTAGATATAGGTACATGTATAAGTGACATGCTTTACTGTACCCCAGCTATACTCCAATAAAAATGTTAAAAAGCTCAGTTACTGACAAAAAAATTAAAAGTATAGCTTTAGAGTTCAGAGTTTCTGAGCCCAAGCCACCCATTTTCTTTGCTTGGCCTTGCAATAAACCTTCCTCTGTTCCAAACTAAAAAAAAAAAAAAAGTGTGGCTTTCACTGTAATTTTACTACATTAGAGTATTTTAGAAGAAAGTTTCAATGAAGGGTAAGATATCCAGTAAACTCTTCTAACTCAGGGAAAAGAGTAAAAAGGGAACTTCCTCAGTAAAGCCAGGTAGATATCCAAATATATAGAGTATTAGGAAGAGAAAAGAAAGAGAGAGATGAGAAAGAGAAATGGGGATAAGGAAAAAAAGGAAAAAGCAATATAAGAAGTATATCAGAAAAGTGCATATGGTCATTGGCCATGGAGTAGATGAAAATATAAGAAGACAGCTGAGTTTATTTAGAGGATGAATTACCCAAAGACTCACCAGTTTGGACTACAAGAGGCTGTGACCATTAGTGACTTAAAATAACCATCATCTGCTACATCTCTTAGACATGAAATGTACTTGGAAAATTCTTCCACTCCTAGGAAGTGCACAGCGCCCAGGTTGACTTCAGATAAGGAAGAATCTCCCATACAGTGGAGCCATGGCCATGGAGAACAAAGGATGGTGAGCAGAATTAGGGAGGACTCTCATCAAGGAACATACCTTTGGATAGTCCCCTTTCCAAATGCCTATTTGGTGGAGTTGCTAAAGTGCTATCCTCTTTCTAAATTAAAGAGTTGTGCTCAACTTGTGCCATATCCATGACTGTGCATTATGTGCGAGGGACCCAGAATATTTGTCTCTTTATTTGGCTTCCAGATCAAGTGAAAGTGTGAAAGTGTTAGTCGCTCAGTTGGGTCCGACTCTTGGTGACCTCATGGACCATAAGCCGCCAGGCCTTCTGTTCGTGGGATTCTCCAGACAAGAATACTGGCATGGGTTTCTGTTCCCTTCTCCAGGGAATCTTTCCAACCCAGGGATCGAACCCAGGCCTCTTGCTTTGCAGGCAGATTCTTTACCACCTGAGCCACCAGGGAAGATCAAGAGGCACCTCAAATAAACCCTGTGACTGAGCTGAAATGACAAATGTCATTTTTAATTGCCAGTGCAAGATGCTTGCAGCTCATTCTTGCCCCTGCTGCACTGATGGTTGTTACAAGTTAAGATGGAGCCCTGTAAGCCTGGATCTCTGAATGACGCCCTTTGCCAACATGTGCTGGCATGTAGCATGAGTGAGAAATAACTTTTTTGTTGATTTAAGATTTTAAGGTTGTTTGTTACCACAGCATAATCTAGCCTGTCCTGATTGACACACAGATCTTCAGGCTAGAAATAGAAATTTAATTCTGAATCAAAAGGGTATCTTCTTCAAATGGCCAACAGACATATGAAAAGATGTTCAAAACCACTAATTATCAGAGAAATGCAAATCAAAACTATATCACACTGGTCAGAATGGCCATGATTAAGACGTCTACAAAGAATAAACACTGGGGAGAACATGAAGAAAAGAGAAATTTCCTACACTGTTGGTGAGAATTTAGTTGCTGCAGCCACTATGGAAAACAGCATGGAAGCTCGTAAAAATTAAAGTAGAGTTTCCATATGATTCAGCAATCCCACTCTGAACATATACCCAGAAAAACTATAATTAAAACAGACATGTGCACCTCTATGCTCATACCAGTACTATTTACAATAGCCAAGACATGGAATCAACCTAAATGTCCATCAACAGATGACTGAATAAAGATGTGGTATGTATACAATGGAATATTACTTAGCCATTAAAAGGAATGAAATAATGTCATTTGCAGCAATGTGGATGGACCTAGAAATTATACTAAGTGAAGTTAAGTCATAAAGAGAAAGCAAATACCATATGATATCACTTATATGTGGAATCTAAAATATGACACAATTAACAGATGTACCAAACAGAAATCAGACTCAACAAAAGTAGAGAAAGTAGAGAACTGACTTGTGGTTGCTAAGGAGAAGGAGAGTGGTGGGTTGGAGTTCAGGGCGGCAGGGGGGATTGTGAGTTTGCAGTTAGCAGATGCAAACTATTATAAATAGGATGGCCGAAAAGCAAAGTCCTAGTGTATAGCCCAGGGAGCTACATTCAATATCCCATAATAAACCATAATGGAAAATGATATACATATATATTATATATACCATATAACAAAGTTACTTTGCTATACAGCAGAAATTAACATTGTCAATCAAGTATACTTCAAAAAAATTAAGAAATATATGTAATTAGATTAAAAAATAAAAGAAAATGTATAACTGTTACAAAAAGAAAAAAAAGCATGTCTTCTTTCTCAAATCTTGGATCATAAGAGCAGAAGATTCACTTCTGTCTAGCTGTAAAACAGCTTATTTAACTTATATGCAGAGTACATCATGAGAAACACTAGACTAAAAGAAACACAAGCTGGAATCAAGATTGCTGGGAGAAATATCAATAACCTCAGATATGCAGATGACACCACCCTTATGGCAGAAAGTGAAGAGGAGCTAAAAAGCCTCTTGTTGAAAGTGAAAGAGGAGAGTGAAAAAGTTGGCTTAAAGCTCAACATTCAGAAAACGAAGATCATGGCATCTGGCCCCATCACTTCATGGGAAATAGATGGGGAAACAGTAGAAACAGTGTCAGACTTTATTTTTTGGGGCTCCAAAATCACTGCAGATGTTGACTGAAGCCATGAAATTAAAAGGCGCTTACTCCTTGGAAGAAAAATTATGACCAACCTAGATAGTATATTCAAAAGCAGAGACATTACTTTGCCGACTAAGGTCCTTCTAGTCAAGGCTATGGTTTTTCCTGTGGTCATGTATGGATGTGAGAGTTGGACTGTGAAGAAGGCTGAGCGCCGAAGAACTGATGCTTTTGAACTGTGGTGTTGGAGAAGACTCTTAAGAGTCCCTTGGACTGCAAGGAGATCCAACCAGTCCATTCTGAAGGAGATCAACCCTGGGATTTCTTTGGAAGGAATGATACTAAAACTGAAACTCCAGTATTTTGGCCACCTCATGCGAAGAGTTGACTCATTGGAAAAGACCCTGATGCTGGGAGGGATTGGGGGCAGGAGGAGAAGGGGACGACCGAGGATGAAACGGCTGGATGGCATCACGGACTCAATGGACGTGAGTCTGAGTGAACTCCGGGAGTTGGTGATGGACAGGGAGGCCTGGCGTGCTGCGATTCATGGGGTCACAAAGAGTCGGACACGACTGAGTGACTGAAATGAACTGAACTAGCTGTAAAACAATACAAAATGGAGTCAAATAGAATAAAAATGTATCAGGGGACAACTATATTCCAGATATTGAGCCCAGAGCTTATATTATTTTTATTTAACTCTCACAATAAATCTAAGAAGTGAGTATAATTATATCTACATTGTGGGTGACAAAGATCAGAGAGGAAGCAGGGGGTGTATTTCTATTTAGATCTGTCTGTCCTGAAAGATGTGGCTCTGTGTGCACGTGCGCGCGCGCGCGTGTGTGTGTGTGTGAGTGTGTGTGTGTGGTTTCATTTTTGATACTGCTACCAAGACAGATTTAAGCTGTCAAGAAATCTTTCTTCATAGAATTATGGCTTGTCAGTAACCTTATGTGCAAATTTCAGCACTTGCACCTCCTAATCTGCAGATTAGTCCACAAACCAAGATTATATTCTTGACCTCTAGGAGTAGGGGATTCATTCAATTAACCTGTTCTACTCTCTGAAATTGGAACTAATCCCAGTGCCTCGGATCCGTTTAGACTTTCATGGGTGTGATGCGTCAGCACAGATTAAATCCCATTCATCTGCTTGGAGTCTTGACTAACAGCACCTGTTGGTGAGATAGATCGGTGTGGGCCTGAGGCAGCCCCATCTAATGAAAACTCAGAGACCAGTACTCTGTTCCTCATCCTACCACCAAATCATAATGTGACTCTGGGTGCAACACCTCTGCTCCGTCAGTCATTTAAAGTGAAAGCCAATGTCGTGAACGTGCTGTAGAAAGTGCCTACAGGATCTGGTTTCTCTAATCTCTTTAGCCCCACGACATGTGTTTCTTTCCCTCACTCTGAGTTTAGCCAAGCACTTTCTTTCTGCAAGGTCTTAAGTGTTTTAGTGGCTAACTTGTGTCTGACTTTTTGTGATTCCCTAGACTGTACCCTGTCAGGCTCCTCTGTCTATGGGATTTTCTTAACTAACCTGGGGGAATCATCTCTCACATCACCTGGGCAGCTGGCTACCAAATTCTCACCAACAGTGTAGGAAATTTCTCTTTTCTTCATATTCTCCCCAGTGTTTACTCTTTGTAGACGTTTTAATCATGGCCATTCTGACCAGTGTGATGTAGTTTTGATTTGCATTTCTCTGGTAATTAGTGGGTTTTGAACATCTTTTCATATGTCTATTGGCCATTTGAAGAAGACACACTTTTGATTCAGAATGAAATTTCTTCTGTTCTCAGCTCACGTGTCACCTTCTTCGGTGATATCATTCATGACTCCTACACTAGATCTGATTTCTGCATTCCATGATCTTATATATTTTATACCTCTCCTTCAGAGCACCATCACATTTTGTTATTATATACTGCTGTCTGAGATTATTTATCTAGTTTACTTTTTGTTTTACATTGGAGCATAGCCGACTGACAATGTTGTGATAGTTTCAGGTGAATAGCAGAATGACTCAGCCATACAGATACATGTATCCATTCTCCTCCAAATCCCCCTCCCATCCGGCTGCCACATAACATTGAGCAGAGTTCCCTATGCTATTCAGTATGCCCTTGTTGGTTATCCATTTTAAATATAGCAGTGTATACCTGTCGATCTCCAGCACCCTAATGGGATTATTTATTAATGCTGATTCCTCCAGTAAACTCTAGGTTTGGTGAAGACATGATGCTATTTGCTTCGACTCAGCATTGTTTTTTCTGCATGTAGAGCAATGTCTGCTACACAGAAGGTATCAACTATATTTCCTGAATGAATGAAATTAATGTGCAAAATGAGAGGGTTGAGTGAGATTATTTCATTTTTCAGGGCTCACTTCAGTGGTTTGCTAGACTTTGTCTGCAATTTGCCTAGGATTGACAGAGCAAATCTGAGCAGCCTGTATCACTCATACCTCCTTCATGCCAGATTCAGTAGCAAATACCGCAGCTGGTGTGTGAAGAAGGCATCATCAGAATTATTGGTACCCATTCTGTCCTCTGGAGAAAAAGCAATTGCTATATTCAAGGGAGGTATATATAAACTGGAAATAAAGCCAACTGGTTTTTCTAGGCACCCAACTTACTTGAAATACTGTATTTGGAGTGACCATGACACATATTTTTTTTTTTAATCTATGAAAAATCCACTAATGCACTGGTGCATGAATACACAGTAGCAAATAATTCAAGATATATAGCAATGTGCAGCCATGGATCCCAAATTAGAATTGAGCTCATTGAAGATAAAATTAGATGCTAACATATTTTAAAAGTCCAAACAGAACTCTCTCTCCTTTTTCTTTGTCCAAAGTCCTGGAAACTGTTACTCATTGAACTGAAATTCAAAATTCCTAGCTACTAGATAACAACTGCCATGCTACTTTTTTTAAAGTAGCACTTTAAATCACTGTGTTTAGATCACTGTGTTTTCACTAACAACCAAAACAAAAATGAGAGGCATATCTTTCCTCTCGGTTCTTATTCTTGAGCCTATCTCAGCAATTCCTTGAAATGGTTCTGTATAATATGGTTCTTGGTTAACTCTCTAGTCCCACCACAGACTTCCTTGACCTCAGGCTCTCCTATAGATACACAAATTCATTTCAGTTTCTAGAAGGCACCAACTCTCTCTTGCTTTTTGGCACTCCCAGTATGGGGCCCTCTTATTAAAATACTTTATCATTCACCTCTTGTTAAAAATATTTGTTTATTCATTTATTTATTTGGTCTTAGTGCAGTACTGGGGGGTCTTTAGTCACAGCATGCAGGATCTTTTTGTTGCCATATGTGGGGTCTAGTTCCCTGACCTGGGATTGAACCCAAGCCCTCTGCATTGGGAGCTCTGAGTCTTAGCCACGGACCACCGGGGAAGTCCCAACCATCCACCTCTTTGCATCAATAATTCCTACTCATTTTTCTCAGTTTTACAGAAGGTCACTTTTACAGAAGTCTTCTTAACCTCCTATGTTTAGATGAAGGGTATTTTCTGGGCTCCCATGTAAGCCCAGCTTCTCCTGTTTATTCCTCAGCACTGTCTTGCTTTCATTGCCTCCTTGGGTTCTTGAGAGGAGATTTGATCACCTTCTATCTTACCACCTAGCACAGAGTGGGTATTCAATAATTGCTTGCTTCATAAAGGAATAAGGTCTGCAGTTAAGTTTAAATGCTTCCCAGGCATTTAGAGTCGTTCTGGAAGTACCTAGTTCTTTCCTGAGGTTCTCCTGCAATGTAAATGCAAAACACACTATCCACAGACTCTACCTACCTGTCTAGAAATTAAGCTAAACAAGTTGTGGGTTTGGTTATAGGTAATAAAGATAATATGAATAAAGGAACCATAAAGGTATAGAACCCTCAATTAAATTTACTTTTTATTTCTTTCAAAGCAAATCATCATAAGAAGTGATTATTTTCCACTAACTTGCCATCTCCACCTCTCTAATATATCCTCAAAGAACAGAAATGAACTGAAATCAAGAAACAGAAGCCCAAGAAAGGAGTCCGATTAAACTGTCAATGTGCAGGTTTATTATTCCCTGAATAACCAGCAATTAAACCATTCTTCGTTGCTCAAATATTGGCTAAATATCAAATCTACATTTATCTTTTGGAATTGAAGTTCAATGTCTGACGCAAGATGTGTTTTCTCAGTATTCTTTCTTCAACATTTATGGAATGTGTGTGTGTGTGTGTGTGTGTATATATATATATATATATATTTTAAAAATCAAACGTCCACCAGCCTCTCATCTCTGCAACTCTCCTAAAAGAAATTGATGACACCTAGCCCCCAAAATATTCCTGCATGGATAGGATCAAGTTCAAGGTCCTCCACAAACTAGACAGGAAGCCCAGGAAACCTCTGTACAATGGTTCCCTTATTTTCTATGACTGAAAAAATACAAGTTCCCAAATCCTTGCACTACCAAGTAGAGGGCAGAGTTGTAAATTGAGAGGAAGAGCAACAAAGGTGGTTCTCCCACCTGCTAACAGAGGGATCTGAAAGCGGCTAAAAGGAGGAACACACATTTCTAACTCAGCTTTTCTAATTTTCCTTCTAACCTTACTAAAAGGAAATCATTATCAGCATCTGGAGAGGGAAATCTATATTTTGAAACCCCTTTTCCTGGAATTGCTCAAGGAAAACAATAAGAAGCCCCAAATAAGTAGAACCTCTTATTTGAAATGTCAGCAAAACAAGGTCAATTTCAGGGGAACACTTTACCAACCAGTAAAGACAATGGCTAGTGGGGAACCCAAAGAATTGACAGCCCCCTCAGTACCATCTCGTGAGCAGGAAGTTAAGCTGCTTCCACACGAGGACTTCGTGAAAAGTTTGATACATCAGTCATACATTACAGCAGTTCACAGCAGCCGCAGGGACCATTTTCCTTGATCTTTACAGGAAGGATTTTAAGGCCTGCAAAGTGCAAGAGGCACGCTTTTTGCATTGGCCATTTTAGTATTCATGTCTCCTGTACTGCTTCCTAATAAGTTAAGAATGAAACGGGAGACTGCGTGCAGGAGTGAGAAATGCAAGAAAAGCAGTACTGTAAAATAAAATGAACAAAAGTACATTTCAACCTCCCTTTCATTATTAACAGTCAAGAGAAACAACAATGCCAATTTTCTTTTTAATACTTAACATTTCACACTTACAAAAGGACTTAACCTTCATTTTTACAGGGTATTTCTTAGTATGTTGCTGATAGAGGCTGGGGAGCTCTGTTACAATTCATAATATTAATTTTATAATGTTATATAAGTGATTTTTTTCCCCAAAGAGAAAGATAAAAATGAAGGCTGTGTTAGCATGTTACCAAAACAATCTTTTCAGGGAGAATAAGTGTTCCCTTTGCTGTTTGGGTAGACCAAGCCACTGGTTAGCTAGACTACTGAATTTGTTCTCTATGTTAGGTAGAACCACCTTTTCACTTCCATTGACCTCCACCATATTCAATTTATTGTTATTTGTGGACCCCTTCAGATAATGTTTCTAAAACATAAATAACACAACAGAATAAGAGGTAAAGAAAGTTGTGACTGACTTTCCTCTTAATTCTTTTTCTTCTTATTATACATGTGTAAGGGGTATGACTCCCATAAGTGGGCATCTGTGCACCTACCTGGGGATGACATCCTTCTAAAAAAAAGCAAGTCTGTGAGACAGGCTACAAATGCTCAAGTCCAGTGGGCAAAGGATTCTACGATTCACAGGCTCTAGGTAATCTCAGATTTTAGGTTTCCGCTGGTTAACTTATTTGTTAGTTCTTATGAAGAAAGTCATTCAGTACATAAGTAGACTCCATACCAGGAACTGTCTGCAAGCATTAATTGGCATCTTCAACTCCCTGCCAACTGGCTTAGCAGTTCTTTGGGGTCCAAAAAAAAAAATGACCATGAGCAGTTCTGCAATCCCTAATATTTCATTAGATTTGGGGAGAATTTGGACACCTTCTTATACAGTAAGAAAACACTTTTCCACTTATTACTGGGGACTTCCCTGGTGGCTCAGCTGCAATGCAGGAAATGCAGGTTCAATCCCTGGATCAGGAAGATCCCCTGGAGGAGGAAATGGCAACCCACTCCAGTATTCTTACCTGGAGAAGTCCATGAAATGAAAGCCTGGAGGGCTACAGTCCCATGGAGTTAAATGGCCCCAACAGTGTGGAAATTGATCAGTTAACTGACATATTTAGCCAAATAAGATGCCTTAATTAAAAATTACAAACCAGCAGCAGAAATCATCCAAATAGACTGTCTATATTTCTCCCATAAACCTGAAAAATATGCTTTCACATGGGACCGTGTAGTCACAGCCCAGAAGTAATAAACTTGATTTCTTAAAGTGCAAGCCCAGTGAAATGAAAAGTATCAGTACAGTAGACATTTATTTCAAAGTTATGAGCCTTCCTGAGTATAGAAAAAAAGATCCAAGAGTTTTGAACATGTTTCTATCAGAACTTTTCTATACATTAATGTCTTTATTTCCTTCCAATTTCAAATCTGATGGAGTCAACAGAACCCATTTGTCTTTTACTTTTTAGTCTGAAGATGTCTACGTTCAAAGCACGAAAACTAGAGAAAATGGTCTCCCTACTTCAAAGTGGTGGATTTAGTCCTGGATCTGTTATGACGTAATTTGTCTCCCCTCCGCTTGGAGAGCTTGAGTCGATTGATACCTTGAAAGGACAAAGGTACATACAGTCCTTGTGCCAATATTGGTAGGAGTGATACAACGATAGCAATAATATTTGCAAGTTTTTGAGTTCCTGTTGTCTGCTTGATGATTTACTAACACAATTTTATTTTAAAAATACTCAAAGGATGCTGACAGAATGAATAAGCCATTATTCAAGGCATTTACATGACTTGCTCAAGGTCACAGACATGGGTTCAAACCTAGGTATGACCAACTCAAGTTCATGCTTTCTTACTGCACCTCATTAAGTAAAGAGTTAATCAGGCAATATGAGGAACTGAAGTAGGGTGACCCTATGTTCTGGTCCTATCTGTTGTCCCAGAAGAATTAACAGATCCCCATTTCAGACTCTAAGCTTCCCAGGTTGAACAATAAATTGGATGAGCACTCTCTTTCTGGACAAGGCTTGAAACGAACATAATACTTTTCATAAGTTGTTCATAATGTTTTAATTAATCTTTTTGCCTTTAATGAAGGCCTTCAAGCCACTAGATAATTGGACCCTGCCTGATGTACCTTGAGAAAGGAGATGTATTTGTGAGTGAATATCATTTATTGTTTGGGTCTAATAGCTCCATGTCCCCTGGCCTCTCTTTCTGTCCTCTTTCATCAAGAATCTCTTGTCCTTCCTCTTCCCTCTCGCCTCCTCTGGGTATCCACCTCTCATTTTGTGTAGACCTTCTCTATTGATCAAGTATCAGAAAACTGATTCTTTCGTTTTACTTTAGCTTGAGTTTCTGATGATCTTGAAAAACACAGCTTGGCTGTCACTCATTGTGGTTGTTCGAGTCATGTCCAACTCTTTGCAACCCCATGAACTGCAGCACGCCAGGCTTCCCTGTCCTTCACTCTCTCCCAAGTCTGCTCAGACTCATGTCCACTGAGTTGATAATGCCATTCAACCATCCCTGGTCACCCCCTTCTCCTCCTGCCCTCAATCTTTCCCAGCATCAGGGTCACTCATTCAAATGTTTCAACTACTATGAACAGTATTTTCTCAAAAAGAGAATGAATATCATTTGAGGGTATCTCTAACTTACTTGTTTTTTCCTTCCTAATCTGGCAGCTACCCTCCACTACCTCATTACGTAACAACCAGAGTGTGTAGGTGTCAAGGGAGCCTTCCCATTGCAGTTTCTGGACAATGCTACTGCAGGTCTGCAAGTTTGCTGGAGTAAGCCAGCTGCGAAATGTATTATTCCAAGCAGCACCTCACATGCCTCTACTCCTCTCCTGCATTTATGGGCAAACTGTTGTCTTCTTTCTATTATTTTAAAGGGCTTTCTGTAAGAGGAGAGGAAACGACTTTTTAAAAAATCTGCTAAAATATATAACTGCTTCAAAAGACACATGCAACAAGGAAATCTAACTTTCACTTTGGCGGGTTTTAAATGTATGGCTTTGATTTATGGATCAAAATTGCTCATTTATTATTTTATCTATACAGCTCTGGGCAATTTTGACAGTTAAAATTTAGTTTTATTGACCAGTGCAGCCACTGTGCCCACGAGGGGACTGGTGCACACAGCCTGCTGCACTCAAGAAACGATGATTTTTGATTCCATGACTGAGTCAGATTGGGAATCATAACCGATGTAACAATAAGTTACAAATCTCAGTGCCCAAGGCAAGAGGTTTGCTGTAAAACACAATCACCCTTTAAGGAAGGGAGGAGAAGAAGCTTGGGTGGAAGTCTGAAAGCACAATTTAATGCAGTCAGGTTAGGACTAGGGTATCTCTGTCCATTCGAACAGTGGACATGGGACAGTGGAGCAGGGGAAGGGGGTGGTTTTCTGAAGATTGGGGACCATAGCCTAAAGGTTAATGAGCAAAGACGCCTCTAAAGCAAACCGAATGTTAATTACAGAGACAATGAACTCAGTAACCATTTGGACCTGAGGAAATTTACTAGCTGACTGCTGTTCAGCAAGCTTTCCCTTTTCAAACAGCAAAAACATAACTGAAGAATTTCTCTTGAAATAAACACAAGCAGACACACCAACTTGGTGCAGTGATTTTAGACCAGTTTTTCATTTAAGCCTCTTCCCACTACCCAATTGGCCACCTCTGCAATGTTAATTTAGTCTTTCACTCTAGACCTCTCGTGATACATTCACAGACTGCCAAAGGGTAACAAATCAATAAAATGTCTAATTTGATTAACCATGTTTTCAAATTCATTGAGATAGCTCTATGTTGAAATAAATAGGTGGGTAAATAAAGAAAGAAAGGCACTCACTTGTGAGGATTTTCCAGGTCTTCTTTTCATCATCGTAGTACTGAACCAGATTGCTGGGGAGCCGGTCCGGCCCAGGAGGCAATCCACCAACCAATAACAGCATTTTCTTGTTAGAGCGAATTCTTCACCCAAAACAAAAGAGGAGATGAATAACCATATTATTATAGAGCCTTTTTAATGGCAACAAAATCATAACCATCAAAAGAATGTTCTCTGCTTGCAGATTTCTATTTCATTTTTTTTCTGTTTCTTTTCCCATTCATTCTCAACAAATTTTTTTTTTGAACCAAGCAAAGAAATGATCAGAAGCATGGCATATCCCCATACTCAAGGAATAATAAGCTCCTTTTATGCAATTTGTTAGAGGTTCATTCTAGAATGACCTTTTTCTTATATTATCCCTTTAAATCATCACTCTTTACAGCTGAGTACACATGAAATGCTCTGGAGTTGTACTAAGGTTAAGCATTAAAGTTGCATGTCAAAAATCGTATTAGTCAAAATCATTATTATAAACCATTCTCCACTCAAAGAACCTTGAAAAAATTAGGTTATGCAGAGAGTTTGTGAGCCAACTCTTTAATCACCCAGCGAACTTCAAATACCAGTTTGGTACAATTAGTAGCACAGGGGCTAACTAGGGTGGGTTCACCAGTGCCAACAGGACTTTTTGTTTAATTTAGCTGAGACTTCTGCCTTCATGCTCTTCCCAGCTCTTCCTCCCCCTTTCCCATCCCCGGGCACCACTGGCAACACAGCAGCACCAATTGGTAAAAATGAGACTGTGAGGTTGTTCTGAGCGTCCCCAGAGCAGAGCCCTGCCAATGCTTGCCACTGATCCAGCGGCATGAACTTGCTCAACTGTGCAAAGTCACTCTAATTCCCTCCCTCTGTTTTTCTACCTTCTCCCCCCAGGGGGCAACCACTGAAAGGAGTGACTACCCACCCATCAAGAGCTGGCAATTCGCTGCTATTAACCGTGACTGTGATTCCCAGGCTGCCTGGCAGTTCCTGAGAACAGGCCTGCAACATCTCATATGCAGTAAAAGCTATAAGATGCACCCTGCCCTGCACACTTGACCTGATGGATGTACGATCCTGGGAACAGTAATGGATTGAGCTCACTTGCGATTGGAGGGAGAAGGGGAGGCCCAGACCCCCACAAGGGTCCTGCTGATTTAACGGTCGCTTTACATATAATTGAACTTCTCATTTACCTGAAAGGCTGAAGGTGGTGGTGGAAGAAATGCAACAACCATGATGGAGGGAGTAAGTCAATAAATGTAAACGGGTTCCTCTTAAATATGATCACCACCCACTGTGTGGCTCCGAATCTATGTTTACATGTTCATCACGGTTGTTCTGATTCAAGGATGCTTGGCAAAGTATGCCCTTGTGGAGAAACGCTGTTTGTTGGTTAAGAACCTAACATTCAGAGAGTTAACTTAATACAGTTAATGACATTTCCATGGGAAGGAAGGGAACAAGAGAATTCCTTTAATGAAACGCTGGTGCCATTGAATGCTCCATGTATGGCTCATCAGAAAATAACACTTTCTGGAGAAACACAATCAGGGACTTATGCCTGGGGGCAGCTGTATTTGTAGAATATTTAATGGGATATCAGCATATGACATTAATTTTATCACAAACAAAAATAAACTCAACTATTTTGATGTTGAAGTACTTTGGAACTATACTCATATATCTTATAGATCAATAGTGAAAGTGAAAGTCATTCAATTGTGTCCAGGACTCTTTGCAACCCCATGTATATACAGTCCATGGAATTCTCCAGGCCAGAACACTGCAGTGGGTAGCCGTTCCCTTCCCCAGGGGATCTTTCCAACCCAGGGATTGAACCTAGGGCTCCCACAATGCAGGCAGATTCTTTACCACCTGAGCCACAAGGGAAGCCCATCATACAGGCTATACCTATATGAAGGTGACCATATAGATCAGTAGTTGGAAAACAAAAACAACAGCAAAAACTCCATATTTTGAGGATTTCAGTCATTAGGAGGTTTGTTGAGAAGGGTTAAGGAAACTCAGTGCAGTACATATCTCTCTTTTACTTGCAAATAATACATAATTCACGTGCCATATCATCTCCAAAATGTCTGGTTACAGAACTAATATAAGACTATTTTTTGTTGTTGTTCTGTAGTTTTAGCCAAAATAATCAACCACTCTGTGAGTACAAGATGACAGCAACTGTATTTTTAGACTGCTGTCAGTTTCCATGTGTAGACAGACTTGTTCAACCAGAAGTCACAATTCTGTGGCTGTTGTGATCTGACACATGGACATGCTCTAGACTGAAAGTAGGGGTGCTTGTGCTTTGCTGCTCAGTCATGGCCAACTCTTTGAGACCCCATGGACTGTAGACCGTCAGGCTCCGCGGTCCAGGAGGATTCTCCAGGCAAGAATACTGGAGTGGGTTGCCGTGCCCTCCTCCAGGGGATCTTCCCAACCCAGGGATCAAACCTAGGTCTCCCGCACTGCAGGTGGATTCTTCACAATCTAAATCTGCAGGCAAGCCCAAAAGTGGGGGTAGATGGACCAATGTCTATCCATTAGACATAGAGGCAAGATTCACTGGAATGGTATGACCAAAGTCAATTACCAAATGGTAATTCGGTCTCTGCTTTAATATTTAAATAAATGCACAGCTTTAAAAAATGTGTTTCAGGAGGGACAAAGGGAGATAAATACATGGCTCAAATGATGCTCAAGTAAGGGTGTTTCATTCACTGATAAGCCCAGTTTCCCTGGACCAGTCCCACTGGTGATTTTCAATACCTCCTGAGATGGACCATCTCTCCAGATGAGGAGAGGATCAAGGGTCTTTGTCATTTCTGCCCAAAGAAGATGGAGAGTCTTAGTCCTTTCTGTCCCCTACAAACTGGACTGGGATTATCAATACATAAGCCACTGATCAGCTGGCAAACAACTGCCATCCTGCCAGCAAAGACACGACTCAAAGGGTTAGCTGGCAAAGCAGCTAGAGAGAGTCCACATCAACTAGGACATGTCTCTGAACCAGCCAGGCTTCCTGAAGAATTACATGGAAGGAAGGGAATCCCCCATTGGCTTCGTGTTTTCTGTAAGAGAACAGTGCTCTAAGGTCATTACAATGACCTCCCTGGCGAGTGAAGACACATTCTAAAGCTTCTGTATTGTTACCTTTATATCGTCATTCATTCAATTTATGGCATTCTTACTTGGAGTATTTTGTTCCTAAAGCTTATGTTACTCCATGTTCCAACCTGATATTAATACTATTTAATTCTAAACAAAGTTTAATACTCTACCTTGTGAAGGTGAATCATACATAAAGCAAAAACATGTGAGAACTAGCACAGTACAGAAGAACACATAAAACAACAAAATGCATTTGAGTGGTTTTCTTGGCATTTTCTCCATCGATTCTCAAAAAGACACTGTCTTAGGTATAGTTCACTCAACAGGGGAGTAAGAAAGTTCTCAGAGTCAAATAAAGGGGCAGAAACAGTGTTCAGACCTAGATCTTCTAACTACCAAGTCACTGATCTTTTTAAAATTCAAATCACTTAAAAATTTTTTATTTTAACATAAATTCTGGTTAAGACCTAGTGACCTGGATTCTAGGGCTAATTTTGTGATTTAGCAGAGTGACTTTGTTTAAATTACTTGGCTTCTTAGAGCCTATGTTTTCTTATCTTTAAATAGAGGGGTAATATCTGATCTGCATGAGGATTATATGAAACAATGAAGTGAAATGTTCTATGTAAACTCTAAGGTAAATGATTATTAAATCAGTCTTTAGTATTGACAGTACACTGTGGGCTTTATTTCATTATGCCAAACCTGATTAGTTAGAAAAGTGGTATTTTTCACTGAGATTCTTGTTGAGTTCATCTATATAAATACAAGTTAATTAAGAGGATTTCACTACCTAGCTGTTATCTTATAGTTGTATGTCCTTAGAAAATTATCAATTAAATTATAATGGCTGTCTTTGAGCCATTTCTTTGTTATAAGAAAATATACTTTGGACATGACATAAAACTGTGAACCTTTAAATAAAGAGCCAAATAAAGAGACCTAATAGAGATTACTCTACATTTCTTATTTCTTAAGAATAAAACAAATGAGAAAAACCAACACATATTTTACTTTGATATAAATGCAATGTCAACTATTCAATTACTCCTAGAAACTAATACACGTGAATAATTCCTGTGGAAAAGCTCCCATTCTTTTTACAGTGTGCAATTATAATGGTGACAATCACAATAATGACAGATAATAATGAATGCATATCAGATATTGAAACCTCTGATTATCATGCCATTTATTTGATGTGTGTGAACTTCAATTTGAAAACACCATGAAAAAAGATACCTTGTGAACTAGAAAAGTAAAATTAGAAGGATCTGAATTAACTTGCTGAGGGGGCTTTCAATTATTCTCTTCTAAACAATTCCAGTAGAGCTTTACAGGTTTAATTTTAGATTAGACAAAATCTACAATATTGCAATAGAGTTCCTTTATATGGCAACATAGTATACTTTTTAGAAGCTCTTTACATAAGGAAAGTAATTTAGCCAAACTTAATCTGTTCTCTTTAAGTCTGTTAATATTTTTAAAATATTATTTTCACTCCTCAT
This sequence comes from Aepyceros melampus, assembly GCA_006408695.1. Taxonomy (NCBI): domain Eukaryota; kingdom Metazoa; phylum Chordata; class Mammalia; order Artiodactyla; family Bovidae; genus Aepyceros; species Aepyceros melampus. The sequence goes on along the minus strand of SJXQ01004286.1, from coordinate 431,468 downwards.
CTTTGCACTTCCTAGACCAAAGTAATACATTTAAAAGGTAAGTAATTAGAGAAACTTAAAGAGCTGAGAATGTCATGATTAATAATACAATTTGGATGCCTTCGGGTTCTTAGATTCCTGCTTAGAAAAATATAAGGTTAAAAAGGCAATGGAATTTGAAGGTCTCCTTTGTTCCAGCTCAGTAATCACCCAACATTTACCATGTGTCACATTTGTGCATGTGCGCGCGTATGTATGGGTGTGTGCTTGCACGCATAGATACTTTGGTTCTGGGGATGAATGATTGAAGAATAACCTAAAATCTCCTGGTATAAACAAATTTTTCATCATACTGGTGTTCTAAGTATGGTAAAGTCTCATTTATTTATATTTCAGTGATTTGGAACTTTAATAATTGGGAAACAGGCCAAGTAAAGTTTTCCTTCACAGGATACATATAGAAAGTTTTTATTAACTAGGTTGCAAGAAGTTTTAACCAATTTAAGAAGTCAGTTGGTCTGCTGGCACTTTAGAGCCACCCACCTACATTTAGGCTAAGTTCTTTTTACAGATAACAAATCATTCTCAACTATTTATTAAAGAAAATGTTCTGCAGTATTTTGAAGAATCATTAAATCAGAGAATTAAAAGAGAAGTTTAAATTTGTCTTCTTTAGCAATTCCCAAACCTGGAAAGTCATCAGAATCACCTGAGGCGATTAAAAAACTCAGATTTTTGAGTTAAATTCTTAGATCTCAATTTCCAGAGGTTATGCTTCAGTGGTATGAGGTCTTAAAAATCCATAATGTTACAGTTTTCTGGCTGATTCTGACACACAGCCAGACTTCAGGCCACTCATTTGGTGCAGTTCTCTATATAATGTAGAAATCCTTTCAATTGTTTTTTTTTTTTAATAAGTAAACATTCTTATTAACTTGGAAATTTATAAGAAAATGGATCTTAGTTTTCCAAATGCACTCTACTGTGGAAAGCTATTGGACAGTTGTGTGAAATCTATTTTTTCTTCGCTGATGCTGAGCTGAAAAGTCTTTCAGAGAAAAAGAACAAGGGCCCGGCTCTTTGTCATGGCACTTCTCCAATACTGGAAGATAGTTGCTATGTGTCTTCTCTTTTCCATGTTGAAAATTTCCCTTTCTTTCCGAAAAAGTTTTAATTTTCTTTACTATGCTGTTCACCTTCTTGAGTGTATTCTAGACAATCATTGTCCCTTTCAAAAATGTGAAGGTCAGAACTGTACCCATATAACAAATACAATATGTGATAGACATACTTTTTTTTAAGGCTTTCCAAAATGACAATGGTCTTTCAGCTGGCATGGCACAGTGTTGGTTCCTGTACAGCTTCCAGCTGATTCCAAATACAGATTTTTTATAAAGCAAGACAAGCCAGGTATTTAAGTCAGTTTTTCCCCTATCCTGTATTTCTTTTAGTTAAATATTTTAAACATCAATGCATGACTCTTTTTAAATGCTTATATATCCTCTACTGATTGAGACTTTGTTTAATCTGTCATTTAACAATTACTGAGTTTCTACTATGTTCCAGTTTCTATTGTGTTTTAAACACTAAAGATCATAGTGTGAACGAGAGGAATAAATTCCCTATTCCTCGGGGTAGTTACTTCCATCCTAGCAGGGACATGTATTGGAAACATTATGATTCTCCAAGCAGGACAGCCTGGTTGTGAAGGGTGTAGGTCTCACAATTAGTGAGACCTTTGGCTTCCACTATCCTAGATGTGGCACCCCACTCCGGTACTCTTGCCTTGAAAATCCCATGGACGGAGGAGCCTGGTGGGTTGTGGTCTGAGGGATCGCTAAGAGTCGGACTCGACTGAGCGACTTCACTTTCACTTTTCACTTTCACGAATTGGAGAAGGAAACGGCAACCCACTCCAGTGTTCTTGCCTGGAGAATCCCAGGGACGGGGGAGCCTGGTGGGCTGCCGTCTATGGGGTCACACAGAGTCGGACATGACTGAAGCGACTTAGTAGTAGTAGTAGTATCCTAGATGGGCCTTCCCAGGTGGGCTAGTAAAGAGCCCAGCTGCCAATGCAGGAGACTTAAGAGAAGCAGGTTGAACCTCTGGGTTGGGAAGATTCCCTGGAGGAGGGCATGGCAACCCACTCTGATACTCTTGCCTGGTGAATCCCATGGACAGACGAGCCTGGCAGGCTACAATTCATAGGGTTGCAAAGAATTGAACATGACTGAAGCAACTTAGCATATACACATTCTGAAATGAGCGACCTTGGGCTAGCCTCTTTGCCCTGTTGAATCTCGTTTGTAAAATTGGATAAGAATAGATCTAAAGCATAGGTTTGTTTAATGCTCAGGGCTAAAAAAAACACCATATATATATATATATATATATATGTATACACACACATATACATGTAAACCATTTATAACAGTGCTAATTAAATGCTATCTATCACCATCACTTTTGTCTTTGTCCTCCTCCTTCCCATCATTGCCATATCATCGATGTAGCTATTCTTTTGTGTAATTTACAGGTTGATAAGTGAGTATCTCAAGTCCCCATCAAAATTTTATTACTTAAAAATAATGGCATCACATTTCCATTGTTTACATGTTTTAATTATCCCAACTCATTCTCTCTGAAATGATACATAAATATTTGGATTTTTACTCTATAATTCCCCATATATGGTCTTTAGAAGTGTGTGTGAGTTTTGAACAAATATATAATGGAAAAACTAAGCAGTTTTGAAGTGGCAGTGTAAATGGGGGTAAGTATGCATGCTCATTCATGTCCGACTCTTTGCAACCCTATAGACTGCAGCCTACCAGGCTCCTCTGTCCATGGGATTCTCCAGGCAAGAATACTGGAGTGAGTTGCCATTTCCTTCTCCAGGGGATCTTCCCCACCCAGGGATAGAACCTGTGTCTCCTGCATCTCTGGCTTTGGCAGGCGGATTCTTTACCTGGAGATAATATTACCTGAGCCACCTGTAGGTAATAATTATTTCATCCTTCAAAAGCCAATTTTAATATTTATTTATTTTTGGCTGCATTGAGTCTTCGTTGTGCATGCAGGCTACTCTCTAGTTGCAATGAGCAGACTTCTCAATGCGGTGGCTTCTCTTGTTGCGGAGCATGGGCTCGCTCTATGTGGACAGGCTCAATGGTTACGGCTTGAGGGCTTAGTTGCCCCGAGGCTTGTGGGATCCTCCCAAATATCCTACCTGTGTCTCCTGCTTTAGCAGGCAGATTCTCAACCACTAGACCACCAAGGAAGCCCCAAGCTAAGTTAATTTAAGAGTCAGCCAGACCTGGAATTATCTTTTTTACCACTTCATATATGGTAAAGATATTACCTTAGGCTGGTATTCAACACCTTGAAGCCTCAGTTGCCTCATCTGTAAAGTGGGAATGTTTTGAGTGTTAAAGTCATCTAAGTGTAATGGTTTGAAATGAAATCGCTGCAACTCATAAATAGAATCACCATCTACAGCCAGTCTCTTCAGCAAAGGAAAAGCATTTTGTGCTGCTCTTGCCTTTAAGGATGGATGCCTCTGCACAGTAAGCAGAGATAAAATTGATGCTCCCAACATAATCCAGTAGAGAGAGTCTGGAGAAGACAGGAAGAAGTTTTAACTGTTCCCATGACTTCTCAACTTAAGTGAGCTTTGCTAACCATAGAATGGCTTAGTATTTTATACAAGCATTGAGTCAAGGAGGGATTTCATATCTAGTGATACAGTAGTGATGTATCATTAGTGACCTGAGAGGCAGGGAAGACTGGGAAGATGTTAACACCACTTCTGCCCACCCTGCCAACCAGGATTCACAGAAACAGACAGGTTTTGAATTTCTACAGGCCATGGGATTGGAGGGGTTTGTAACAGATTTTTAGCAGATCTGAAAAGCCACCAGATGACATCTGAGTTGCATATGGAAAATATTTATATAGTCCCATAGTAATCAGGGTTTCCCAGGTAGTGCTAATGGTAAAGAATACTCCTGTCAATGCAGGAGGCTCAGGAGACATGGGTTCGATCTCTGGGTCAGGAAGATTCCCTGGAGTAGGAAATGACCCCACTCCAGTATCTTATCTGGAAAATTCCATAGAGGAGCCTGGCGGGCTACAGTCTATGAGGCTGCAAAGAACAGGACACGAATGAATGACTGAGCTCCGAACACACAGTAATCAATCGATAAATGGCAACTATTATTATTATGCATCATTTATTAACCTTATGAAGCATTCATTTGAAAATGCATCTTTGGAATTTTGGCATTTTCTTTTATTGCTTAGAAGCCTTTTCACATACTATAGGTGCATTGTTAATAAGCAGTCAGAATATTTACTGCATAAGCAAGTTTAACAAAAACATAAAAAACCACTGGGCTTCCTGCAATGGTATTGGTCTAGATCTCATTCATAAATTCAACCCACTCACTCCTGGCTGCCAGCTCCTCGTTAAGGAAGTCTCCAAACCTTATGATATCCAAGTCACCAGATTTTACAGTAATCTTGACTCTTCTCTCATTTTCCTGCTATAGTCAATGTTCTATCAAGTCCAATGCTTTATGGATTCTGGAGCTGTAACATGTATACACCGCTATGTTTAAAATGAATAACCAATAAGGACTACTGTAGAGCACAGGGAACTCTGCTCAATATTCTGTGGCAACCTAATTAGGAAAAGAATTTGAAAAAGAATAGATACATGTATTATGTATAACTTAATCACTTTGTTGTACACATGAAACTATCATAACATTGTTAATCATCAACCAATATGAAAATATGTATCTCTTCATTTCAACCAAACTGCCAGTAACCTGATTCAGCTGGATTGGCTTTCTCTGGAGCTGTTTTAACTGTGATGTCCTTGCTTTGTGAGCTTCTGCTCCCCTCTAATCTAACCTACATGCTTTGTCAAATGAATTTCAGCAAAGCCTGACATTAATGATCAATTACTTCAGTCCTCTTTTTTATAAATTATCAAGGAATTCCCCATCGTTTATCCTCTGTAAAATACACATATCCTCCACATTATAACCTCCCTTTTTTCTTTCTTTGTCTCTCTCTTTTTCTCATAGGTAAGTGCCTTGCTTGAGATTCTTTCAGGAATAAAATTGTTTGAGTTAAGATCTGAAAATACATGAAAGACAAATTTAATGAGGAAACTGCTTAGACTATGGGGAAAAGTAAACAGAAGAAGATCCTGTATCAGTGGCCAGAAGGAGACTTTTTGCAAATCAGCTGGCCTTCCCTAAACTTCCAGCTATAAAGGTACCCAAAAATCCCCAGAGGAGAGCTGCTACCTTTTCTTAAATTTTTCCAGAGAAGTAAACTCCCCGGAGAACGTGTTCCAGCTGATTTGATGCTGTATTTAGGTTTCTTTATCATAGCTGTTCTTGGTAATTACACAGTAGCTTTCCTTAGAAGAGCCTTTAAATAGACCTGCTAATGCCTCTCTGAGGCAGGAAAACACAGAGTACCATTATCCCCATTTAACAGATGAAAGAATAGAGGAAAGGGGGCTTGGACACCTTTTCCAGTGCCTCAGGATGGGTTTTATGTCCTCCGTTTCACAGAGGAAATATCTCTGGGGCTTTCTCACACAGTCCTTCTGTGACTTTCAGGTATGGCTGAAAATGCCTTCACTTCTCAACTTCTAACACTAGGTCACCCCTTTCTCCCAGCAGCTACATGGTGACTGGAGAATGTCAGCCATGTACAGTACTTTCTGGGCTTAGTTGTTCAGTCATGTCCGACTCTTTGATGCCCTGTGTATGGACTGTAGCCCGCCAGCCTCTTCTGTCCATGGAATCTTTCAGGCAAGAACACTGGAGTGGGTTGCCATTTCCTACTCCAGGAGATCGTCTCGATGCTGGGATGGAACCCGCGATTCTTGTGTCTCTACATTAGCAGACAGATTCTTTACCACTAGCTACCTGGGAGGACTATACAGTATTTGTTGTACTTGTTCAGTTGTTAAATTGTGTCCGACTTTTTGCTACCCCATGGACGGCAGGCCTCCCTGTCCTTCACTATCTCCCGGAGTTCACTCATACTCACATCCATTGAGTCAGTGATGTTATCTAACCATCTCATCCTCCAACACCCTCTTCTCCTCTTGCCTCAATCTCTCCCTTGCTGCTGCTGCTGCTAAGTCGCTTCAGTCGTGTCTGACTCTGTGCAACCCCATAGATGGCAGCCCACCAGGCTCCTCCATCCCTGAGATTCTCCAGGCAAGAACACTGGAGTGGGTTGCCATTTCCTTCTCAGTGCATGAAAGTGAAAAGTGAAAGTGAAGTCACTCAGTCGTGTCTGACTCCTAGTGACCCCACAGACTGCAGCCCACACCAGGCTCCTTCGTCCATGGGATTTTCCAGGCAAGAGTACTTGAGTGGGGTGCCATTGCCGTCTGCAATCTTTCCCTTAGTTTTCCTAAAATGGAAGTGACTTTTAAGATTTGTTTGATCATATAGACAACACATTCTTATTGAGAAAAATTCTAAGCTTACTCAAACACACAAGGGACTTAGTACTATACAATAGGTACTCAGTAACTGTAGGAATGAAGACGTGATGAAGAAAAGAACAAACTGGTAAAAGGAGTCAAAGTCACTTGCAATCCCAGTATCTAGTAACACGTCATTATAGGTTCTTATCATCCTTTTTCCCCTCATCTGTTTTAAGGCCCAGTAAGGCGGGTGTGTTGATGGGGGTGCCAAAAGGCAAAAGGGAAAGAAGAAAAGTTACATTTCTGAACCAAAACATGGAAGAGTCAGTGGGTGACATATTGGAAAACAGACAGTCTTATTGATTAGCCCTCAAATCTAATGTGCTACCTAGGATCAGTGTTGCCTCCCAGAATGAGAGCTACCCACGACAGAGATAAGTTACTGAACTCCAGTTATTAGCACAATATAGTATCTTCATGCTCTCTGCCTTATCTGTATATTATTTACTTAATATTTTATTTAAAACTGATGACTTTGAAATGCTTAATTCTAGTCTATTCAAGCTGTTCCCAATGGTGGCTGCTCTTTACAATCACCTGGGAGAGCTTTCATGAAATATTTAGGGTGGGAGCACCTCTCAGATAGTCTAATTTCATGATCCACTGTGGCGCCAGCATTGGTGGTTTTTTTTTTTTAAATCTTAAGCATTCTGTATGATTCTAATATGCAACCAACATTGAGAATCATGGTTCTAGCAATTATATTTATGAATCATGGGCTTCATGGTTGCTTTTCTCTAATACATGTTAAGATACAGTAATACCTAATGATTAAAATAAATTAAAAAATGATTTCTCACGTACCCTCTGAAATGTCTCACATCCTACCAAGGGCAGGCAAACTATAGTTAAGAACATATCATAATAAACAGAAGAAATTAGGACTTTAAAATCTGAACTTCTGAAAAACTAGTCACATTCCAACTCAGCTACTTCTTATATGTTTGACCATGAGAAGCTTGATATATTTAATGACTAGAGTTTTGCATGTTACAATTGTAATGAACTATCTTCCCATCCATTTACTTCTCACTCCTGCCCCTGTAGCACACTAGTGAATTCTTCCTCAAATCTTTACTGACACATACTGATCTCAGAATGTCACTGTTATTTTACCTAATGGTTTCTTATGTGCCATTTGAAATGTTTCACATCCTACCAGAGGCAGGTAAACGATAACTGAGGACACACTGTAATAAACAGAAGAAACCAGAACTGCATCCTCTGACAGGCAGGGTGAGGTAGTTTGCTAATGTTTTTGCCACATTTCTCCAGATACTAAAGCTGTAGACTGGTTCATGATGGCAGAGGCAAGTATGACAAAAGTGTCTTAAGGTCTTCATCTGAATCCATGAAAACTAAGTCTCTCTCCTAGGCTTAGTTCATAAGCCAGATGGGTCTATCTTTATACCGTACACAGCATTTCACACTGTACTCCTGGACCTTGGCATCATGAGGGACATCGGTTTTCACCCAACTTCATATTTAATAATCAGCGTTTTCCCCCCCTCCTCCAGCCCACCCCCAGATTAAAGTTTCCTTTAGTAACTAAAAACAGTTGAATATCTTCTTTGCTTGATTACCTATATAATCCCTATTTTTAATACCGAGTACTTAGTGACTTTCTTCTAAAGAGCGGGAATTGCAATGGGAATAGCTCTCATTAATCCTCCCCATTCCTGGGTGGAAGTTTTGTGGCAAGTATGACCTCTGAGACTAATCTGTCTGCCTCCAAGTGAGAGGTGGGGATCTCCCTGCTCACTATCACAGATGCCACCAACACACTGGGAGGGACACCAATGTTTGTGTAACAGGAGAACACTTTTCTTCTTGCTCAAGAGAGACGTCGTTCTGTGCAACCTGTCACCAAGCAGTGATTCAAGGTCTTAGTGACAAAGGCAGATAAAGCATCCTTCTCATGCCAGGGACAGACACGTAAGTAATGCCTATGTCTAACCCTCTAATGGGGCTTCCCAAGTGGCACTAATGGTAAACAATCCACCTGCCAATGTAGGTTAGATATAAGAGATGAGGGTTTGATCCTTGGGCTGGGAAGATCCTCTGGAGGAGGGTGCAACAACCCGCTCCAGTATTCTTACCTGGAGAATTCTACGGACAGTGGAGCCTGGTGGGCTATAGTCCATGGGATAGGACATGACTGAAGGGACTTAGCATGCAAACCCCTGCTGCTGCTGCTGCTGCTAAGTCACTTCAGTCCTGTCTGACTCTGTGCGACCCCATAGATGGCAGCCCACCAGGCTCCCCCATCCCTGGGATTCTCCAGGCAAGAACACTGGAGTGGGTTGCCATTTCCTTCTCCAGTGTATGAAAGTGAAAAGTGAAAGTGACGTCGCTCAGTCGTGTCTGACTCCTAGTGACCCCAAGGACTGTAGCCCACCAGGCTCCACCGTCCATGGGATTTTCTAGGCAAGAGTACTGGAGTGGGGTGCCATTGCCTTCTCCCCGAAAACTCCTGATAAAGGCCAATTATTAGACTATGCTGCCTCTTGAGACCAATATCATTATTGAGAATTCTCTCTCTCTTTTCCATCTGGTTGCAATTTTGAAGAGAAAAGAATGACTTCCTTTTCTTCCAAGAGTTCTTTCTTGGAAGAGCTCTTTCAAGAAAAAGTACAGAAAGACCCCAAATCAGAGAATGACGTTGAAAAGAAAAGTTCAGATGTTACATGCTTCCCTCTGAAGTCATTTGTATCTGACGTTCCAAGACCTAACAGTAAACATGAATGTTTCAACAAAATCACATTTCTCCAAAGGGAGGTTCAGTTATTTAGGATAAGAGGACAATGACCTGATTCCACATCAAGGGTCTAGTGACTGATTTTATCCATTTCTCTGACTCCAGGGAGAGATGTCTCTTGGGGAAAGTAGGAGGCGGGTTCTGAGAACAGGAGCCAGCCTCCAGCCAGGCAGGCTGTTTCCGGTTGGAAAGTCACTGAGGGAGGGGCCAGGGGAGAAAAGTTAGTTAGTAGCTGAATATATTACTCCAGGCTTCTCTCTGAATATTCACGGCAACAAAGAGGTATCCCTCTTGGAGACAAGAGATTCGCAGCTGACACCTTTCACGTGGGCCTAGAATTTATTTTTAGAGGAACAATAATGTTATGAAATTATCCTAGGGTTAAGAGAAATGAAGAAGGTTATCCTTACTTCGGGGTAGATAAACAGCAAGAGACTGAGGCGGGCCTGGGGGCTGTGTGCTGTGGAGACAATGAGGTGTGGCTTGTGGGAACCAGTTTAGGGACACCCTGCTGCGGTGGGAGAAATAGGAATTTCTTATCCTTCTCTTCTTTTCCTCTCCCTCCCTGTAGGGAGCCAGTTCTTTCTGTTCTTTGCTGCTTCACCGCGCCTGGAGGGGCTAAATGCTAAAGAAAACCCTAGCTCAAGGGCCGGAGGGGTCTAGGAGGTCCTCCAAAGGCCCCAGAGGAAAGCGCATGAGCAGAAGCCTCTGAGACCCCCGGATCAGCCAATCCCCCACAATATCCTTCTCAATCATCAGATCTCTGATTGGCAGAAACAAATTATTCTGGGAAAATTCACCACATCTCTGAAGCTGCATTGTGGACTTGATACTGTGTGGCTTTGAATTATTCTGAAAATTCTCTAGAGCAGCAAGTACCCAAATTTTATCACCAGGAAACAAATCTCCTAGAGTCTGGTCATTCCAATAACTTGCCCTATGACTATATCCATTTTACTCATGTCAGTGAATCAGATTTCTTTTAACACAACAAATTTTCCTTAAACTTATCCTCCAGTAAATCACGACCCTATTTTCTTCCATCGTCTATGGAGCAAACAGGAAAACAGAAGCATCTGTTTAGTCGCCTGATTTTCACACTAATGAATGCTAAGTTGCTTCATTCATGTCTAACTCTTTGATACCCCATGGACTGTAGCCTGCCAGGCTCCTCTGTCCTTGGAAATTCTTCAGGCAAGAATATTGGAGTGGGTTGCCATGCCTTCCTCCAGGGGATCTTCCCGATCTGGGAATCAAACCCGTGTCTCTTAGGTCTCCTGCATTGGCAGGCAGGTTCTTTACCACTAGCGCCAGCTAGGAAGCCAACCACTGGTAGCAAAACAGCCTGGGATGTTGCTGAAAATGCAGATTCCTCAGTCCACGCTCCAGATCAATTTAGAATCTTCAGAGTAGGACTGGGGAAGACCTGTGTTAGAACAAAGTTCTATGTTTGGTTCTTCAAAGAACTACTGATTTAGGCATGATTTTTTGGGGAGGAGGCAAGCAGGCCTACATTTTCTTTTTCTTCTAGGTTTGTATTATTGAAAGAGCTATACATATATGTATATATATTGCTGACTTGGATAATTGCTCAGCTGCCTAGATAATTTTGCCTGTACAGATCTATTTGAAAAGTAACATTTCAATTAGTTTCTTCAACCTGTTTTATAATTCCTTCTGTCCTATTCTTGGCCCCTGTTATGGACTGAATGGTGTTGTCTCCAAATTTATATGTTGAAGCCCTAACTCTCAGCATGATCGTGTTTGGTGATGAGGCTTTTAGGAGGTAGTTACAGGTAAATGAGGTCATAAGGGTAGGGCCCTTGTCTAATAGAACTGGTGTCTTATGAGAGAGCTTCCCAGGTGGTGCAGTTCGTAAAGTCTCTGCCTGCCAATGCAGGAGACACAAGAGATGCAGGTTTGATCCCTGAGTTGGAAAGATCCCCTGGAAGAAGAAATGGCAACCGCTCCAGTATTCTTGCCTGGAAAATTCCATGGACAGAGGAGCCTGGCGGGTTATGGTCCATGGGGAAGAAGAGGAAGAGACCCCAGAGCTTCCACTCCCCCTCTCCTCCTCCCACTCCCCAGCTCTACACACACAGGGAAGACGATGTGAGGAGACACTGAGAAAGCAACTGTCTGCATCAGGAAGAGAGCCTTCACCTGCAACAGGCCCTGCCGGACCTTGATCTTGGACTCTCAGCCTCTAGAACTGTGAGAAAACAAATTTCAGTTGTTTTAAGTTCCCTGCTGCTGCTGCTGCTGCTGCTAAGTCGCTTCAGTCATGTCTGACTGTGTGACCCCAGAGATGGCAGCCCACTAGGCTCCTCTGTCCCTGGGATTCTCCAGGCAAGAACACTGGAGTGGGTTGCCATTTCCTTCTCCAAAGGATGAAAGTGAAAAGTGAAAATGAAATCACTCAGTCGTGCCCGACTCTTAGCAACCCCATGGACTGCAGCCTACTAGGCTCCTCCATCCATTGGTTCCCTAGTCCCTGTTACTCCTCTATGACAGCTCAAGCAGACTAATGCAGTCTTCATTAACAACTGCTTGGAGGAAGGATCTGCAGAATTCCACCACTCAAGAGCTATACTTTGTAGCAGCCTACCACCCACACACCGTGTGGGGAATTTGGAATAGGGGATTACACTCCTTATCTCCTCCTCTGCTTGGTGTTCATCTACTTATGTGCATGCATGCTAAAACACTTCAGTCATGTCCGACCACATGGACTGTAGCCTGCCAGGCTCCTCTGTCCATGGGATTTTCCAGGCAAGAATACTGGAGTAGGTTGCCACTCCCTCCTCCAGGGGATCCTCCCAACCCAGGGATCAAACCCACTTCTTTTAATACTTCTGCATTGTCAGGTGGGTTCTTTACCAGTAGCACCACCTGGGAAGCCCATCCTGTAAATATTAATAGTTAACCATGTTCCAATGAAGAAGAGCAGCCAGGAGGGATAAGAACAGATACAGAGAGTGGGGAGCCTGATTCCCATCAGCGTTTGTGGCACTCTAAGTAATGTCTATAAAGCCATAGGCAAATTTCTTTGTGCTTTCAGAAATTTTAAATGTTTTTTATGCTCTCAGATCCTAAAGTTTCCTTGCTGTAAAAAAAAACAAAAAATATGGAAAGCATTCTCCAGAAAAATCTTTCTCAGGTGAGATCATGCTTTCTAGGTCAAAAAGACTGTTATGTCTGGAACCTGGGCTCTCAATTTGGCGAGGCTGCTGCGAAGCTTGAGGGGCTCCTTCCTATACAGGGGGTGCCCCTTTCTTGGAATGGGTTTTTACTTGCTGCTGGTTTTGTTGGCTGCTTCCTACCTCTGGAGCAATCACAAATCTTCAGTTTATTTGAGTGCAACAAAGTGCTGTTTATTTCAGTTTGCCTTTGTCTGCTTTCTCTTTCTAAAATTTTGAATATAAGAATGTCTGGGTGCAGCTGAAATTTGCCAGGCTTCTCGGGGTTCTGAAGGGATTCCCTGGTGGCTCAGTCAGTAGAGAATCTGCCTGAATGCAGAAGACCTGGGTTCAATCCCTACGTTGGAAAGATCCCCTGGAGAAGGGAATGGCAACCTACTCCAGTATTCTTGCTTCAGAAATCCCATGGACAGAGGAGCCCGGCGGGCTATAGTCCATGGGGTCTCAAGAGTTGGACATGCATGACCTAGCAACTAAAGCACCACTACCACTCGGGGTTCTGAAGTGACTACTTTGAATTAGGTGTCTTTACTTCTGCCAGGAAAGGACGTGTCTGCCTTCTTGACACACAAAGTGACTAATTTAGGTGATGCTCTGCTTTCCTGAGATCTGTTGGTAGTGCTACTAAAAACCATAAAGTTGTAAGTCTGATAACACATTGTCCCTTTGAATAACCAGATAAGGAATCCATGTTAAAATTTCTCCTGCCGTACATGCAGATCTATGACGGTGGTCTGGAGTCTTCTTTGTTGTGTAGTAGTCATGTAAATCTTTTAACAGAAAGCAAGAAGTTGATTGTTTGAAGAGATCATAATCAAAATAGAAACTGTTCCATCCAGAAGCATAAACATGAAGCTTAGGAAACGATTTGCTGAACATTCTGCCATATCCATACACTCAAAGCAAGAGTTAGTGAAGTAACCTACGGGAACTGCCTGGTGGGCCAGTGGTTAGGGAGCCACTCTTCCATTGCTGTGGGCCTGGGTCTGATCCCTGATCAAGGAACTAAGATCCCACATGCCTCCAGGCATGGCCAAAAATAAATGAATGATTTTTTTTTTTTTTAAGTGTGAAGTAACCTAACTTACTAAGAGTAGCAAAAGTAATTTGTTGTTAAGAGCAGTAGATATTTTTTTGTCCCTAAGGAAAATTGCAAGGACACTGTAGCAAAGGAAGATAAAAATTGACAAGTTATTCTCCTGATAAACTTAGCTTTTCCATGTCAGAAACTGCCTAGGTGATATGAGGAGGGAAGCCTAAAGGTGCATGTCAGCCATGACTGAAGATTCTGGACTGTGCTTCTTCCTGCTGATCCCCACAAGGAACACTTCTGAATCCCCTTTCAAATGAAAGCATCTGTTTTTCAAAGGTTTTTTTTTATTTTTTTTATTTCTTCTTCTGCAGCAGTTCTAATGAATTATCACTGTCTTGGCAGTCGAAGAATTTTACCTCATTTCCTTAAAATACTTATTGTATAATGCAATAAAACACTTATTGTATAAACACAATTTATTGTATAAATTTTTTTGAATAAAAATTCTGATCTGCCTTTTAGATAATGTAAATTAATACTTGAGTAATACACGTTTTTTCTTTGAATAAAAGATTTGCTACACCAAGGAATCTTCCTACACTTGAGGAATATAATGCCCGAATCAACACAAAGCCAAAATAATCACATGAAGAAGAAAACAAACAGCATCAAAGTCAACCTCAAACACTGTCCTCTGCCGCACTAAACACCCAGAATTTCACACAATAGACATATGTGCTACAGAAAAGTACTTGTAGAATTTTCCACTGTACATCTACATGCATTTGTTTTCATTTTTTCAAATAGGACACCCAATTCCTGCAGAAGGTGGCCCCAGCTTGACTTAGGAACCATAAGAAGCCCTCCTAAAAAGTCGAAAAGACTTCATCAACTCAGTAAGAAAAAGAAAATAGACCAGTTAAAAAGTGGCCAAAGGAGTTGATAAAACTTTTTTTCCAAAAAATATACAAGTGGCCTATAAGCACATGAAAAGACTCTCAACATCATTAGCCACTAAGGAAAAGCAAATCAAAGTGAGATATCACTTCACATCAATCAGGATGGCTACAGTCAAAAAGACGGGTGTTAAGTGTGGGTGGGGATGTGAAGAAATTGGAACTGTAATGAAAAATGGTGCAGCTGCTTTGCAAAACAATCTGATGGTTCCTCTTGTTCAGTGTTAACTGTGATACAATATGACCCTGCAATTCCACTCCTAAGTATATGTATCTAAGATAAATGAGAAACATGTTCACACAAAAACTTACACATAAATGCTCACAGCATTATTCATAGTAGCAAAAAAATGGAAACAAATCAAATGTCCACCCACTAATGGATCAAGTGTGGTTTATCTATACAATGGAGTACTATTTAACCATAAAAAGGAATGAAGTATTGTTACATGCTACAGCATAGATGACCTTTCAAGACATGCTACATGAGAGAAGCCAGCCCCAAAGAGCACATATTGCATGATTCCATTTGTTTGAAATGTTCAGAATAAGAAAATCTATGGATTTATGGAGACAGAAAGTAGATAACTGGTTGCCTACGGCTGCAAAAGGTAGGGCCAAGTGGAGGCTGATTGCTAATAGGTCTTTAGGGCTTTCCTTGGTGGCTCAGCTGCTAAAGAATCTGCCTGCAATGTGGGAGACCTGGGTTCCATCCCTGGGTTGGGAAGATCCCCTGAAGAAGGAAAAGGCTACCCACTCCAGTATTCTGGCCTGGAGAATTCCATGGACTGTATAGTCCATGTCACAAAGAGTCAGACATGACTGAGCGACTTTCACTTTCATGGGGTCTTTTGGGAGGGAGTGAAAAATGTTCTAGGTGAAAGGCTTGTCTTTGTTCTTAACCTTAGTACCCCTGAACTTTCAGTTAGTCTCAGAAGTGAAGGTGGTCTTGGGGAATCCAGGAGACACAAAAATAAATAAATAAAAAATAAAATTAATTGTGGTGATGGCTGCCAACACCACAAATATACTAAAAAAATCATTGAATTGTACACTTTTTAAAATGGGTGAATTGTGCTGGATGTAAATTACATCTCAGAAAAGCTGTTCAACCTGAATCGACAAAGGCTTTTCTGACTTTTTTCAGTTGCTGACATGGATATATCAAAAGAATGGACCAGACTCAGGACTGGCTTCAGCTCTGCAGTCTACTCAGAGGTAGATAAAACACTGTCCAGCTAAACCTCATCACTGTGAGAGCAGCACTTGGAACTCAGGCTGTGAGAATCCGGTTCTAGAATAAACATCCTGTATGGAGTTAGGAGTCCTAACAAGTGAACAGAAGGGCAAATTGATATAAATAGAATCATGTCTATAAAAATAAAAACTATCAACGATTATGCCTTTACTGTCAGGCACCATGTCAGGTGCGGTACATATTTTTACCCAACATTCAGGATTGCCCTGAGGAAGAGGGTATTGTTATCGGCATTTCATAGATAAGCAATCTGAAAACAAGTTTAGTAAACTGCCCAAGGAGAGCCAGCTTACATGTGGTCAAGGTGGGATTTAACCTGAATCTGTCTGACTTTTGGGTCTTAATTACTATGCAATAGAACTGTTTAAGATATTTGCACTAGAGCATAACATTTTTATCTGTATCTCCTATTATGTCATATTCTCTTTCTCTCCATACATATATCTCCTAGCTTTACTCTGTAGTCCATGTCTACGGATGTCATTTTGGAGTGAATCCTTGTGAAAACCTTAAGACAGGGAGTTTATAGGAATTGCCACTGACAGTAGCGATACTGTTGCCATAGTAACCAATCCAGCAAACTGGTCGCTGCAAGGAGCCGCACACTTCTGCCTCTGTAAGGCACCAATCTGGCTGAACTCCCTCACAGTATCAACGACCCTCTGTTCATGCATCGGGGTAGAAAGTGCTGAGGTCCTGGTGTGCATCTTAAAGCATTAAAGTTCTTTCTTCTAAGTTTCCCTCTCTGACTCAAACATTTTCCATTCCCTCTCCTAATCCTTTCCATTTACTCAGGATGTTCCAGGGATGCTGGTTCTGAGGGGTGTGAAAAATCAGGGCCAGTCAGTATCCACAGTTTTGTTCTAAGCAGGAGTTACAAATATGACTACTTTCTTTTTGGTGAAAAAGGCACACCCCCAACCCAATAATTCTTCACTCAGTGCTAGACTCCAAATCTTTGTCCCTGCCCCAAACCTATACACAAGACCTTTAGCTGATTACAAAAAAACAAACGCCTCTCAGGAGCCACTGTACAGAAAATTTCGAGTTGGCAGCTCATGGTGCACACTGTTGGGGGTCTACGCACATAAGACATCCACACGCATCCAACCATCTGCATTTTTCAGCAATGCCCCTACATTTTCAAGGACTCTTTTCTTCTCTAACCTGGGTCTTTCTCTCTTCCTTCTCCTCTGCATTTCTCTGGCCTCGCCTGTCTTCAGAGGCACCTGAAGGCACATAAGGCAGGGAAGTGAAACCGACTGTAATTCTTCAGTTCACTTCCCTGCAGCCTCCAGTGAGCCAGTCTCCATACGGTGGCCCAGCTGAGCTCGGAGGAAGCCCGGGTCCCTGCACAGGTGCAACCCACCAGCCCGCTGGCAGGCGCCCTGGGAGAAGAGAGCCAGTCAGGGACACCAGAGGCCCTGTGAGCCGCGGAAAACCAAGCTTTACATTGAATATATAAGATTAAAAAGAAGCGGGCCTCTCCTCTGTGAAAGGAAGACTAGGAGACTCTTGTAGTGTCTAAAAAGGCCATCATTTTCCCTTTGAGGAATTAAACATAACTTGCTGGGAACAATCAGAAATTCTGACTTCCTCATTTTCTTCTGATGTCCTTGTGTTCACCTTCGGATCCCTCCAACTTCACTCTAGGTCCTTACAAGTCTTTCTGTGCTATCAGTGAAATCACAAATCTGTTCAAGAGTGTTCTTGATGGGCAAAAATGTATTCAAGTAAATCTGCTTAGTGTATCTTTTAAAATTAAAAAAAATTACAAATAGCACTTTCTGTTCATAAGTTTTTTTTTTTCCCATGTTCTCAGCTGATCCTTACCAAAACCCTGGGAAGTTGAACTATATAATTCTTAACCCATTTTACTCAGCTAAAGTGGAGCCAAAGATACACACTTCGGTTTATGAATTCAAAGGTGGCAATGTTTCCAGTATAGTGCTGTTCATTTAGTCAGTGCAAGCATAGAAGCCTGCTGATTTTTCCATATGGGATTCATCCATGTAGTGGTTAATCCTTAGCAGGGCTGACAGCTTCCTCTATGATTTCGACAACACTTCTTCCATAGTCTCTAGCCACTCACTCATTTTTCCAGCTCCTGGAAGGTATCAAACTCTTTGCTGCCTAGGATTCTCTCAGCTTGTAGCTCCCCGCTTCCAGATCCTGCCTTCCCCCAGACCCATTACCCTGGACATCTCAATTCTCAAAGCTCATCTTTCTTTCTTTTTTTTGGAAGGTAATTTCTTTACAATATTGTGTTGTTTCAACTGTACAATGAAGTGCATCAGCCTCATGTATACATATATCCTCTCCTTTCCGATTTCCCACCCCACCCGCTCTCCCGAGGTCATCACCGAGCTGAGCTCTCTGTGTTATACAGCAGCTTCCCACTAGCTATCTATTTTATACATGTGGTGGTAGTGGTATAGTTGCTCAGTCGTGTCCAACTCTTGTGAACTCATGGATGGTAGCCCGCCAGGTTCCTCTGTCCATGGGATTCCACAGGCAAGAATACTGGAGTAGGCTGCCATTTCCTTCTCCATTTTACACATGGTAGAGTATATATGTTAATGCTACTCTCCCGATTCGTCCTAGCCTCCCCTTCCCTCCCTGCGTCCACATATCCACTCTCTACATCTGCGTCTCTATTCCTACTCTGGAAATGATTCATCTTAAACTTCTTCTGTAGAGGAAGAATTCTTTGGCCACTGTGACAAGATTACAGCACCTTGTTATACCAGCTCTCAGAACATAGCACTTTTCTAATCTATAGCATGTATTATCAGTGTGATTAATGTGTATCATTACTCTTTTTTCTTATATGCAAACTACATGAAGTCATGACTGTGTCCATGTTCTTCACTCTATATCTCCGAGCATAGCAGACTTTGGTGTGTTATACCTGTTTGACACAAGTTTGGGGGCTATTCCACAACAGAGGTTCTTGTTAGTCAATTCGATGCATCACCTCAAATTCCCACTGTGGGCATGGCATGGTCATTGGCCTAGTTTAGAGAAGCTACCCAAGGTCGTGGAAATGCCCCTGTTTCTCAGGTCTGCTGCCAGCACCAATTATACTGGGAATTAAGATTCACGAAGAACACAGTCAGATTTTCTTCTCCTCCTGTTGGCATAACCTTGAAACCCACACTTCTGAAACTACTACATTATCTAGCATAGAACAAAGAGTTATTTATAAACATTTTAGCTAGATTACAAATATATAATTATTGAACTGGATCAAGTTATAGGAGTGAAGGTTCCATGACTGACCATTTTCTTCTTGCTGAATTTTTTTTCTTTTGAGGAATGAGGTTATTTTCCCTTTTAGTGGAACAGTGTGACTGTAAATTATATGTTCACTATTTAGTGACTTAAATGCTTCTTAATTTGTGCTTATGAATCCAACAAATATTGAGTGTGTCTACTCTCCAAACTTTAGAATTTTCTTGCTTATCCTCCCTTACTACTAGTTCTCTTTTTGTTTCTTTTTTAGACGGTTTATTTCTTAATATTTTCTTTGATTTACTGTATTTCGGTGTACTTTTGTTACTGCTGTTTTTCTTTTACTTTCCTATGATTTATTTTCTTTCTATCACAAATATTTGCTATTTTCATTCCCCAACTACTGTAGGTTTTCTCTAGTACCTTTCTGCTTTACTTCTAATGTTGCAAATAGTTCTATCTGATTGTCATTCACATTTGTGAATAAATAAGCCCTTTTGATATTTACAGCAAAATAGACATATTTACTATATGCTACAACTGAAAGTCCTTCCTCTGGTTAACTTACTCTCCTGTCCATATCAAGATAGTGCTTATTTGGTTTTTTTTTTTTTTAAAGAGAAATCATTAGTAATCCAGGCATCATGAGTTATCTTGGATGTTACTGGAAAGGACACAGCACTGAATATATTTTCTGGAATTCTAAATGAATGAAAGAAGGCACAAACACTATGGTGTAGCAATTCTTAAGATGATTTTTTTTAATTGTCATGGATTGTTTTGTTTTTAATTAATTTATATTTTTATTGAAGGATAATTGATTTACTTGAAACAAAATGTAAACAGAATAAAATCTCAATTAGCATAATGTTATTTTCTGTTAATGAAACATACAGGCATTTTTATAATTCTGGCTTCTACCTGTTGTAATTATCAACTGTAAATGTTATTATATGAGCTTTCTATTGTTTTCCACAGAAACAAAGCTGAGTGTTCTCCAGGACTCCAGTGCACACAGAGAAGGAAAATCTCTTGGTTCCAATTCAGGCTTCAAGGCTTTGTTTTGGTTTGTTTTATTTTCACAATTAGTTTTCATAGTTAAACTGTAAAGTTCTTTGTGTTTTTTTTTTTAAAGATTTTTTTGGATGTGGACCATTTTAAGTCTTTATTCAATTTGTGACAATATTGCTTCTGCTTTTTTATGGTTTGGTTTCTTGGCCATGAGGCATGTGGGATCTTAGCACCCTGACCAGGGATTGAATCTGCATCCCCTGCCTTGGAAGGCAAGCTTCTAACTATCGGATCCCCAGGGAAATCACTTTTATCAATTTATTTAAAACATATCAGCTCACCTTACTTTTAGAGTCAATAATCATAGCACTAAATCTCAGTAAACTCATTATTTAGCCCCTTAGTCTCAGAACTAGTTAATTGAGTATGTAGACCAGTAGGAAAGAATCTGAGCTTTCTACTCTCTTCTTCTGCTTGGTGGTTTGAAGATGAGTTAGAAAACTGGCAGTTTTAATCACTACTGTGCTGTGGTAAAACAAAGATGTGGAGGTGTCGATTGGAATTTGCTTTTCCCAGAAGTCATATTTACCATATCCACTCCTAACAAGAGGCTACTCTTCAAAGGATGACAACTGCTTCAACTTACCATTATTCAGATAATTGGACAACTTACTTATTTTCTCTAAGCCTCAATTGTCTAACGTTTTAAAAGACTGAAGGACTAGAAAGAATGTAAGTAATATATTAAGCACACTCATGCTCAACTAGTGATAGGTACCATTATTATTGATAAACAGCAGTTGTGTGCAGGTGTGTGTGTGTAAGCATCTTTAAAATCATCTCCACTTTTATCTTCTGTTGGCTTTGTCAATTCATATGAAACTGAAACAAATCCTAAGTGTCTATGACAATTATATTTACAACCAATAGCAATTCATATTGAACTCATATTTTGGGGTCAAGGCTAAGCACTTGATCTAGTTGGGAGATAAACACATAAGCCAACCCTACATCAGCACACATGCTCTGCTAGGGGTTACCCACTTTGGAGAAGGCAAAGAGGTTCTATAGACATACACAATCCAGCTGATTCACTTAGAAGTCAGAAGTCCTGACAACAATGCCCTTTGATCACAGCAGCTGGAGATACAGGTTGGCATTTAGAAAAATAATTGTTCACGTGTTCATTTATATGCCTAGATTAGTTTATTCAATATGTGCATGTCAATCTCAGAAAGCAGTGCGTTAAATGTACCTGGCTCCTCTAATTTCCTACTGGAAATCATTAAAGTACCATATCAATGACCAGTCTATGTTAGTTGGGTCTATATCCAGTTATGTTTGTGAAAACGAGCAGCTCATTCACTGTTTTAATTAATCACCATTTACCTTCCTGGGATCACTGTTCAAATTCTTCAGACTTACTATGGAAAGTTGAAATTTTAACTTGGTAGGGTAGAATTATTTAGATGTGAACTCTTTCCAAACAGAAGCAGAAGATCAGTGGGATTCCCTCTACTAGAATAAGGGTAAAGTGTTGTGTCTTCTGTTCACTGATGTAGCCCAAGTGCCTAAAATGGGTTTTGGCAAACTATGACTCACAGAGAAAGCCTAGCTTGCCTCTTGTTTTTATATAGTCCCCCATGCCACCCCTAGAATGGTTGTTACATTTTCAAAGGGTTGAAAAGAATCAAAAGAAGAATATTTCATAACATGCGAAAATCACATGACATGTTGATGCTCACAAATGTTTTATTGTAACACAGCCATGCTTGTTCATTTATGTATTATTTTTGTGTTACCATGGCTGTTTCTGCACTACCAAGGAAGAGTGACGTAGTTGCAACAGAGTTAATATGACCCTGAAGCCAAGTATAATGACTATTTGATCTTTTAACAGAAAAAAAAAGAAAAGCTGACCTCTAGTCCAGAGTGATACCTCTTCCTTCTTTTAAAATCAGATACATTAAAGTTTAACCCTTACTATATAGCACAAGGAACTCTGCTCAATATTCTGGAACAACCTAATTGAAAAAAAGAACTTGAAAAAGAAGAAATACGTGTATACGTATAACTGAATCACTTTGTCATACATCTGAAACTAACACAACATTGTAAATCAACTGCACTCCAATGTAAAATAAAAAGTTAAAAAATAAAATAAAATTTAACCCTCACAAATGTCTTTCCAAAAGAGAAGTCTTAACTTTACATATAACGCTAAGGCCAATCAGCAGATTATATGATAGGATAAAGAGGCTCACAGAAATAAGTAGAAACACCATCGATGAGAATACAGACTCAAGAGCCACCGTGCTTGGCTCAGACTTTGGCTCTAACCACTTCCTAGCCGTGCTGCCATGGGCAAAATGCTTAACTGCCCTGTGCACCAGTTTTTCCATTTATAAAATGAGGGAAATGATGGTATCCATCCCTTAGGGCTATTATGAGCATTAAATAAGTTTGTGTTTGTAAAATGCTTAGAACATTATTTGGTATGAAGTAACTACTGTAACTATTTTTCACTGATTTTTTTAAGGTAGAAAGTTGAGATAACTTAGAAATTAGCTAAGGTGATGAGCGAGCCCAATATGTTCAAAATGGGGAAAAAGACAAAGGTGAGTTGAAATTTGAACATGTCCATTGTGGTCAGTAAGTACTCTAAGCCAGTGCAATGTACTAGTATCTACTCTAACTGCCTTTTGATTGTAGGATATAACTATTTGTCTCTCACACTTGTGACATAATTCTGTAATCAATGGTCCTGTTTGAGATAATAAACAAATTGTATTCTGAATGGCTGAGTGACTTCTGATATGAAACTCTAACTACCTAGCAAGTTCTTATCTGAGGGTACCAAATTGACATAAAGGGAAGCAATGATTTAAAGGATTCATGGATACAAGATTAGTTTGCTTTGTTGAGGTTTTATTCAGGTCTTGGGAAGGAAACCCATGGAAAATATTATCCTACATTTAAACAAACACTTTCTAAGCACCAAAACCAGGAGTCAAAACTATGCCTTAAGGAATTCTAATGGCTTTTTAATCATTGCAAGTCATTTTCGCAAATAGATAATTAGTACTCCTGATGTTTAAATAGATTTTTATATCAATTTATGTGACATCTTTAAAAAGACTGAAGAGAGTGAATTCTTTACTAAAGTAACCTTTTATCTTCTATAAAATATAATCTCTTGAAAACTATACTTCAATACAAGACTGTATATGGGACTGCAACAGCTTATAATGAAATATTCAAAAATATAATTATTTTACAAATGCTTTTTTGTTACAGGTGTTTTCCTGGAGGAGGTTCAATGAATTTTTGCTATGTGCAATAGGAATCAAGATTAAAGAACATATTGGGAAAACATAACACTGAGGCTTTCTTATTTTATAATTTCCATTCCTTCAACTTTCCGTAAATGTTTATTTAACTGTTACATTGTGGGAGGTGTGATGAAAATGCAAGAGATCCAGTCCAATTTGATTTACTTGGGCCAATTACTAAATTATGCGTAACAACTTTAAAAATAAAATAAAAAACTTTTTGGGGTTTCTTGCACTGAACTTGCACTCTAAGTTTTTGATATTTACTTTTTAATGCACTAAATGTTGCAAGTCATGCCAGTTTATTAAATCTTTGTGCTTTAGAAGCCTTTAATAATAGCTATTCTAGAAACTTTTCCAGAAACTTCTGTGTTCCATTTCTTGCAATAAAGCAAAATAAAAATAACTAAGGAATAAGATTTCAAAATATTTTAATTTCTGTCCAATCATGTCCTGTGATCTTAAATTAGTTATGTGTATATTTGAATATAAGACAATAAGTCTCTTATTTTTTAATATCCTCAGTGCTCAGTTTGCTAAAATAAAACAGAATCTGAGTATAAATGGCATAATAAGAAAAACTAACAACTAAGACAAAATTAAATTAATTTGCATATTTATAAAGTCTCTATGCTTGGCTTGCTTTACTTTTTAGACTTAAAAAATTCCAAATTACTCAATAATTTGAAATTTTTAAAAAATATACAATTATTAATTAATATTCCTACATTCTATAGAAAACATGTACTCTTAATCAAGTAAATTCCTTTGAAGTTATTCTATTTGCTTGAATTTTGAACTTATTCCAATAGATTGGCCAGTTTTAATTTTTCACCTCCTCTGAATTTGAGGAGCTCTTTCATACTTGAGACTTTAGAAACTAAAGGTGGATAAAAAGTAATAAATACAATGCCCTTCCATCCAATTGCCTTCAATAAAACTGATGTAATTTCAAAAATAATTTTTTAACACATTTATCCCTCTGTTAAACTACATGTAAAGCTGAGAGAACATTTTTATATTATGCTGACACTATAATAAATGGGCTGATATCATACTATTGGTTGCAACTTACAGCATTTTTGTCTACATTAAAGCTAAGGTCTTGGTGATTATTCTTGCATTCTTTCTGTCAATTAAAATTAGAATAATGTAATTAGTTTCCCAAATTAAAATGCTACAGTTACTAATAATGGAACAAAGTCTAAAATTATATTACTTTGAGATCACAATAGGTTCACATGAACTGTTTTCCAGATCTGCTTTTTAAGGAAAATATAGTCTCCTTCCTATTGCGGAAGTATCAGATTCTTGCAGCATCCATGACACTTGTAAGCATTCAGTGGTCAGACGGCACTACATATCCTTCAAATGATATGGCCCAGTGAAGCTGGACTGTGTGGTCACGGAGCCAGGCAGCCTGGTATCTCAGCCATCCACCAGGACAGCCAGAAGGCCCCAGCTGGCGTGCTGAATCCAGACTAAGGTGAGAAATGGATTTTTCATTTTGAAAGTCAGTTCTTCTAACACTGAAACCTAGGACGTATTTATCAGGTAAAAGTGCATTGAGGACTTTAGGCTTATTTATTGGATCAAATGTATAATTCTCATTTCCCCCAGTTGCGCTTAGGACAAGTTAAATCTTAATTTTATTTTCCTTCTGGGTTTCTGAATTTACACTAGATAGTACATTTTAAAACGTGAATACATGTGTGTTCAGGACTATAACTGAATATGTAAGATATATGCTAAATTAAGTATACCTGTAAATTGTTTAAAAGTCATAAAAGTTAAAATAACAGAATATTGATCACCAATGTTCCTTGGTGTGGTGACATTTGCCCATCACATTAAATTTACCAACTTGATCTTTAGACAAATGGGAACTCTTACAGAATAAAAATACATTTCAAGTCCTAGCTGTCATTTGGGCTTCTGTATTCACTATTCAAGCACAAGAGTTTGGATTCTTGCTTGTGTTATTGTCTTTCTTGTGTTATTTTCTGACACTACAGGTTATTAATTTATTTCTTACCAACATTAGAAAAATCAACTTACAAGATTTCTAAGTTCAAGATTTCCCATGCCTCCCGTGGGCCTCACACGATCACCAGTGCTCCCTAAACAACAGTAGAGAATCTCTTTCAGTTTCCTAAACTTCAGTTACCCAGGTCTGGTAGAAACATCATGATGGAAAAAATAAACCTTTAATTCCATAAGGGTGCAAAATGTGGACCCCATCTTCCAGACTCCTTCTGAGTGGGAAAAGGCCATGATGGATTCTTAAACCATGTACTTTCTAACACAGCACTTAGTGGATGAGACTGGGGTACTTGGCATCTGGACTCGTGATGTTTTATCCTGAGAAACTGAGAAGAAGACACTGCTTCTTTTCTAAAAAGAGAAAGCAACCCTCTGCGAGGGCTGATTAAAAAGGGTTTTAAAATTGGAGCAAATAAAACAGGATTGTCAATTCTTACAGTCTTTTTTTTTTTTTTTAATCTCAGTAGCATTTTTAAAAGGCATTGTTTTTCTCTCTCCCCTAGGACAGGAAATCCCACTTTCAATACACACATGGGACACATTCCAAACAGCAACAACAGCAACAATTCTCCAACTCCTTTGTGACTTCAGAGCAGGCGCACAGACCTAACTGCAGCTAGATTAGCTACTCCTCTTCTCAGTTTGCAACTGTGCTCCCCTTTGACATGCGAGCTACTAGGCAGGATTCACTCTGCCTCCCTGAGATCTGCTTGGCTCTCCTTTAAAAGTGAAAAGGATAAGGTTTTTTTTTTTTTTTTTTTTTTTTACAAGACAGAAAAGTTTGTCTGGGCGATGCCAGTATTTCCAACAGCAACCCTAAAAGACAAAGCCTTTTAGAACTCTAACCTCCAACGGGAGCAAACCCCAAACAAACAAAAAAATAACTTGAGTTGTAGGAATGAATGAAAAGCTTGTCTTCTGGAGTTATCCCTTGGCACTTCTGCTCGCCCGAAGCAGGAAAGGGGTGGAGTGGGCGGGGGTACTGCTCATCACAGGATCCTTTTCCTTAAGCCAAGCCTATTATGAGAGGTAGAGGGAGGACTGGGTAGGAATACTTCCCAAGCTGTAGTTCCAATGGCCCGGATCTTTGGTCCCACTTAGCCTGTCAATTTCAGCCCAGGAGCCCATTTTCCTCTCTGCAGATACTGAGAACATGGACTTTCTGGCAGTCGGGGATGCACGGAGGCCAGTTTCCCATTGACCTTTCAGGGACTCTGAAATCAACTACCCCCCCCACCCCGCCCCACCCCACAGTCTGAATTGTTTGTTTTCGG
>SJXQ01004286.1:250642-400642 GCA_006408695.1 Aepyceros melampus | reverse complement strand
TAGTATCTTGGTGTTTGGGGTTTGGGTCTGACTTGGAAGTCAGGAGTCCTTGCCTAAGAACTGAGTGGCTGAGTGTACAGCGGGGGTGGGGGGAAGTAGACAGAATAGAGGACAGCTCTTCACTTTACATTTGCTTCCCTGCATTATTGAAGCTTTATGATCTTGTTGGAAAACATATTTTCTCCATCATTTTATCGGGTTATACAACCATCTTGGAACTTCTGTCAGCTCTTCAGCAGGAAGGGTTCAAAAGTCACTTAATTTTTTTAATTGGAAAATTATCCTATTGTCAGATTTGCCTTTCAATTAGGAGTCTTTGATTTGCAGGAGCTAGAATCCAGTGCTAGGAGAGCCAGCTGCAATTTCACAAATATAACCTTTAAACTTTGGAGCTCATCTGATGTATAAGGTCGATCACAGAGAGCTCACATTTTTGACCCTGCTTAGCATGCAAAATGAACCCCAGCATGACTCTGGAATTTTAGCTGTACCAGAGATTCATGTGCATTTTGGTAGAGGACGTGTTCTCTTAGACTTATCTCATGATGTATTGTGCCCTTACATTTATAGCCCTGCATTTTGGTTGTCAATGGGGGCTGGAGGTGTCCAAGAAAGAAGGGGGAAAAAAAAGAAGCAGGAAAAGGGAGGTAGGTATGCCCTTGAAGAAAATGAACATGGAAGAAACCTGGATCTCAGTTAAATTGAGTTTTGCTGGCTATTAAATATATGAACATGGTTCATTCTAACTGATATGTGCTCTGATTAGTAAACATTAAAATGCACATCAGGGTACCACTGAAATCCTGCCGTTGAACCTTCCCCTTTGATTGGTAAAAGATGAAAGACACCTGCTTAAGGGAGGGGAAAACCTGAAAATTCTTTGGTTCAGAAATCAGGAGTTTCCCACTTACAATGACCAACATTAATATGCACATGGGATATTTACTCTTAAATAGACTAGGCAGGATCCAACCCAAGCGTTTATCCCTCACAAGGGTCTTTCTTTATCAATAGCCTAGGTTATTTGAGAGCAAGACTACTTTATACAATCTTGCTGAGATGCTGTGTTCTCATAGTCATATTTATAATAAAAAAGCCCAAATACATGATAAGATAATAGAAAAGGATTTTTTTTATTAGAGCAGGGAAAGGAAAGAACAGATTATCCAAATCTTCTGGCCTTACTATTTTTTTTTAAATTTCTCTTATTTAGTAGATCTTGAATAGGAAGACTGTGTAACTGTAATATAGTGCCTTTTTGGGGTTCTGTTTCATTAGCAGTTAAAGTTACCAAATGTGTGAAGTGTCACCCAACTCTCAGACACTAAAAGGACAATTTTTAATGGTATGCTTTTGATGTTGATCTTTTATGAGCTTCTAATGACATATTTGGAACTAAACCCAAAGGCAAATTAAGAGTATTGGTCACTTAAATTATTGCCGTCTTTCCATTTTATCATAAGGGAATTAGAAATTAAAGTATGTTTTCTAGACCTTGCAGTATCTTAATTTTGAATTTCCATATATATGTATATATATTTACTGGTGGGATATATTGATCACTAATTATGATTACTAGGACTTCTGCCATTTCCAAACAATAGAAAAGTAACATTTCAAAAATTTTAACTACCTGTATTTAAATGCTTATTTAACAACTTGGGTAGAAGGGAAAGGGGGTGGTTAGGGATTGCAGTTCTTAAACAGCTGTTGAAATGGTTAGGCTGCTTTCTTCTGGATTTTGAAGTTACACTATTTGAGAATGTTTTAAATTCAGAGAAAAATTACAATTATGGCTCTTTTGTAAGCAATTAAAAAAAAGAATATTGATAATAATAAAATCCGTTCACAATCTGTATGTAAACTAGTGTTTCTATCGTGTACATTACACACATCCAATATCTTGCCCTGGCTTTGACTGAAATTATTGCAGAACTCACAAATGATATGACACTATTTACAATAAATCCCGTTATGAGAGATTCAATTTGCAGCAATCAGATGCTAGCTACTAAGCGATTGTAAGTATTTGAATTTTATCCTACTTCACTGTTCCACGTACAGAAATTGCATCTGTGTGTTTGATCTGTCCTGCTGAGCACTACCAGCAGCTTGCATCTCTGCCACTATTGTTTTTAAAATGGCAGGAAGGACGTGACTAGTCAAGAGCACTCAGCGGGATGGATTCCACATGGCTTAAGAGGAGCCAGAATTGTCTTACAAAAAAAATTAAATATGATCATGTAGTCATCTAATTCAAGCAGTCTTCGGTACTTCAACAGAATTATCAAATTTATTCATCAGTGAATCTGCATTTAAACTATGTACAGTGGAAGGATGCTGAGACTGCTGGCACTGAGCAGTCTAACAGAGCTACCACCAGCTCTGAGCAGGCTGGTCAGCCTTTACGGCAGCAAGGACTCAGGTGACTCTGTGGTTCCTGTTGCTCAGGGCCATTTCACCTCACTGGGTGAACTCAAGTTTCTCTTCAGAGCAGACCAAGAAGTGTTTTGCTGCCTAACAGGAGGGGACATCCACATTGAAACTTTCTCTCCTTCTTGACTTTTTTGCTTAAGATGTATGAGTCATCTTCCAATTATTTAAACACCAAAATCTGGCCTCTCTGGTGTATCTTTCAGTTAATAAATACTACTTCCTGTACCTGACCTTTCAGACTGCCACCATGGGAAGACAAGTAGAGATACTATTCCATTTTATAATAAAACTGAGGAGGGAAGGACCTCTTGATTCCCCAAAGTCAAGGAGTGGCAAAACCCAGACAAAACTCGTAGGTTTCTATTATTTTGTTTCAAATCTCCGGTAGATGTGGCCAGAGATGTCACAGAACCATCAGCATCAAGAAGCTTATTGAAAAACAAAAACTGAAATAACAATAAAAGACAAAATATAGTGCTACGGATGAGCACTTAGTCAAAAGCCAATGGTTTACTATGGTCTCACGGTCAAACCCAGCTCCTTGGCCAGCATCCTGAGATCCAGAAACTAGTTCTAGCACTGCTGGGAAGTCTGCTATTAGCTGTTTTCTGAACACGACCTGCTTTCAACCACAGTGCCCATACTTAGGTTGTGTCCTTAAAAGAGACCTTGCATGCTAAGTTGCTTCAGTCGTGTCCGACTTTTTGCAGCCCTATGGACTGAAGCCCGCCAGGCTCCTCTGTCCATGGGATTCTGCAGGCAAGAATACTGGAGTGAGTGGCCATTTCCTTCTTCAGAGGATCTTCCTGACCCAGGGACTGAGCCCATGTCCACTTGGGAAGCCCTTGGTTCTCTACATACAGAAATTCTGCCTAGTTCTCAAAATTAAACTCAGATTTCTCTCTGAGGCAGAACTTTTCTTGGCAACCTCAAGCAGAATAATAATAGCTAATGCTTACTGAGCTTATTAGGGGCTTCCCAGGTGGGTCAGTTATAAAGAATCCACCTGCAATGCAGGAGATGCAGGTTTGATCCCTAGGTCGGGAAGATCCCCTGGAGAAGTGAATGGCAACCCACTCTGGCATTCTTGCTTGGGAAATCCCATGGACAGAGGAGCCTGGCAGGCTAGAATCCAAAGGGGTGCAAAGAGTCGGACATGACTTAGTGGCCAAGCACAAATACACACATTGAGCTTATTACTCGTGTAGTGGATCCTAGTCTAGTCTGAATCCTTTAGATGTTTTATTTCTTAATTCTCTTGCTAATCCTGGGACAGTATGGTAGATTATGAGATTGGCCCCAATCTCCATCCTTCCCTGTATAAACACCCCATAATAATGTAGCTTGGCTGATCTTCCCATCAAGAGTGGAGCCTATTTCCCTACTGTTTGAATATGAGCTGGACCTGTGACTTGCTTCAACCAATAGAATCTGCCAGGAATGACTTTGTGCCAGCTCCAAATCTGAGCCTCGAGAGGCCTTGTATGTATATATACATATATAATTGGAGAATAATTGCTTTACAGTGCTGTGTTAGTTTCTGCTGTACAGTGAGGTGAATCAGCTGTATGTATAGATGTATCGCGTCCCTCTTGAGTCTCCCTCTCACCACCCCCCATACCACCCTTCTAGGTCATCATGGAGCACCTAGCTGAGTTCCCCGTGATACGGCCTCTTTCCAATAGCCATTTATTTTACTCATGGTAGTAAGTATGTGTCAAGGCTACTCTCCCAGTTCATCCCACCTTCCCATTTCCCCCAGCGTCAACAAGTCCTTTCTCTGCATCTGCATCTCTATTCTTGCCCGGCAAATAGGTTCATCTGTACCATTTAGAGACCTTGTATATATTTCAACTCTCCCTCTCTGAACCCATGACAGCTGCCATGTGCAAAAGCCCAGGTTAGCCCATGGCTGATGAGATACCACGTGGATGGAGCCATTCCCAGCTGACCTGATGGCCCAGCTCAGCTGTGTGGCTGAACTCAGCCGAGAAGGAAGAACTAACATAACCCGAATTACTGACCCACACAACACTGAGCTAAATGAATAACTGCTGTTCAAGCCATTAGTTTTGGGGGTGATATACTCCATAGCAAAATTAGCTGATAAAGTTTCTATTACCACAATTTTACCAATGAAAAAATGAATTGCAGAGAAATCAAGTGAAGTTTTCAGGCTCACAGAACATTTCAAAGGTAGTGCTGCAGTTCAGACCCCACAATCTGACTCCAGAGATGAACCAGTCTGCGCGGTGTGTTAGTCATTCGTAGTATCTGACTCTGTGCAACTCCTGGCCACAAAAGAAGTGCTTGCCTCTTGTGACCCACATTTATTCATTCATCAATATGTTAAGTATTTATTATACACCAGACAATGTGGTAAACATTGAAGATACAATGATGAATAAAACTGAATCCTTGCCCTCAAGGGGCTGATGATCTAATGGAGGAGACAGGCAGGTAAATTACTCACAGCAAGTGCATAATTACAATGTGATAATTGCTTTAATAAGGGTACGTGTAATGAACTACTGGAGCAGAAAGGAGCAGGCTCCTAACTTCCTTATAATACATGTTATCTGTAATAGTCCTTTGACATTAATTATTTGCTTCTTTGTGTTCTTAGTTGCTAATTTAAGAAAACATATTTTATGATCTCAGCTAGATTATAAGTTTCTAGGGTAGAAATAGCCTAGTGCCTGACAAAATCTCCCATGGTGCATGGCTCTGTATCTTGCCTATAGTAGATATTCAATAAATATATTGATGGACTATGAAAGGTAAATTTTCAAATTTATCAGGGTAACAGAACAAAGAACAAGGAGGTATTTCATAATCAAAGACCGAGTTGACCATTTGACTGAAGTGGTGCCTCTCAATCTCTTGATTATACTGATCTGTTGTCTAAATGTTAATAAAATCTTTATAATATTGTGAAATAAATAATTTTCTCAGCACATAGATAAGCATTTGATGTGACCTTAGTGAGTGCTTCTCTCAAATCCTTCACTTGTGGCAACCATCACTCAACAAATTGCTCTAAATACTTGAAGAGAGTTGTTACTTGCATGAAAATATCTAACTTCTAAACATAGGTAGGGGCTGCCCTGGTAACTCAGCTAGTAAAGAAATCTACCTGCAATGCAGCAGACCCTGGTTTGACTTCCAGGTCAGGAAGATCCCCTGGAGAAGGGGTAGGCTACCCACTCCAATATTCTTGGGCTTCCTTGGTCGTTCAGATGATGAAGAATCCGCCTGCCATGTGGGAGACCTGGGTTCGACCTCTGGGTGGGAAGATCCCCTGGAGAAGGGAAAATTTACCCATTCCAGTATTCTGGCCTGGAGAATCCCCATGGACAAAGGAGCCTGGTGGGCTACAGTCCATAGGGTTGAAAAGAGTCGGACATAACTGAGTGACTAAGCACAGCACAGTACAGCAAACATAGGTAGGAAAACACCTGCCTTTAGGAAAGCACCATTTTCCTAAGCCTAGATTCTGGAAGCAAATCACCTGCTTTTGAACCCTAGCTCTGTCTCTTTCCATGTGTGCCACTTTGGGCAAATAACCTCCCTCTGCCCAGTTTTCTTATCTTGAAAATGGGGATAATCTATGTAGCACAAAACTTCTAGGGTTTTATGATGACTGACTTTTTGTAAATATTTGTGAAAATGCTCATTTAGACACATAGTGGCATGTGAATGTTTGTTAAATAAAAAATAAGCATGTGTAACTAGAGACTTTTTTCTTTTCTTTTCTTCCTTTATTCTTATTTTTCCTTTTTACGTTTTCTCTTCTGCATATTATGTCTAGTGTTCCACAAATACTGGATGGAGGAAGGAGTAGAAAAAGATCAACTTTTCTAAGGCAATGATTGCAATGATTTTATGATGCTATTCAAGAAGCTTTAATGAAAGAACTACTATTTTTGACTTTTCATTTTAGATATTTTATGCAACAGTTTGTTTACCTGTAGTTTTCAAAGTCATCATTCTTTTATGTTTGGGGACGTTTGTCATTTCACATACATGTTTTGAGTAATCGAGATTCTAAAAAACTAAGGATATTCACTATTTTTAGTTATTCAGTCACTAAGGTGTGTCCATCTCTTTGTGACCCCATGGACTGCTGCATGCCAAGTTCTTTTGTCCTCCACTATTTAATGATTGGTGGCAGAATATATTCCTGATTCTGAAAAGTAGCTTTTTGGCTATAGGTTTTTATGCCAGTGACTGAGATGAGAGAGGATGTTGTCACACTTCAGGTTCTGTGTTTGATGGACAAATCACTTTTCTTCTCTAGGTCTTAGTTTTCCATATTTGGAGAGAGATAGCATTTCCTGCATTTAATTACTGTGTAGGCTTGTAGTGAGGGGAAATAACTAGAGTGAATGGTCCCCAAAGCACAATAGGGAATGTTTCTAGTGACTTGTGGAATAAGATGAAGATTTAGATAATAGGAGAAGAAAAAATTCTTCACCCTCTCAAAATTACCCAAAGGCCTGGGACCAGAGGCATTTACTCAATTGTCTTTGTGGAAGTAGTCATATGAAAACAACAAGTCAAAAATTGAATGTATTTTGAGTGTATCAACAGAAATCGTATTAGGTACATTCACAAATAAATTTTTTGTATGCATGAAAAGTTTTCAAAGAGTTGGAGTTTATGAGCAAGTATTTATTTTTCTGTAGAAATGTTGTATTCTGAATGTTCATTAAGGAAAAGCATGGAACACTTTCTTTATAAGCAAAACAATGCATCTTTATCATAAAGAGTTATCATGCAAATTTGCAAGTTATTCTAATCACCTTTTCCACCCTCGTTTTTCTCTTACTTGTGGCAATATTTTATTTTCTTTCTCTTATTAATTCTTAAAAACACAGGTATGTTTTGCTGTGTTGGAATATTTACCAGCCCACTGAAATTTTTTGTAGTTAATAGAGAAAAATGACCTAAGTTTCTTAATCAAATACTTTTATGCCTAATCATTAATTATTAGTGTATAATTTCAAGGACATACTATCTTGACTGAGTCCAGGTTTTCCTTAGAAATGAGATGTTTATATCTTGAAATATTTATTCTACTCTCAGCTTCTTTGATATCAGTGTAAATTTCTCCAGTTTTCCATTTTCAGTATAGTATTTCTCTATTGCTTTGTCTAACCCTTATCTCTACACACTCTTGATTCCTCCATCCCACCCTAGTATACCCAACCCTATTTCTAATTGTATTATGTTTGTTTTATAATAAAACATTTCATAGTATTTCAGTAAAACTGTTCAAATTCTATGCATTAATATTGCTTTGTTGTTGAAGGACTGTGTGACAGTTTGGATAACTTAGAGAGTCCGTTGGCTTGCTGCTGCTGCTGCTGCTGCTGCTAAGTCACTTCAGTCGTGTCCGACTCTGTGCAACCCCATAGATGGCAGTCTACCAGGCTCTTCCATCCCTGGGATTCTCCAGGCAAGAACACTGTAGTGGGTTGCCATTTCCTTTTCCAATGCATGAAAGTGAAAAGTGAAAGTGAAGTTGCTCAGTTGTGTCCTACTCTTAGCGACCTCATGAACTGCAGCCCACCAGGCTCCTCCGTCCATGGGATTTTCCAGGCAAGAGTACTGCAGTGGGGTGCCATTGCCTTCTCCAATCTGTTGGCTTAGGTGACAAATAATTAAAGAATTCTGCTGGGTATTTCATTATATTTGTTAAAGAAGCTAACTAAAGGATATGTTTTCTCAAAATCTGATAAAAACATGCAGCCATTGCTAATACAGCCCAATAAATCTGAATTGGGATTCACTGGTGGCTCAGTGGTGAAGAATTTGCCTGCAATTCTTCTAGGAGATGTAATTTGGATCCCTGGGTGGGGAAGATTTGCCTGCAATTCTTCCAGGAGATATGATTTGGATCCCTGGGTGGGGAAGATCCCACAGAGAAGGAAATGGCAACCTTCTCATTCTTGCTTGGGAAGTCTCGTGGACAGAGGAACCTGGCGGGCTACAGTCCATGGGGCTGCAAAAGAGTTGGACATGACTTGAGTAAGCAACAGCAACACATCTGAGTTACAATCTTTTCATTTTGCCTTTACATCTTATTGAGCTCAACAACAGATCTAATTTAAATTCTCTGCGGGGACTTAAATCCCACCTGCAAGAATATTTTGTCCAGTTTTATCAATGTTTTATGTGAACAAAGTCCATGGTTAGTTCAAATTTCCTTAGTTTTACCTAATGTCCTTTGTCTGTTCTAGGACCCTATGTAGGATACCACAGTACATTTAGCTGTCATATTTCCTTAGGTTCTTTTTGGCTGATTGTTTCTCACACTTTCCTTGTTTTTGATGACCTTGAAAATTTTTCATATACTCATCAAATAATTTGTAGAATGTTTCTCAAATGGGAGCTGTCTGACATTTTTCCTGTAATAATACTGGGGTTGTGGGTTTTGGGGAGGAGGACCACAGAGGTAAAGCCCCAGTTACTCACAGGACACCTAGTTGATGTTGAACTCGATCTCTTGGCTGAGGTGGTATTTACTAGGTTTCTGCCCCTTAAGCTAAGTCGCTTCAGTTGTGTCTGACTCTGTGCGACCCCATAGATGGTAGCCCACCAGGCCCCCTTGTCCCTGGGAGTCTCCAGGCAAGAATAGTGGAGTGGGTTGCCATTTCCTTCTCCAGTGCATGAAAGTGAAAAGTGAAAGTGAAGTTGCTCAGTCGTGTCCTACTCTTAGTGACTCCATGGACTGCAGCCCACCAGGCTCCTCCGTCCATGGGATTTTTCAGGCAAGAGTACTGCAGTGGGGTGCCATTGCCTTCTCCTAAAGATACTCTTTATTATTTACTCCTCTTTCAATACTGCACTTCCTGGATACGTTTTTGTTCACAGTCACACTTAAGGTGTGAAGAGTTATGCTTCAGGTTCTTTAGAGTGGAGACAAATCTGAAGTCACACAAATGACTTGAGCTTTGTCTGCAAGGGTGATTTGTGTATTCTCCTCCATCTATTCACTTAATGGCCTCATGGATATTTATTTTGTACTTCGGGTTATAATCCGATACTACTTTATTTTGCTGCTCAAACTGTTCCAGTCTTGACCATTGGGAAGTCTTTCAGTTGGCTCTGTGTTCCTTGACATACTCCCATCGTTACCTCCCTTCCTTCCTGGCATGGCAGAAAACTGCACGCTCATCTTGTTTACTTCTTTCTGTAATGCTAGAATCAACAATTTTCCCCAGGAATGCTGCTTGCCTTTTGGAAGAATGGTGTCGGGAGCAAAGATCTGAACATTAGATTGCTAGTTGATACAGGGTTTTTCACCTAGACATCCTCAGTTGACACAGCAAGCTGTGTGTACACATCTATACATATTTCTATGTATTGCCATTGTATCTATAGTAAGCCAAACATGAGTTTACACTGATGTCTAATCCACTCCAAGCCACTACCAGCCAACTTAATTTTAATTAAAATAGTTTACATGGGAGAAACAGGAGGAGAAGCAAGAGCAAGCCAAACAGTGTCCCTCCTTTGGGGTAGGTGAGACCAGAGACTACAGTGAGCTCCTAGAGGATGTAAACAAGGGCTCTACTGGGGGAAGAGACTACCACCTTTAGTAACAATGTTCAGATTTACTATTAATAGTGTCAAAATTCAAACATTTTTAGGGTAACATGCAGCAAATGAATACTTTGCAGTTGAAGTCCAGTAACTTTTTCAGTTGGACTTTTAAAAGTCCAGTATCTTTTCAATATTTTTTCAATAGGAGACATGTCAGGATTCTGTAACCTGAAGGGAGACCACAACCACAGGTCTGTTGAGAAGAGGCTATAAGAAAAACCATCCCAACCCAGCCCTATCTGGCTTCTAGAGGGCAATGATCCTGCTGATGACAGAGTTCCTGTATCAGGGATGGTTGTAGCTACAATTCACCTAATAATTCAATGCACAGAGGAAGTAAGAGGAAGGAGCATAGGATTTGGATAGAAAGGAATGGATTTGAGGATTGTTTCCAGCATTGATAATATAAATATCCTAGTATCTCTAAGCCTTGGCTTTCTCATTTGTAAAATAAGAGAAAAGTAATTCCTGTAATATTTCTCTTTTTAGGGGTAATGTAGGGGCTTCCCAGGTGGCTCAGTGGTAAAGAATCCACCTGCCAATGCAGGAGAGGCAGGAGAGGCCTGGGTTTGATCCCTGGGTCGGGAAGATCCCCTGGAGGAGACGGCAGCCCACTTCAGTATTCTTGCTTGAAGAGGAGCCTGATGGGCTGCAGTCCGTTGGGTCAGAGTCAGACACAACTGAGCATGTGAGCATGCACACGGGGGGAATGTAATGATCAAGAAAGCTAGCACATCTGAAAGCAACTTGCAAATGGATAAAAAAAACAATGCCAAAGTCTTGTTACTTAATTGTCTTTAAGGAGGATTTTAGGAGGATATCATATTGAGTTGACTGAAAAGTTCATTGGGGTTTTGCATAACATTGTGCAGAAAATCCGAACAAACTTTTTGGCCAGCCCAATAGGAAGCTGGAGATGATATAGCGTGGCAGTCAAGTGAATTCTGGAAGGAAACTGCTTAGGTTAAAACTTCAGTGACACAATTTACTAATTGTGTAAAAGTCAAGAAACTTAATTTCTCTGAGATTTCAGTTTTTGCCTAGGTAAATGAGATTCATCTATCCCATAAATATCTTATAAATTTAAAGTTATCTATTTATATTTATCTATCCCATAAATTTAAATCTCGTTGTGAGAATTTGGTGGGAGAATGTCTTGTACACAGAAAACACTCAATATCAGTTTGGTGAATCCCAAATAATTAATTCACAAGAGAGCTGAGAAATAAATGTACTCCCTATTAACTTCTCTTGGATTTTAGTTTGATTATCTATGGAGTGGGCAGGGGAATATGTAATTGTTAACTTCCTTTTTAGCTCTAAACCTCAAATTCTGAATCTCTATTTCCTTAACTTCCTGATTGAGT
The DNA here is from genome assembly GCA_006408695.1 of Aepyceros melampus. NCBI lineage: Eukaryota > Metazoa > Chordata > Mammalia > Artiodactyla > Bovidae > Aepyceros > Aepyceros melampus. The sequence goes on along the minus strand of SJXQ01004286.1, from coordinate 389,228 downwards.
TATGGGAAGTGGGCTCTCCGTTCATAATGCAGAACTGGGTAAATTTCTTGAAATAAGCTAGAGGGATGGGCCCCTCAACTTAGCTATGAGGCATCTTCCCCAATTCAGTAATCAGAGAAGGCTACAGTTGGAAGGGACCTCACTTACACAGGCCCTTTCCAAGTCTCTGGGAGGGGTGCTTGAAATGTGTAACATTTGCAAAAATAAGACATTTTAATTGCAATTATTGTTGATGTTTGGCAGAAATCAACACAAACCAAAGCAATTATCCTTCAATTAAAAAAAAAAATTCAAAATTAATGGTAGTCAGTTGTTTGGCTTTTGCTCATGTTGGCTTTTGCTCATGTCAGATGGTGTTGGAGGGATCGTGAATACTTACTTTTGAGAGATGGTGAAAGAGAAGGTGATCCAGGAATTTAGTGCGGATTGAGGTAGAAGGATGTATTATGTGTTCACAATTACAGAACTTCCTCCACTTACAGTGGGGCTATGTCCCAATAAATCCACCTTAAATTGAAAATACCATAAGTTGAAAATACAGTTAATACACCCAACCTACCTCATCTCACAGTTGAGGTTGGTCTACCTTAACCGTGTTTGGAACACTTACATCAGTCAACAGCTGGGCAAAATCATTTAACATAAAGCCTATGTTATAATAAGACATTGATTCTCATGTAGTGTACTGAATGCTGTGCTGAAAGGAAAAACCGGAGCAGTCATTTGGAACCAGCGTGGTTCAAAGCGTGTGGGTTGTTTACCCTCACGGTCGCCTGGCTGACTGGGAGCTGCAGCTCACTGCCTTTGCCCAATGTCACCAGAGAGTATCCTACCAAATAGCACTAGTCTAGAAAAAGATGAAAATTCAAAGTTTGAAGTAAGGTTTCTCCTGAATGCATATTGCTTTTGTATCACTGTAAAGGTTGAAAAATTTTAAGTCGAACCAGGGTAAGTTAGGGATTGTCTCTACCTCCAAGCAGTTAAATTGTTGCCAGCCATGCTCACCCCATGACCTTCAGAAATATTCTGACTTCCCACCATTCTGACTCATACAAAATAGAGATAAGAAAGTGTAGGATTGGAAGTTATATTGTCATATGAATGTGTACTATTGCAACAGTCCCTGAAGAATGGGGGTGAGGAATGAAATTTAAATGATTTTCTGCACAAGAAAGCTTGAAATCTTACAGCTCATATATGAATGAACTTATAGAATTTCTCCCAAATATGTCACATTACTCATACATACCAGTTGGGAAGCTGAAAGAAATTTTCCATGCTCAAAGAATAAAAATAAAAATAAAAAATTTTGATCAATCATAATAAAAGAAAGACTGACTGGAATAAACAAGTCCAAGTCTCCTAGCTATGGTGGTGACAAGTCAATTGCCTGAGTGGCTCCAGATAGCAAGTTGAGCCCTTGGAAGCCACGTGATTCTTCTAGGTCAGTAGGGGAGGGGCTATACAACAGAAGGAAACTCTAAGAGGCTCAGCTCTTCATTTCACAGAAGATTCCTGAAATACAAAAAATCTAAAATGAAATCTAGGGACTTTCCTACAGGTCCAGTGGTTAAGACTCCAGGCTTCCAAGGCAGGAGCTGCAGGTTTGATTCCTAATCAGCGTATGAAGATCCCACATGCTGCATGGTGTGAGCAAACAAAATAAATAATAAAAAAGTTTTGATAATAAATGAAAATCTAAATTTTGTTCTGCATCTCTGTACATCAGAGAAATCCATGTACTCCCACAGCTCCTTCTAATAGGCTAGGCAGGACCCTCACAGAAGTAAATGTGGAGTACACACAGGACCAGATACACATTCTCTGGTGCATAAAATTACAAATTTTAAAAAGCTATCAATACCACAAACATGAATAATCCAGAAAAATCACATTTTTGTTGCTGTTCGGTAGCACAGTAGTATCCAACTCTGACCCCATGGACTGCAGCACACCAGGCTTCCCTGTCCTTCACTATCTCCTGGAGCTTGCTCAAACTTATGTCCATTGAGTCAATGATGCCATCCAACCATCTCATCCTCTGTCATTTGGACATCTGCACTCATATATTATCTACTCAGAACAAATGCACTGAGGTTTGTACAGTGGTAGAACTGGCTGCTACTGCTGCTAAGTCGCTTCAGTTGTGTCCAACTCTGTGCGACCCCATAGATGGCAGCCCACCAGGCTCCCCCATCCCTGGGATTCTCCAGGCAAGAACACTGGAGTGGGTTGCCATTGCCTTCCCCAATGCATGAATGTGAAAAGTGAAAGTGAATTTGCTCAGTCGTACTGTATGACAATTTGATCACTTAAGCACATTATCACTTATCAATATGGTTCTGAATCTGCAGACACTTAGAAACTTTTCTGGTATCTTACCACCTAACCTGACTTTTATTGAAATCATACAGAGCCACAATCACTGTTTCCTAACCTCCACCCCCAATTCTTTATTCTAGTGACAGAATCTGATGGTGCATTTGTGTAAATGAATCTCCTAATAAAAATGCATTTCATTAAAGTGATTTTAAAACTGCCAAATTATTTTGGAAAATAATATATTGCTGATCAAAACATCTGAACAACAATTTAAGTGGCCAAGTTCTCTATTCCAGGGTAGACATGGGAATTTTGTATGTATGCATGCATGAAGCTGAATTTCCAATACTTTGGCCACCTGATGCAAAGAGCTGACTCATTTGAAAAGACTCTGATGCAGGGAAAGATTGAAGGCGGGAGGAGAAGGGGATGACAGAGGACAAAATGGTTGGATGGCATCACCGACTCAATGGACATGGGTTTGGGTGGACTCTGGGAGTTGGTGATGGACAGGGAGGCTTGGTGTGCTGCAGTTCATGGGGACGCAGAGTCGGACACGACTGAGCGACTGAACTGATGCAAGTATGTGCGTATGTGCACACATACATATGTATGCATGTACACATGTTACTATTTATGGACATACACGTCTATATGGTGGTGGTGAAGTCGCTCAGTCGTGTCCGACTCTTTGCGACCCCGTGGACTGTAACCTACTAGGCTTCTCAGTCCATGGGATTCTCCAGGCAAGAATACTGGAGTGGATTGCCATTTCCTTCTCCAGAGGATCTTCCCAACCCAGGGATCAAACCCGAGTCTCCTGCATTGGAGGCAGACGCTTTAACCTCTGAGCCACCAGGGAAGCAGGTCTATATACATAGGTGTATATATGAAAGTGAAAGTATTAGTTGCTCAGTCATGTCCAGCTCTTTGTGACGCCATGGACTGCAGCCTGCCAGGCTTTGCTGTCCATGGGATTCTTCAGGCAAGAATACTGGGGTGGGTAGCCATTCTCTTCTCTAGGTGATCTTCCCGACCCAGGGATCGAACCTGGGTATCCTGCATTGCAGGAAGATTCTTTACCGTCTGAGGCACCCGTGAAGCCCAGATCAGAGGTTAAAGCATCTGCCTCCAATGCGGGAGACCCGGGTTCAATCCCTGGGTCGGGAAGATCCCCTGGAGAAGGAAATGGCAACCCACTCCAGTATTCTTGCTTGGAGAATCTCATGGACTGAGGAGCCTGGTGGGCTGCAGTCCACGGGGTCACAGAGAGTCGGACACGACTGAGTGACTTTACTTACTTACTTACTTATATCTAATTACTCTATATATACACTTTGTAAAACCTAAGAACTACTGGACCCATCCTCAGAGTGAATAATCTATTAAAGCATTATTTTAGGACCAGAGTAATAGCTATAGAAGAGAAGGAAATATTACCTGTGTCACATGACCTGTGTGGAGCTTCCCTGGTGAGTCGTTCACCTGCCAGAGCATGAGATGCGGGTTCAATCCCTGGGCCGGGAAGATCCCCTGGAGAAGAAAATGGCAACCCACTCCAGTATTCTTGCCTGGGGAATCCCCACGGACAGAGGACCATGTCAGGCTACAGTCCACGGGGTGATGAAGAATTGGACACAGCTTAGTGACTTGGCCGCAACAGCAATGACACCTATGTGGGTTTCACTACTTAAGAATACATGTGCTTGTTTGCTTAGTGGCTTTGTATAGTTCCCCAAAGTAGGGCATCAGTAAGCCAACAGGAAGCAAAACTTTGTTCTCCTCTGTAAATGTTTCAAAGGGGACAGCATCAGTTCCCAGTCTTCAAATTCTTGTCCAGTTCCATCCCTGAGCAGGCAGTGAATGGAAAGCCCGTGCTTTAGGTAAAGGGCTGTCAGGGCCCTTCTCTGGCATCCAGGCAGCAAATGCAGGCAAACGAGTCTGAGCAGTAGATCGGTTAGATCAGCTAGATCAGCAGTAGTTGATCATTCTACCCTCGGACCACTGCAGGACATCAACCTGCAGTTATCGTAGCCTGGTCAGAAATAAATGGAAGCTGGTGCCTGTCTCTCAGAATCCCCTTCACATTGGAGATGCTCCACGGTTTGCTCTCCCATATACCCTACTGAGAAGATACGCAGTTCTTCTATGAAGGCCCAAGGGTAACTTAAATAATTTCTGAAGTTATAGCTTACTGTAAGCTTTCATGCACTTACTCTGCTGAAGAAAATGAATTTACTACATGGAATCACACTCTCTTAAAATATCCGTGGCTCTCCACAACCTACATATATATAACAAGCCAAAAACTACTAATAGACACTGATCTATTAAAGCAGTTTCCTAAAACACCTATAGTCTTTTCCTATGAAACAGAAAAAAAAAATCATTAAAGCTATGGTTTGCCAGACAATTGCTTTGTCAAATCTCAAGAAATTGCATAATAAATTGTATACATGCATCAAACATGAACAGCAGAGTATAACAAGCTATGTCTTTCCAGTCCACTTGCTCTTTCATCCAAACAGTAGCTTTTGTTTTCAAGAACAATTCTATATCCTTTTGAAGGCTTTCATAAAATATGGCTATACATTTATCTATCAAGCTAAGTAGAAATAATTGAAACACTTAATATGCACAGTAATAGGGAAATGCACGAATAACTTCATTATTAATGTCTATTGATTATTTATGTTTTCAAATCAGCAAATGTAGCTGTCAGTATTTTGATCATGTAAATCTCTATGTGTATTTTGGTTTTACCTGTTTATTGGCAAATTTACAATCCACGTTATGGGCATTTTTATTGCTTTACACACTCATCTGACATGTGTATGACCCAGGTTAGTTTGCCAATGACTAGTGTTTACTCAATTTGATTACTATGTTACATTTCTGAGCTTATTTCCCATTCGGGAAATTAACTGTACAAGGAAGCCCAGTAAATCTTTACTTAAAAATTCCAAACTTTAGATTGATTTCAGCAGTGAGTTTGTATTGATCTCAAAAGCTTTGCGTTCCTAACTAAAAACTAATCTTTATTTCACCCTTTAGTGGCTGCAGTCATAAATATGCTCACTCCTACCCAGGAAGAGTGGATTAATGGTTATTGGAGATTGGGGGCTTCCCACTGAGTCTGGGAAACCTTAACCTTTGGAGGACAACATGAAAGCACTTGCCCCTTGTCAGCTATAATCCCTAGGTCCATTTTTGACATTTACCTGAGTGTTAAACAGGAAGCTGAGCAGGGACTGGGGAATAAAGCTCTAGAGATCGTGTTGGCTATTTATCACTCACAGTTAGATTGACTGCTGTGCCTGATCCAACTGCTTCCGGCCGCTAGAATCACCCAAAGGCATGGCCCTGCTCCTCCACTTTGGGACCCAGGTTAACTCCTCCTGGGGGAGACTTTTACCACCTGCCTTTGAAGAGGGGTTTTGCATTGTTAAAAACCCATCTGTTAATATTCTTCCAACTTTGCTGCACTGTTGGATGAAATATTTGGGGGAGTGTGTCTAACTTATTTGTAAGAGCTAATTATAGAGAATAAAAGAGTTAAAAGAGAACAGAACAGAATTTATTATCAGGGGATGGTCAATAAGATTCCAGGCAGTAGTGGACAGATGGCTGACAAATGGTAAGGAGCTGGAAGGCAGGGTTTCTCCAAGTGTGGTCCTTGGTACCTCTTGAATCACAATAACCAAATCAGAGGGTGAACTTAAAGAGTCTCCTGGGTGCCAGCATCTGAATTTCAGCAAGTACTCTAAGGAGCATTTATGTTCCAGAAGTGTGAGACTCACAGTTGTAAGATGGGTGTGTAGTGTGGGGGTGTGGCTGTGCTCAGTTGCTCAGTTGTTTCTGACTCTTTGCTACAGACCCATGGATTCTGGCCCGCCAGAGTCCTCTAACCATGGGATTTCTCAGGCAAGGGTACTGGAGTGGGTTGCCATTTCCTTCTCCAGGGGATCTTCCCGAACCATAGATCAAAACTGTGTCTCTTTTATCTCACTCATTGGCAGGTGGATTCTTTACCACTGAGCCACCTGGGAAGCCCCAATGTGGGTACGTTTTATCCCCTTTACCACTTTTTGTGGTGGGAAGTAGGAATTTTGATTTTTGGTACTTGATTGCAAAAATTACTATGAGCTAACCCAACATCCATATTTTTCTTTCTTTTTAATGATGAAGCCTTAATTTTCACCCATACTTGCTGCCCAGTTATCATGTCCCAGCCTTCCTCAAGCTAGAGGGGCTTTTGTATCGGGTTTATAAACTGTCTGCTTTAAAAGATGAGAGTATGCTTTTTTTCTTCCTTTTCTTCATTAGCTGCTTGAAATGTGCCTTTATTCTGGAGCCCCAGCACCACAACCTGGCCCCTGATGACAAGGCAGGTGGGATTGGTAAATCGGATAGCTTGTCAGAGCCTGCATCTCTGATGGTTTTATGAAGTCAGCACACTGGTTCAGGACTGCCTGTGATGGGACCCTTTTTATGTGATACTGAGTTGACCAGAAAAGTTTGCTCAGTTTTTTCCATGCTATCTTGATCACTCAGCAGAATAAAACCTGCATGTTCAATCCCTCACTGTAATTCATAGCTGAATGAGACTACTAACTGAAACAGACACCATTTAAGATTATGGGTTAACTTCAGGCAGAGTCTTCCCACTTGCAATGACTCCAACTTTCCCCCTAAGCGTGACTTTTGACTGTGAGGGTAAAAGTTGTATCTGAATATTCATAGCGGCTTTGTTATGTTTGTATGAGTTCAGGAATGAGAGGAGATACCCCTGGTCCTGCTTAGAATTTCATAAAGGTATGGGTACTCCTGCTTCTTGTCCACAGAAAGGGGAGAGGTTTGCAGTGGCTAGTTGGCCACAGGGGTTCTAGGGAGGGTGGCGGCCCCAAGGACAGACGTGTGTGCAAGAAGCCAGATTGTCTGTTAAAGCAATTGATCACTTAGTGGTGCCCTCCATGCTCCATGAAGCTAACCTTTATCAGACTTAAGGCTAGGACTGTTACATATGGATGAAATGCAGTGTCTTAAAGACATTCAAAGCTTACTTCAAGTGTCCCTTTTACCTTGAGGAAGAAGTGATTGTATTTCTTTCCTTCTGTTAATGTTTTTATGTGTTTGTTTTTTTTTTTTTTTCTGTTTCCAAATCTGATGCTATCACGTCATTATCTTTGAGTAGGGATGGCATTTCCAACACTTACTCTCATGAGTCTTCAGACAATATGCAAATACTGGAGGCAACATAAGATTCTCTTTCACTGATACTGGCTCAAGTACTGAAGTAATTTTTACAGGGTTTTCCCTGTTTTCCTTTTCTCTCTCATTCTGCTACAAATGCAGCTGCAACTTTTAACACTATTACTTTTATAGATACATTGATTAATGGGATGGCTACAGATTCACTTGGGCTTCCCTGGTAGCTCAGCAGCAAAGAATCCGCCAGCAATGCAGGAGACTCAGGAGACCCAGGTTTGATTCCTGGGTTGGAAAGATCCCCTGGAGAAGGAAATGGCAACCCACTCCAGTATTGTGGCCTGGGAAATCCCATGGACAGAGGAGCCTAGTGGGCTACAGTCAGTGGGGTTGCAAAGAGTTAGATGCAACTTAGTGACTAAACAACAAGAGTAACAGATTTACTTGCAAGATCATTGTTATTAAGTTTTACACCTAACATCCAGTGTGATGCTGGTTATATTAGCACAGGGATTCTCAGAGTGCAGTCCTTGGGCCAGCAGCATCAGCATCACGTGAGAACTCGTTAGAAATGCAAATTATTGGACTTCAACCCAGAACCACTGAATCGGAAACCCTGGAGGTGGGCTTGGCAACTGGCATTTTTATAAACCTTCTAGATGATTCTGATGCTCATTCAAGTTTGAGAATCATGTTTCAGAGTGAGCTGTCATGTCTTCAAATCCATACACCAAGAATGCTTAGAAGTTAATATTCCTTAATATTTCCTCACAAGTGAAATCAGAGGGACTCCTATGTGTTGACTGGTGAATGTTTAATTATATTTCTTTTATCTCATCTATCTTCAGTCTACAGACAACTGGGCCAGGCGATAAAGTGACTCAATTTTGTACTAAAATAGCACTAATAATAACACCTTACATTGCATAATACCTTTTCAGTCTTCAGTGCGCTGACATAAAATATCATTTGAGTATGCAATGGATGCAAATATACCATACCATTCAAATATACTATACACCATGGTACCAAATATACCATCTGAGTCGATGGAATTTAATTGCAGGTAAAAAAGAATAAACACAATTATTGTAGGACTACATTTTATTTTTTTTCTTTGTCTCTAGCTTTGGTTCTCTAGATTAGAAATACTGGAAAACAATATTATCTAATGAATTAACATCTAAGTGAACAATATTTAAGTGTGATTTGCTAAGGAATTAGGGGGGAAATCTATGGAGTTTTAGGGTAAATTCACTTGTATGAAGAGGAAACTTTATGAAAAACATTTCCATTTTCTGATTATTTATTAGATGCTAACAAATAAACATTTGACAAAGGTTAATACCCACTGACTTACAGATGTGCTCCAGAGATTGACTTACTGTCTTCATTTTAAGAGAAGACACAAACTCAACATAGTTATTGGGTCATAGTCATGAGGCCAATCTTCCTGTGTTATTATTAAATACTATTAATCAGAGAATATAATTTTTTAAGGACGTAAATAGAATATTTAGGACTTATTTAAATAATTCTTAAATCCGTTTTAAAATTATACCTATAATCTAAGTAAGGATATTATGCTTCATTAGTTTACTGAATATAGCTTAAATAGTATATTTTAAATTATATTAAAAATTAAATAAAAATTATCTTTAGAAAATGGGAGAAAATAAAGAACCTCTAAAAAAACCCTAGCACTTATATAAGTATTAAGTTTATTAAAGGCATTAGCCAAATACTTTTACTAATATTACAGGATTGTCATCCTAACGAAATATTTCAGGGTTTGATAATATTCTCTCTCAGCTCTGAGACTTTTAAAAAATAGCATCAATCTTAAGACTCTTAATCTTTTCATAAGCTTTCCAAAAAAAGAAAATCCGAAACCACAGTGTTTTCAAGCAAACTTCTGATAAAGAATTTGGAGTATTTTCAATAAGAATAACTTAAAATTAAATTTCCAGGAGTGTGCTTTAGTGGAAAGGACTCTGAAGCTTTGGAGTCAGAAAATAGGGCTCAAGTTCTACCTCTGTAATTTACTAGCTATAAGACCAAGTTACTTATCCCAATGAATCTCAGTTTCCTCATCTGTAAGTTGAGAGTGACTTTAATACTTGCTTCATAGCGTTTTTGTTAACATCAAACAGAACTACGTGTGTTGATTTTCCAGCCTGTGCACATGCTAAGTTGCTTGTTATATCTGACTCTTTACGACCCCATGGACTATGGACTGCCAGGCTCCTCTGTCCACGGGGTTCTCCCAGCAAGAAAACTGCAGTGGGTTGCCATGCCCTCCTCCAGAAGATCTTCCTGACCCAGGATTTGAACCTGAATCTCTTATGTCTCCTACATTGGCAGGTGGGTTCTTTTCCGCTAGTGCCACCTTGGAAATCCTTATATAGATTATCTTTTGTTATTATGAAAGAAAATGCAAATGTACATGAAATAGCTTGCAAAGCATAGTATAATGGATATATGCTGGTTGATATATTATTTTTGCCAGAAATAAAGTAAAACAGTAGTAGTTAGAGGAACACTCTTCTCAAGGATATAGTTGGGTAATTCAAACCAGTTTGATTACATGACTTTCCTTAGTTAGTGCACTAAAGACTCGCACCAAATCTGAGGAAATACCAAGGTCCTATATCACCTGGTAAGAGAAAGTAATTCATTACACAATTCCCTAGTAATTCAAAGGAAAGCTGTTCTTAAATTCTGGTATGCTAAAAGACAAGTAACTAGACAGGTACATTCAGACAGCCTATAAGCTCAGCAACATGAATGTGGCATTGAGGTTTTTAAGAGAAAAATAAAGATGACAAAAAGAAGTGCATGACACTGTCCAAAACTGATCCTGCCTTAGATAATTTCCACATCACCATCCACTACTTCCCCTAAAGAAACAATAATAAAATAAAAATAAACCAATATCACCCTAGGAGACAACTGCCCTGTCATCCTTCAATTCATCACACCTTCCCTGAACACTTCCAAAGTATAGTATGCTAGGAATTTGAAGATGAAAAAAAAAAAAATCTGCTCTGGAATTGTTTAGCAATCCAACCTGCAGGACTTAAGAGAAGGAGGGAAAGTTTTTGAATTGAGTAATCATTAAATACAGAGCCAAAAATCAGGTGAGTTAGAATATCCAGCAGACAAAGCACTAACAAACACACTCACCATGAAGAACTTTCATGACAAACTCATACAGTTATTCACACCTTATAACACCAGCCATCAAAGAAGACTTGAAGGCAAGCATGCAGAGTTTCTAACGCCTTCAAGGTCCTCAAGTTTTTTTTGTAGTTGTAAGCACAAGAGATTAACTATGTAGAGTAGCAGTTCTTAAAATGTGATTCATAGTTGCATAGTGCCTGGAGACCTTTCAGAAAGCTCATGGGGTCAAAACTAATTTTATAATAATAATAAAAAATGTTGTTAGAATATCCAGCAGACAAAGCACTAACAAACACACTCACCATGAAGAACTTTCATGACAAACTCATACAGTTATTCACACCTTATAACACCAGCCATCAAAGAAGACTTGAAGGCAAGCATGCAGAGTTTCTAACGCCTTCAAGGTCCTCAAGTTTTTTTTGTAGTTGTAAGCACAAGAGATTAACTATGTAGAGTAGCAGTTCTTAAAATGTGATTCATAGTTGCATAGTGCCTGGAGACCTTTCAGAAAGCTCATGGGGTCAAAACTAATTTTATAATAATAATAAAAAATGTTATCTGCATTTTTCTGTGTTAATTTTTGTACTGATGGTGGAAAAGCAATGTGGGTAAATCTGTTGGTGTTTTGAATCAAGGCAGTGACATCAAACTGAACTAGCAATTATTAGATTCTTTTTTTTTTTTTTTTTGCCACATCATGTGTGGCTTGTAGGATCTTAGTTCCCTGACCAGGGATCAAACCTGTGCCCCTTGCACTGGAAGTGTGGGGTCTTAACCAATGGACTGCCAGGGAAGTCTTAGTTATATTCTTAAATGCCATGTACTTCTAGTTTAAAAGTATTGTCAGTTTCACTTAACATATTTGATGAAGCAATAAAAATATTAATTGTATTACATCTTCACCTTGTGTACATATCTAAGATAATATATATGACAAAATGGGAATTTCTCCTGTATACCAAAGTATGGTGTTCATCTTAAGGAAAAGTTCTAGTGCAACTGCTTGAGTTGCAAGCTAAACTAGTCTTTTCTTTTTCATGAAACATGATTTGATTTGACAGAATGACTGACAGGTATTTTCAGACTTGGATATATAGCAAAAATTCTTTAGACAATTAACAACATAAACCTGTCACATAAAGAAAGCAGCTGACTATTAATTGCCAAGGATGAACTTTGAGCTTTCCAGTAAAAAATAGAATTTTGGAAAACCTGTATCGACCATTATAAATTTAATTTAAACACTTACCTAATGCAATTGATTGTACTATAATGGACAGTATTTTTAAAAATATGTTTAATGATATGTGTCAACATTTAGAAATTTTGTATAATTCAGTGAGGCAATATTTACCCACTACTAATATTTGATGATACAAAATCATACACAGGTAAAAGACTCATGAAAAATTTGAGGCTGGCCAACAGATTTTAATGTAAGAGAATACAAAAGTTAATCAGTATAACTTCATATACTGCAACTGATTACAGGGAACTGTCATTTGTTGTATAATGTCAAAAGAATATTCAGGGCTTCCCTGGTGGTTCAGTGATAAAAAGAATCTGCCTGCCAATGCAGGAGACATGGGTTCAGTCCCTAAACCAAGAAGATCCCACACGGTCTGGAGCATCTAGGCCCCATGTGCCACAAATATTGAGCCAGTTTTCTAACCACAACTACGAGCACATGTGTCTCAACTACCGCAGCCTGCACACCCTACAGCCTTTATTCCACAACAAGAGAAGCTACCAACAATGAGAAGCTGGTGCCGGAGACTAGAGAAAAGCCCACGGAGCAACAAAGGTTCAGCAGAGCTAAAAGTAAAAATAAATAAACAAAATTATTTTAAAGAAAGAATATCTAAAATTAGCTGAAATGGCCACAAAAATGCCCTTTCTTGTTTAACTATGTGTCTGTGTAGGTCTGGATTTTCATATGTTCCTATCAGAGCAACACATTACAAGTTGAATGCAGAAGCAGTCATGAGTCCGATTGTCATCTATTAGGCCAGACATTTCTATATGATTTGCAAACATATACAAAAATACCACAATTCTCACTAATTTTTGTTTTTGATAATATTATTCTAACAGGTAGCAGACTTATCTTTTTGAATGAATTAACAGATATATTTTAAAGTGTCTGCTTTTTCATTTCTAATTATCAATAGGTATAAGCCATGTAACTAAAATCTCTTTGGAGTACTTAATATTTTTTAAGAGTATAAAAGTCTCCTGAAGCAAAATGTGTGAGAATCACTAATGTGGAGTGTAAGAAAATGACTCTTGGTAACATTTTAATTTCTCACTCACACTTCTGAGGAAGATCTCACAATCATGGCCAAATGTCACATTGGAGCTCGAAAGACAAAGGTTAACCTTGCTGTGTTGAATGTCCCTGGGAATCCCTGTGGATGATGGTGGGGATCATTAATGGACTTCCTGGAGATCCACAGGAAGTCCTCTGGTAAAATTCTCAGGGTATTTAGTCTCTGAAGGTCTAAATAGTTCTCGAACTGGAGCATAAGTTACTTTGATTTTGTGATACTCCAGGATGTGAAAAAAATGTCTCAATGGATGATAATTAAAAATGAACTTTTCATCCATTAATTTGCTTCAGTTTTTCAGAAGTTTATAGTGAACTCATGATTCCTTTTTTAGAGATGCGTGTGTATGAGTACATATATGTATGTGTATAAATGTGTCTAAAATTTATTAGCTGAGGAGTATGAACCTTTAAAACATTAAAAGGCCTTCTGGGGCGGGGGGTCGGGGAAGCCTTCCCTGGCTGTAGGGACAATGCTTATGATAGGAACTAATATAATCATTACCGAAGCACACCTGTTACACTTTCCTTTCAGTTCTACCACTTTCTTTTGTTTTCCTCTTCCTTCTCAGTGAGGTTCTAGCTCAGTACTCTTATTGTAATTGACCTCCTCAAGCTCTGTCCATTTTTATTAAGCACCAAAATGTCAGCTAGTTAGCCGAAAGATGTTGCTGAACTCTCCATGGAGCATCGCACACACATATGTAAAGGTATTCAGGAGGAAGGGGAGCCTCATACTGAGCCAGGAGCAGGTCACAGGGAGTCAGAAAGCCTCTCTTTTTGGCACTCCTTGCAGACTCCTGCATCTCCTTTTAGAAAAAAATGCCTTTGGTTTCAGGCTGAGAACAAGGGAGGGTGGAGAGCGGAGATCCAAATACCTTCCATGTGATACTAGAGCGTTGGGATCTTACTGTGAATGAAGAAATCCAGGATCAGTTCAGTAGGGATCAAGGAGAGGCTGGCAGAGGCCCCTTCCGTGGAGAAGGGAGGTGAAGGATTCAAGGGCCAGAGAACCAGCATCAGTTTGCCCAGGTATCCGTGTAGGGTGGAGGCAAGTGTGGTGCCTGTTAGCAGTGGGTTTGAATCCCCATTCTCCCACTCTCTTACCAACCAGGTGACTCGAGGCGATCTACCTAATCTCATGAAGCATCAACTTGCTCATGTAGTAAATGAGGACAATCGTACCTCCCTCGCAGGGTTGAGTGAAGATTCAGTGAGAGCAAGTGTGTGACATGCCTGGAACACAAGCGATGTCCAGTAAGTGCCAACTTCCTTTCTCTGTTTTAGCGGTTTTCACATATGTTTTCACATAAGTAAACGTTTGAATGGACAATTGGACCCATTTTAAAATTTTTATTAAACTTTTTATAAGATCCTCTGAAGAAGGGCATGGCAACCCACTCCAATATTCTTGCCTGGAGAATCCCATGGACAGAGGAGTCACAAAAAGTCGGACATAGTGACTAAAAAACAATAACAACATAGCTGGTTAACAATGCTGTTAATGGTTTCAGGCGAATAGGGAAGGGACTCAGCCATAGCTATACACGTGTCCATTCTCCCCCAGACTCCCCTCCCATCCAGGCTGCCAGATAACACTGAGCAGAGTTCCTTATGCTATACAGTATGTCCTTGTTGGTCATCCATTTTAAATATAGCAACATGTACATTTCTATCCCAAACTCTCTAACTATCCTTCCCCCGGCAACTGTAAGTTCCTTCGCTGAGTCTGTGAGTCTGTTTCTGTCTTGTAAATATATTCATTTGCATCATACCTTTTTAGGTTCCACATATAAGAGATGTCATATGATGTTTCTGCTTCTTTGTCTGATTTACTTCACTCAGTATGACAACCTCTAGAGCCCATTTTATCAAGGAATAATCGGATATTTTCTAAACTCTTCCCCACATCCTAATGAATTTACCTGTTTGAAGATGTTTCATAGTGTCAAACAGTGACCACTGTGAAAAGCGTTCTTTAAAAAACGGGTAAAGAATAGAGCATTCATTCTCTTCTCCTGTCTTCACGGTCAGTGTGTCTTCCAGAAATTCCAACAAGTTAGTGAGGCTTGACCTTCCTCTTTTTCTTCTTCCCTCTCTGTAAAGCACGCCAGCAATCTTTAATCATGCTGCGATTTCTAAATGCCACCCAGGTTCGCTTCAGAAGCAGTTTCAAACAAAGATTTAACACACAGACACACAAATGGCTGATCTGTGCGTTCCAGAGACTCAAAAGCTTTTTGTTTTTTTAAACAGTAATATGTTTCAGTTTTCTCTTTTTATTTTCATATTCATTTCCAGAGAGAGAGAGAAGCATTTTCTTTTGTTAAAGATTTTCCTAAATATTCAAGGGGTTTTTGGTACTGGCTCCTTGTTGAGGTGATTAACATGCAAAGCATTGTATAACATTGTTTTCTTCTAAAAGAAGAAGCATGGATATGTAAAATAAACAGAGTTGACCACTTAGCTCCTTCCTAGGTCACCCAGTTTTCCCCTGATTAAAACTAATTTGCTGGAAAAGTTCACTGTTGGAAATGAGATTTGGAAAGGAAGATTAGCAAAGAGAAAAGGAGCTGAAATATTGCTCGAAATACTATTAGAGATCTTGCTGTTGACCCACCTTCTTCCCACATGCTAAAAATTAGCCATCCAGTCACTTTTGTTAGAAGATGAGGACAGTCAAGAGAGTTAGAACCAGTCAAATGCAGGTGGACACAGCCAAGACGAAAACATCCAACAATCAATCACCAAAAAGTCTTTCATAAGAAACAGGAGGAGACCTTAGAAAACCAAAGTGCCCATTAGATTGCTTCTGTCAACAGTTCTCTGCCCTACTTGCTTTGATGTGGCGATGATGATACCAGAAGTGATGGTGAGGAAAGACCACAGCACTGTGAACCCATCAGGCAGGGATGGTGGCCAGTCTTAGGATGAGTAATATACTAAATTGAGCTGCAGAATAAATACAGCAACCCGAGAGATGTATAGGAAGTAAAAAATGGTGAAAGTATCACTGAAATGAGTTCTCTACTTTTGAATGTTATTTGTTGACCACCCCCCCAAAAAAAAGCCCAAAGCAAAAACAAAACTGGATCCTTTTATTTGATGAAATATTTACAACGAGAAGCTCTTTATCATTGAGACCCAAGGGTGGCTAGTCCATTTTGCTTTACACACTGCCCGCCCCACACCCCCAGCACTTTCCTGAGCAATGGTCATTTGGAAATGCTGGAGTGAACTGAAAAGTACAATGCACAATAAGACAAAAACATTCAACGTAGCATTTGATGATGAAGGCATAATCAGCTGGACTTGGTGCCTGATGTGGCCAATTTGTTTTTCCTTTCTTTTCAGATCCCCAGTGCTTGCAGTGGAAATACCCCTCAAGCATTCCTCTCTCTTTCTCTTGTTTTCCTCCCAGTAGGTTGCATGCCTCTTTCACCTTGTGAGAAAAAGGTCTGTCTGCTTTGATGTGGTTTCCCAAAGTGCAGTGGGAATATCCTTTTATTTGTTGAACTCCCAGAGTTTCTTCTTCATCCCGCCCAAAACACTATGTGAAAAACATACTGCAAATAGCCATCCATCACTTTACCTCCTCACATCATTGTGCCTTATTTCTTGTCCTCTAGGTCAGTGAAAATGATGATCTGACCGAGACCATAATCATTGCTGATCAGTACTTGGCCTCCTGCAGAGGTCCATGCGAGCACATGGGCTTTTTCTAAGACGCCACTGAGCAGATATCAGATGGAGCTCCCTCCCCCATCACCTTCTCGCTGCTGAAAAACTTAATAACTTGGTATTGTTCAGTGAGTCATTCAAGCGAGCAGAGTGGAATTCTACCTGTTCCTCAAGGTAAAATATCTGCTAGGCTGCTGCAAAGACTGTTAGGCATTCACAGCTCTTGCTGTGTGTAAAACTCACATGGTTAGGTGAATGCAAACCTTGAGTGAGAGCTTGGTAACTTCCTGTGTTTGTCTGAAATCATGCACTAAGGAAGCCAGTGTATGAAGCAGAGCTCAGAAAATACACTCCTCTTTTCAGTGGACATTTTCTAATGCTATATTTTTTCCCACCAGAGAGAAATGATTAGAACAGATTAGAAACACAAAGAGCTGAAAACTTTAAAGGAAACTTTCCCAGATGCTACACAGTTTCATAAATGATCACAGAAAGGTTTTTTTTTTTGCAAACATTGGTTGTAATTTCTACCAGGTGTCACAAGTCAGTGAACCATTAAAAGTGAACCGGCTCACTGAACCGAACTGAACAGATGGAATTCCACCCTTGCTCTGCTTGAAAGGCTCCATGAACAATACAAAGTCTTCTTTTAAGTCCCCTCCTCTAAGCCCACCTCACCCATGAGAATGTATGGGGAGCACTCAGGATGGGACACAGCCTCTGGGCTCTTAGTTCAAGCAGAAGGGAAAGCAGTCCATTTTGAAACCCTCAGGGCCACCCCCATTATTTTCAAAATCCCAATGCTACTTTCCATTTGTCCCCAAATGTATGTTAGTAGTTGAATGTTTTGTTCTCTTTTAATTCTGCCCTGAGTTGCCATTTACTTTCCTTTGTCCGGATATGGATATACCTTGAAAGACTCTGTGTGTTTGTGTGTGTGTGAGTGTGTGTGTGAGAGAGAGAGAGGGAGAGAGAGATAGGCCTGAACAACATGGACTAGTGTGTTATTCTCTTTGCCTGACTTTATTATTTAATTTTCATTTCTTTTCAGGAAGTGAAGATGCATTCCAGACCACAGAACAGATTTCAGTCCTTTCTTGGCTTCTCAAATCCTGACAGCACAGGCAAAGGAAATTGATATAGATGGTTATAAACATGCCCTGCTAGTCAAAGTGCCAAAGATCTTCTTAAGGGACCAAGAGATCAAAAGACTATTTGCAGTCAATTCATTAAGCATTAGTCAATCAATTAGTTAATTCAATATATATGTATGAGGACTAACTGCTGTCAGACATTATATTGCATGTGATGTGGGATCCAAATTGGAGTGAAGTGTCTGCTTTCCAGAAGATGGTAATTTAGAAGCGATAAGCTAGTCAGAGACCCTTATGCATTTGAAAATACACACCATCCAAGTGGTCCTTGATTTCTATACTCCTTACTGTTCTCTTTTAACTTATAACTGACGCCATGGTCTGTTGACACGTGATCAGAATGTCAATATCGTTAGTATTGGGATTTTGTAGTTAACACTATTTTTCAAGGCTCATGTTTTGTAAAGCTTTGAACTGATTTTGCTTCTTTGAAAATCAGACCATTTCTTCAAAGCATGTTCTAATAGGGTTGAGGAGACAATGGACCAGATAAAGCCAGAGGGGCCAGGACTGGGAGTTTGGGTAAGCACAAAAGGTACTGGCAGGTGGATTGTTGATTAATTCCAGAGAGGTCAGCTGAGGGAGAGATTTGCAAGTAAGAGGACCAGAAACCAGGGAGATAGGCATTAGAGATCAGAAACTGAGGTTAGGATTCCGGAACACACAAGGTCAAGGGGTGAAAAAGAAGTTTTTGGCAACATGGGGTCATGAGTTCAGGTCAAAAACCCCCAACAACAACAGATTAGGAGCCATTCAAAAGGTCTGAATAATAGGCATAGGATGTAAACAGAAAGCATGAGTGTGATGCTGAATGAGTCTGTAGCTCTCAGCCCTTTGCTGGCTCTGAACTAAGGCTAGGGTTGGTTAGAGGGACAGGCAAGTCTGAGATGAAGATAAAGAATAGAGCTGAGAATTAAGTATTTTGTGAGAGCATTAAAATCCAGTGTTGGGAAGCCACTGGCAAAACTGAATTTCTGAGTTTACATATTCCTAGAGATTAAATTTGCCATTTAGTGTTTATATAGAGAAGCCCAGTACCAAAGTGCAGTCTTCAGCATTTGCATATTTGAGTTTCAGCCTCTTGTGCTACTTATTAGCTACATGAACTTGTACGAAGTACTGAGCTTCTCAAAGCCATGGTTTCTTCAAGTGTAAAATGAGAATGGCTCCTATTTCGAGTGTGAAATATTCAACACTGAGAAATAACAGATGCAAAATGATTACTTGTAGACATTATTTTTATTATCACAATCCTCATTAATATGGACCTAGATTTTTTACCCAAGATTTAATCCTTTTCCCTTTCAGCACGCAATACTATATTCTATAAAGTTAATAGTTTGACTATTCCTGTTGATTTTTTCCTTCTCAGTGACTCGATCTTCTTCAGAAAGTCTTTGCTTGTTTTGTTTATTAGGCCTGAGAAACAGCAATAATACTTATGAGGAAATATATTTAAATGTCCTATATAAAATGTATAATATATTTTAAAAACTCTATGTAAAATCTAAGTTCACACTGACAGGTGCCCATCTAGTAACATTGACTAAAACACCAGGAGTTGGACAGTAAGTCTAGGGATAAGAACATCTAAATCTTTCTCTATCTAAGTATGATTCATTGTGAGGCAAACATTTTACATTGTCACTACCCCAACACCACACAAAAACCCTTATATTATTCTATGGATTTCCTATGTGGAAACAAAATCAATTAGGTTTTCTTCTGTGTATGTACATGGTCTGGACTTAAAACAAATGGATGCTCGACTGTTGAATAGTTCAGAATGTATTCTGATTTAAATCCTATTTTAACTATCTCCATGAATTATTATGTGCTTAGTCATTCAGTCGTGTCTGACTCTTTGCTATCCCATGGACTTGTAGCCTGCCAGGCTTCTCTGTCCATGGGGATTCTCTTCAGGCTAGAATACTGGAATGGGTTGCCATGCCCTCCTCTTGGGGATTGACCCAACCCAGGGATCAAATCCAGGTCTCTCGCATTGCAGGCAGATTCTCTACCACCTGAACCACCAAGGAAGCCCATGAATACTGGAATGAGTAGCCTAGCCCTTCTCCAGAGATTCTTCCTGACTCAGGAATTGAAAGAGAGTCTCCTGAATTGCAGGTGGATTCTTTACCAGCTGAGCTACCAGGGAAACCCTGATAAATTGAATTGTTACAGAAAACACACACACACACACACACACACACACAACAAAACAGCCCAAAGTGGAAGACTCCTGAGGCAGAAACTGATGGATGCCATTATAAAGAAGAAAATAAAAATCAATTTTCTTCCCTCTTGTTTTGAGCTTCCATAATACTCTATTTAAAATATTAAAACCATATCCAATAAAGGGCAAAATCCTTAATTTCTAGCCTAGATCTGAGCCTTCATTTCTTGAGGGAAAAAAAATGCTTTTTTGGCTGGACTAGGTCCTCCTTGTGGCTCATGAGTTTTCTCTGGTTGCAGCTCACAGGCTTAGTTGCCCCACAGTATGTGGGAATCTTAGTTTCCTGACTGGAGATGAAACCTGAATTGCCTGCATTGGAAGGCCGATTGTTAACCACTGGACCACCAGGAAAATCCCCTTGAGAAATGTTTTTGAATAAGACTTTCTCTTTTTCTATGATGTTTGCTTATATTCTCATTCTTGCTACTTATCCACTCCCACTGCCAGATCTTCAATAGCATTATTCAAACCCAATTCGGAAATACATTTCTTATTTGCATTGCGTAGAAGTTGATGTTACCTGGCATGTGAGATTAACCTGGATGCTGGTGACCACTGTCCTGAAAGGCGAATGTCGTGAAAATTACCATTGGTCTGTGATTGGCCCCACAATCATACAGAGTTACAAAATTCACTCATCTATTGATTAACTAAGGTGATCTCAGAATTTTCTACCTAGAGCACAAGGGAGCTGGTTGCATGGGTTTTTCCTCAGTGCTTGAGTTGGCAATATTTTGGCAGCTACAGATTTTCCCCACCCCATGGACTTGGGACTGAAGGGCAGAATAGTGAGAAGTCTCACGTCTACATTCAGGTTTGGTGCTGCTACTGCAAGGTCGAAGGGTGGATGGCCATCTATGAGGGAAGGAGCCAGTTGCACTGTGCCCAAGCCACACTCTACACATCTTACAGATGCAACAGTATGCTAGACCCACAGTGTTGTTTCTGAAATCTCTACTTCTTTTTAAAATTTTTATTTATTTAATTTCTAGCTGTGCTGGGTGTTCATTGCTGTGCAGACTTTTTTTTCTCTAGTTGCGGCAAGTGGGGGTTGCTCTGTAGTTGCGGTGTGCGGGCTTCTCACTGTGATGGCTTTCTTGTTGAGGAGCATAGGCTCTAAAGTACAAGCTCAACAGTTGTGGCACATGGGCTTAGTTGCTCTGCAGCATGTGGGATCATCCCAGATCAGGGATTGAACCCATGTCTCCTGCATTGGCAGGTGGATTCTTCACCACTGAGCCACCAGGGAAGCCCCTAGAATCTCTGCTTCTAATCCCTCATTTGCTTCCTTCTTGTTCAGATATTGTCTCTCTTGCAAGACTTTCTCATGCACCCATTTGCTTCAGCTCTGAACAAGTTTAATTGCACGTTTCTCTGTACTTTCATAGCAGTTATTTATGAATCTTTCTCCTCCGCTCATCCATGAACCTCTTCACAAAAGGTTCTATCTAATCTTATTCATCTTTGGAAGGCAGAGTAAGTTAGTGGTTAAGAATATGGACTCTGGAGTTATAAGGTTTGGGTAAAACTTCTGCTTCCTCCACTTACTATGTGATCTTGAAAAAGATGTTGCAGCAACTCTGAGCAATAGTTTCATTATCTGTAAAATGGCTGTTTCTAACCCTATAGAAGTTGCTTTCATAATTTAAAGAAATCCACATAAAGCAGCTGGCACATAACGGCTCAACAAACATGAGCCCTGATCCACCATATTGTTCTGCATACTTAGTGCTCAGCCATGTCTGGCTTTCAGCAAGGCTGTCATGCATGTTTGTTTCCCTCAGCTTGTATCATCCTTAAATCACATGCTAAAAACATATGACTTCAAGAAGCAGCTTAGAACTTCCCTGGTGGTGCAGTAGACGAGAATCAGCTTGCCCATGTGGGGGATATGGGTTCGATTCCTGATATGGGAAGATTCCACTTGACACGAAGCTGCTAAGCCAGTGTGCCATAGCTACTGAGCCTGCACTCTAGAGCCAGGGAGTCACAACTACTGAGCCCATGTGTTGCTACTACTGAAGCCTGCAAACCTAGAGTCTGTGCTCTGCATCAAGAGAAGCCACTGCAAGGAGAAGCCTGTGACTGCAATGAAGAGTAAACCCCACTTGTTGCAATAGAGAAAGCCCAAGCATAGCGATGAAGACCCAGTGCAGCCAAAAATAAATAAATAAATAAATATTTTTAAAAAGAGGCAGCTTATGCGTTTCTTTCACCAAAGGATGGGAAGGACTGAGGACAGAACCTTCCTGTGAAAGACAGTGGAAAGGAAGTGAAAACTGAGCACTAGAATTGAACTCATATTTAATACTGCCATGAATATCACCAAGCTAAGAGATTGGGGAGTTGTAGACCCCCAGTTCCAACTTTTGGATGGCTTCTCATCAACTATAGGAATCTAGAATCATCTTTTGACTTTTTTTTTTTTTTTGGTATCTCAGTTTTAATACACACAAAAGCAGACAGTGAGTGCTAACTTGCCTTCTCTAGATGTAAGAAAACAGAGCACCACACTCAGCTTCCTTTATTATTAGGCCATTCTCGCTCCTGCAGCAGGGAAACTGAGATACAAGTCTGGGGACTTGATCAAGGTCACAGTCAGTGGCAGAGCCAAATTAAAATTCATGTTCTCAGAGTCCTTTCCATGCCATTGCTTCACCTACTGACCCATGGTGCTCCACCAAGAAGTACTTCTGATTAAGTGAACTCTCAGGTTTCAATAACACAAAACCTTGGCAAGGACTTTAGGTAAAAAGCTCATATCATAGACTCCGGTTACTTTTTGGCAAGAACTGGCTGTCTCATATATACGTTGACTTGATTGCCTCATACAGGCCAACACAAGAAAGTGGTGTGTTTTCAGTGTTGGACCAAGACTGCTGCTGCTGCTAAGTCACTTCAGTCATGTCTGACTGCGCGACCCCGTAGACGTTAGCCCACCAGGCTCCTCCGTCCCTGGGATTCTCCAGGCAAGAACATTGGAGTGGGTTGCCAATTCCTTCTCTAGTACATGAAAATGAAAAGTGAAAGTGAAGTCGCTCAGTCGTGTCCGACTGTTTGCGACCTCATAGACTGGAGCCCACCAGGCTCCTCCATGGGATTCTCCAGGCAAGAGTACTGGAGTGGGGTGCCACTGCCTCTCTGGAACCAAGACTACAAGAGTTTAATAAAATCTTTGAAAAATAAGGAGGGCAAGTGAAAATGGGGACAGATGACTTCCTTATCAACTTTTCCATACGCTATGAGAGACACAACTCTTTTTGGTATTGCTGTGGTTTCAGAGCCTAGCACAGTGCCCATGTATGATAATTCAATTGATATGGAATAAATGAATGAATACATGGAAACCTCACTACCTCAGATATAGTTAAATAGTTTCCAATACTCTAGTGCAACATTACTCTAATGTTAATATGGTGGATTTTCCTGTATCCAATGTTTTTCAAAAAATTTGGTGTGTTTATATGTAATATGGTGTTAAAATTTAAGTTTTGAGCAAGGCTCCATAAGACAATAGATGTGGCAAAGCAAAGTGAGGTGCTGGATCAAAATGTGTATGTATTAAAGCAGGAGGTTAAGAGCCCGTTTCACAAATTTGGAACCTGTGCCTAGGGGGACACTGAACCGCATGGATGATGTAACCATCTTGAGAGGACAGGAGAAAGTATTTTGAGGACCATTTCTCAGGCAATGCTGCCCTGACAGCCTCATCTTTCCCTAAGGGAAGATGGTTGGAGACACACCTGTCCTCATGCAAACAGAGTAAGAGAATGTCCAAGAATTACTTGGAGAGCTTGCTATGCTTCCTCTGGGTTTGAGCTCAGAGTGGACAGAATCTGACTTCAGCCCAGGAAATTGGAGCGCAAACAAGATGTGTCAGAGAGATGGGTTGGCAACTGAGCAGAGGTGTCTCTGCTGCCTCCAGAAAGTAACTTCTTTCTCATGCCAGAAGTTCTAAGAGGCAAACCCCAGGGTCCAGAGAGGGATTCGATGTAGGAATGACCTGAAGCCATTTTATGTCTTGGCAAAAAAGCTGGCTTATAAGAGGCAATGGGACTCCAGCAGAGAAAAATCTTCTCTCTAGAATGGACCTTCTGAGACCTGGGGCCCAGGTGGGGTACTGAGGGACAGGAGCTCAAGGTGAAGCATAAAGCAGAGTTAAGCTGGAGGGGACCAGCTGAGGACTTGCCAAATTCAGTTACCATTGCCTCCATGAGAGAAGGGGTTTGCTTAGACATCTTCCAGACAAAGCTAGCATGAAGTCAGATTTATAGCAACTCCCATGCACGTAACAAACTTCCGTACTACTTTTCTGCTTTTAACCCCCAAAGTTTCAATCCAAGAGGAGTTAGAAACAGTAGCTAATGAGCAGGTATACAAAGAGTAGAAGAGCTATTCTGGACAAGGAAGAAGAGTGTCTGCCCTCCAGGTGGAGCTGGGGCACAAGTGGTAAAGAATTCTCCTGCCAATGCAGGAGACACAGAGACTCAGGGTTGATCCCTGGGTTGGGAAGATCCCCCTGAGGAGGATATGGCAACCCACTCCAGTGTTCTTGCCTCCATAGAGGGGCCAAGGGGCTATAGTCCATAAGGTCACACGGAATCAGATACAACTCAAACAACTTAGCCCACATGCCCTCCAGGTGTAGGCAGCTCTCCTAGGACTGGTGGATGGGAGAGAATTTAATTCTAAATCAAGTTCTGAATTTTTCTAACTACCACTGATGGGCATCTGACTTTTGTTTTGAGACTGTGTTTTGAACCTAAGGTGCATCTAGAGGCATCTATTTCTAAACAGCAAACACAAAAGTAGAGGGAGGTGTTGAAGATAGAATTTAATGGCCAGGGAAACCTCCCTGCTTCAAGTATATTTTAAAGAAGGAGGGAAGATCAAAATAAAATTATTCTTCGGTTATACATCATAAGCTGAGCATGGTAAAAAACAGCAGGTAGAGTTCATTTCATTTTGTATATCCTTGTGTAAGCTTGGACAGACCATTCACATTAAAAATACACAATTTTAGTAGCACCCATGGGGGCGCTGCCTACCTTTTGAGCACACAGATCTCAGGATTTACCCATGGTGTATCTGGATGTTAGATTAGTAAGAACATGTCAGTTTGGCTAGAATCAGAAGAAAGGCTTAGAAGAGAATTAGAAATCATTTGGTCTTACCCATCTGATTCTGCATTGTCGCCATTATATACTGGAAAAAAGAGAGCTGGTACCATTCTTGGACACAAATAAATATCAAGATGAAACTGACTTTTGTATGAGTACTCCTTGAAATAAATCAAAGGGATTTAATTTGTAAAAATCTTTTTTTGCTCACATTTCTATTTTACAAAGCCAGTACTCCTTTTGAATAGTGACTCATTTTTTCTTAGACTCTGGAACATGACAGTCTTTTTTTCCCACACTGATTGAATCATGCTATTTTATTTTTTCCTTAACTTTGTCACTTTCATTATCGTGAATTAAGAAAATACTTATATCAAAATGATTTTTTATTTATTTCAATGTACTTGTTTGCTTTAATAAGTATTTCTTACTGTAAAAACTTTCTTCCCAGTTATTGTAGAATGAACAACCAAAAGATAATTTGGTTCATAAAAAGGTCAGGTCCACATTGAAAAATCACTTTTATCATTTTAATAAAATGAAAAACATAAACTCGCTGAATATTTCTAACTTAGTGTTCACTATGTTTACTACTGGCTAGAATAAATTATCAAAAATCTTAATGTTTGCACTGTTCATATTTGTATTACACTTTCTTCTTTGTAACTGTACTTAAAATTAGTGCTATATTAAAGGTATATATGTTTAAAATGAGACTTCCCTGGTGGCTCAGAGGGTAAAGTGTCTGCCTACAATGCAGGAGACCCAGGTTCAATCCCTGGGAGGAAGATCTCCTGGAGAAGGAAATGGCACCCCACTCAAGTATTCTTGCCTGGAAAATCCCATGGTCAGAGGAGCCTGGTAGACTACAATCCATGGGGTCACAAAGAGTCGGACACGACTGAGCAACTTTCTTTCTTTTTCTTCCTTTCTATGTTTAAAAGTCATGTACACTTGTGGCTGATTCATGTCAATGTATAGCAAAACGAATACAGTATTGTAAAGCAAAACAAACTAAAAAATAAAAATTAATTAAAAAAAAATTCATGTAAAAAAGTGGCCAATCTGCAGCTGATCCTATTTAGATTTAAGAGGTACCCTAAGCCGAATCAGTGCTTATCAGTTGGTGAAAAGCACTTCCTATGATGCAGTTTATGATATATCTTATTCACTCAAGATTGCTCAAGTCCATTTCTATTCCCCCATCTTTCCCACTGGCCCATCAGATTTTAAGAGCTGACCTGTCAGTGGGGATACTGTCATCTTGGTAGAAGTAAGAAGAAGAAGGTGAGAAGGGAGAACTAACATCTGATACACCATTGGTCATGGAAATGAAGGGGGATCAAGGGAGTGGAGGTGATGTTTACTGAGCACCTGTCCAATGACACACAGCATGCAAGTGCTTTCATGACTGATCTGACTTTCTATGAACAACAGTTCCATGAAACTACGTATTCTCATACCCACTTTAGATAGGAAACTGGAGAAGTGACTTGCTTAGCACTGTGAATTCAAGACAGACCCCAAATTCCTATCTTTCTGCAATCTGATACATCTTCCATTGATACTACATTTTAAAATACATTTTGAAATTGGCTTGTGACTTCTCTCATTCTTTTTAATCTCCACAATCTAATCCCATATCAAAGCTGATCGTATTTTTAAATAAAGGAATTGTTTTTTATTTCCATTACTACATTTTTTGAGACTGCATTGACGTCTGTTATTAGAATTGAATTTCAGGATAGCTAATGTCATATGTTCTTTCTCAGCACTCTATACCTTTCCATTATAGTGCACAATCGTTGATTCCAATCAACTTTTTAAAAAACTCATTCCACATTTCCAATATTTTTAGACTTCTATTACCATTCACAAATATCCTCAGAACTGTGTTCCAATCTTATGTGTGTTTCAATATTATGATAACTTTCCCCTAGGGGTTTATTAACTTCCATGTTGCAGTATTCATTTTACCTATTTTCATTTCCTTGGACTAAGTCCAGAATAGCCCCTGGTCCTGTTGATTGCTTCACAAGCTATGTGAGGGAACATTTTTGCAATGTACTCGGAGACAAGCAACCATCTGATTCCATTTCTGTGATCTTCAGTCATTGTCAGGGGATTGAAATCATATCACGTTGAGTACTTTTATTTCTCGAACACCTCCCCATTCTTTTTCCTGCTCATTGCCTAGCTTTCTGTTATAGGAAAACATCTTCTCTCGTTAGTATCTGTTTTTATGAATTTGATTCTTTTTAGAAAAGCAGCCTTTTAAAAGTGAAATGACTTCTTCTTCTTTTTTTAACCTACTGAAACCTCAACTTAACTCCACAACAGTGTTTACCAAGATTTTGACATGTTCTCTGGGGATGTCAAGGGCTTCCTTTGTAGCTCAGCTGGGAAAGAATCTGCCTGCAATGCAGGTGATATGGGTTTGATTCCTGGGTTGGGAAGATCCCCTGGAGAAGGAAATGGCAACCACTCCAGTATTCTTGCCTGGAGAATCCCATGGACACTGGAACCTGGCAGGCTATAGTGCATGGGGTCACAAGAGTCGGACACTACTTAGTGACTAAGCCACTGGGGATGGAGCTGCCAAAAGCTGGGCTATTGGCTTCTAGGACAAAGTAATTCTCAGGGAAGACGTCTTCTTGAGGAAATTCAATGGCAAGAGGTAAATTTCAAGTCAAAGGAGAAAATCCAAATATGGCAATGCTGCCTGTCATGTGAAAGGTTCAATAGACTAGCTAGGGACATAAATTTGAGTCCTTAAGATGAGGGACATGAAAAAAGACCACCAAGGGAAAATAAAACATGCACTCTCTTCACTTCCAAGGGATAGGAAGAACACAGGCTCGAAGCAGCGTGGACGTCGGTGGCCATGGTGTGGATAGCCGTGTGTTGAAGGAGGAGAAGTCGTATTGTCCAAGGAGTGACAGCGCTGGGGGCTGTAGTTCAGTGGAGCTGGCGGTAGTGGCTCTGATAACAGCAGTCACAGTGTCCTTCTAGAGTTCTCAAAGTTGGATACTGGAAACACTGCCACACACACAGGCATCAATGATGGCAGAGTTTCTGATGGGCAGCAGTGAAACTGGAGGTGATGCCACTAGAATATTAAAAACCTGGGAAAGGGAGAGCATTGGATATCCTGATAACCCAATGAGAGAGCACTTGGCAATTTCAAGAACTATTTGGTAGCTTGAACAGAGAGGGTGAAATTCCTGAAAAGCAGGTGGGGTAGAGTCAGAGAAGCACTGTTTTGTAGGTTTTATGGCCATTTTCTTAGCCCCGGGCTTATGTGGTTTAAGAAACAGGAGAAAGAATAAGAGTAACCCCAACAAGAAGTAACACTTTGTTTCAGGTGTTTGACTCCTCACAACAATACTTCAGGGTGATATTATTATTGCCCCCATTTTAGAGATGATACATTTGAGGAACTGAGAAATCAAGTAACTTTTCCAACCCCATACAAAGAGTGATTGCTGAGCTTCAACAGGACTTAGGATATCTAGTTCCTGGGTGGCTATCAGTTCAGTTCAATTCAGTCTCTCAATTGTACCTGACTCTTTGCGACTCGATGGACTGCAGCATGCCAGGCTTCCCTGTCCATTACCAACTCCCAGAGCTTACTCAAACTCATGTCCATAGAGTCAGTGATGCCATCCAACCATCTCATCCTCCAGGATGGCTATACTTTTTTAGCCATTTTATGACACTGTGACCTCATTACTTTAGTCTCACGATTTAAATACAATTTTAAACTTGATTTTTTGAAGACTTTCTTGATGGTTAGTGAAATTCCTTTCAGAAAAACCACTGATTCAAGAAAAAAAAAAAACTGATTCAAGTTTGGAAAAGAAATAGTAAACTTAGGAAATATTGCATTTAATAACTAAAATATCTTTATTATATAATGAGATTCTTTCCCCTCCTATTTATCTTAGCCTTCCAATTATCTTGCTGTTATTTTTTTTTTTTTGAATTTCTGTTAGATTTTTCCTTTTATTACTGTTGCTGCTGCTGTAGACCAGACCCTCAGCACATCATGCCTGGACAATTATGATGCCCCAATGAGATGCCCTGACTCTTGTGTCTCACTTCTCCAGTTTATTTAATACTGCATTACATAAATGTTAATAAAACAGCAACACATGTACCCTGTTCAGAAATATTTGTTGACTCTGGGTACGTGCATGCTAAGTTGCTACAGTCATGTCTGACTCTTTGCAACCCCATGGATTGTAGCCTGCCAGGCTCCTCTGTCCATGGGATTCTCCAGGCAAGAATAATGAAGTGGGTTGCCATACCCTCTTCCAGAGGCTCTTCCTAACCCAGGGATCTAACATGCATCTCTTAAGTCTCCTGCACTGGCCAGCAGGTTCTTTATCACTAGTACCACCTGGGAAGCCCATTTGTGGACTCTGCTGCTGCTACTGCTGCTAAGTTGCTTTAGTCGTGTCCAACTCTGTGCGACCCCATAGACGGCAGCCCACCAGGCTTCCCCATCCCTGAGATTCCAACACACAGCTATAAAATAAATCCTATGGAAGGAATAACATGGAAACTTACATTACCATATGTAAAATAGATGGCCAACGTGAATTTGCTATATGGCTCAGGAAATTCAAACAGGGGCTCTGTATCAACCTAGAGGAGTGGCATGGGGAGTGAGATGGGAGGGAGCTTCAAAAGGGAGGGGATATATATGTATACCTATGGCTGATTCATGCTGAGGTTTGACAGAATACAACAAAATTGTGTAAAGCAGTTATCCTCCAATAAAAAATAGATTAATTAAAAAAAATCCTATACTTTTTAGCCCGAGTACAAGACTATTCATGTATACATCTTTCCTATATGCTTTCTTGGCTCAAAATACTCCCCTCCGACACTAGTTGTCCCCAAACCTAGCCTTGGTACATTTCATTGGCAGAATTACAGAAATTATGGTCAGTCTCCAAGACTTTATTCAAATCTTACATCTTTATAAAATGCCACTCAGTTAGAGCCTCATGACCCTTACTATAAATCTGTGTGAATTATAAAAAAGCCTCTCCTCTGGTCTGAAGCAGGCTGCACGAGGGTGGAGAGCTTGGTGAGTGGAGCTGGGTTGGATTTCCGCTGCCCCGCCCCTGCTCCACCTGGGCTTTTTGAGCAGAATACAAATGTCTTCCACTAGTGGTGGCCCTATCGCTTCCCCTCCTTCCCAGGCTCACCCTGGCCTCAATTCCTAAGGCAGTGACTGCCGCTACAACTCATTAAGCAATTAATCATGTATTATTTGGCGACATCTCTTCAATTGCAGTTTTTAAAATTCCTTTACCAATATTTTAATGTTTAATGTGTTACTGTCTTAACTCTTCAGAATATTCCCTCTTGAGGGCAGGATTAATATATTTCTTTGTGGTTCTCAGAATATACAGCACAGTGTCTTACATTGCAGGAACTCAAACATGATGCTTGTTGATTTTACTTGAATTGTTTTTATGCAAATACAGCTAATTACAAATGAAGCATGAATTTGTTGGAATTAATGATCAACAATTGGCTGTCCATTTTTAGCTGAAAAGGGTTATATTTCCAGCAACACACACACACACACCCCATAATTGTAGTGATTATAATTCACCTTTATTTTTATTATTTATCTTTTACATTTTGGTATATTGAACTATCCACAACTGCAAGTGGAGAGAATTATTCTTGTTCTTTGATTTACATTGAATGCCATATGGCCATTCATTATAGTTAGGCTTTTCAACATAATTATTGCGCCAACAACTATTTATAAACTCAAAGTACTTCAGGGGAAACAAAGATGAAAACATTTCTGTCTCTGCCATCAGTGAGATTTAATTTTGAGTGGGAGAAAACATTTAAGTACAATGTTAGTAAAACAGACGCAAGTTTCATAAAAAGCAGTACAAAAAATGTGAATTAGGGGCTTAGAGAAACCAAGGAGCTATAGAATTTCCATTTGAACTGACCCTTGCAGTAGGGCAGACAGGTTAAGCACTCCAGCCAGAGGCAAGGTTTGGAAAAAGGTTTTGAAAAAGTGTCCCTGGAATCACAAAACTTTTTGTTTGGTGTGAAGTATCATTGCATACCACTTACACAATGCCATCTATAGTCCCCAGTTCCTACATCTCTGATTTATGAGGTCTGTCTGAAGTGGATTATCACATAAATACCATTTCAATTTTCAGCAATGATTCCTGTAGAATTAGAAGCATTATATGCTAGTTATATGTTTTCTAAAACTCATTATGCTCTAGAAGCAAAATCTCCAGATGGAAAGAGATGGCTATGACATCAATACTTAAGTTTCACTTAAGAGATTCCTTTTTAGTTTTTCTCACTTGAACAGAATTTTTCATCACGTCAGCCAGATTTTCTGGAATACTACTGAAAAAAAATTTATTTTTCACTCACTTTAGCACAGCTAAAGGAGTCTGGAATTTTCTGAAGGAATGTTATTTCAAAAGGGTGTGAGTGGTATTTCTGCCTCTGGTTATAACAGACTGCCTTGTATTAAAATAGCCCTCTCACCAGGTACAAATAGAAAAGTTGGAAGGGGCTTTGAAAAAATCTCTGATCGGAGGCAGTAATCTGCCAGTTGTAAGGTAAGAGTTAGTGTCTGGTGTTCAACAACAAGAAAGACAAATGGCCAATAAGGAAAAAAGCAGGAGGCAATACCAAATTGCAGAAAACCAAGAGAAAAGAAGAAACAAAACTGACAGGCAATTTAGATAATGAGAATTCAGGACATGGACTTTAAAATAAATGTGATTATTATACCATGCCAGTCAATCAAAAAGCAAATAAAAAAAAGCTACAGTGTCTATATTAATATCAGCTGAAGTGGAGTTTAGGATAAATGTACTAGGGAGACTTCACAAACAGGATCAATTCACCAGGAAGAAATAAGAGCTCCAATATGTGTGTGTTGGATAGCAAAGCCTCAAATTATATAAAGCCAATTTCACAAAATTAAAAGGGGAAATTGATACTTCCATAATCACAATGATAGATTCAAACACCTTGCTTTTAATAACTGAGACAGCAAGCATAAAGAAAACAATGAAGATATAGAAATTTTGAATGACATAATTAACACTCTTTTTTTTACTTTTTTTTAATTTTTATTTTTTAGTTTGTTTTGCTTTACAATACTGTATTCGTTTAGCTACACATCGACATGAATCAGCCACGAGTGTACATGACTCCCAATCCCCACCTCCACCTCCCCCCTCCCGCCCCACACCCTCTCTCTGGATTATCCCCGTGCATCAGTCCCAAGCATCCTGCATCCTGCATCAAACCTGGACTGGCGATTCGTTTCACTTATGATATCACACATGTTACACTGCCACTCTGCCAACCCATCCCACCCTCTCCCTCTCCCACAGAGTCCAAAAGGCCGTTCTATACATCTGTGTCTCTTTTGCTGTCTTGCGTACAGGTTTATCATTACCATCATTCTAAATTCCATATATATGTGTAAGTATACTGTATTGGTGTTTTTCTTTCTGGCTTACTTCACTCTGTATAATCGGCTCCAGCGTCATCCACCTCATTAGAACTGATTCAAATGTATTCTTTTTAATGGCTGAGTAATACTCCATTGTGTATATGTACCACAGCTTTCTTATCCATTCATCTGCTGATGGACATCTAGGTTGCTTCCATGTCCTGGCTATTATAAACAGTGCTGCGATGAACATTGGGGTACACATGTCTCTTTCAATTCTGGTTTCCTCGGCGTGTATGCTTAGCAGTGGGATCACTGGATCATAAGGCAGTTCTATTTGCAATTTTTTAAGGAATCTCCACACTGTTCTCCATAGTGGCTGTACTAATTTGCATTCCCACCAACAGTGTAAGAGGGTTCCCTTTTCTCCACACCCTCTCCAGCATTTATTGCTTGTTGACTTTTGGATCGCAGCCATTCTGACTGCTGTGAAATGGTACCTCATTGTGGTTTTGATTTGCATTTCTCTTAACCCTTATGGCAGAAAGCAAAGAACTAAAGAGCTTCTTCATGAAAGTGAAAGAAGAGAGTGAAAAAGTTGGCTTAAAGCTCAACATTCAGAAAACTAAAAGATCATGGCATTTGGTACCATCACTTCATGGCAAATGGATGGGGAAACAGTGGAAACAGTGACAGACTTAATTTTGGAGGCTCCAAAATCACGGCAAATAGTGACTGCAGCCATGAAATTAAAAGAAACTTGCTCCTTGGACATTGTACAGGAGACAGGGATCAAGACCATCCCCAAGAAAAAGAAATGCAAAAAGGCAAAATGGCTGTCTGAGGAGGCCTTACAAATAGCTGTGAAAAGAAGAAAAGTGAAAAGCAAAGGAGAAAAGAAAGATATAAGCATCTGAATGCAGAGTTCCAAAGATTAGCAAGGAGAGATAAGAAAGCGTTCCTCAGCGATCAATGCAAAGAAATAGAGGAAAAGAATAGAATGGGAAAGACTAGAGATCTCTTCAAGAAAATTAGAGATACCAAGGGAACATTTCATGCAAAGATGGGCTCAATGATGGACAGAAATTGTAGGGACCTAACAGAAGCAGAAGATATGAAAAAGAGGTGGCAAGAATACGCAGAAGAACTGTACAAAAAAGATCTTCACGACCCAGATAATCACAATGGTGTGATCACTCACCTAGAGCCAGACATCCTGGAATGTGAAGTCAAGTGGGCCTTAGGAAGCATCACTACAAACAAAGCTAGTGGAGGTGATGGCATTCCAGCTGAGTTATTTCAAATCTTGAAAGATGATGCTATGAAAGTGCTGCACTCAATATGCCAGCAAATTTGGAAAACTCAGCAGTGGCCACAGGACTGGAAAAAGTCAGTTTTCATTCCAATCTCAAAGAAAGGCAATGCCAAAGAATGCTCAAATTACTGCACAATTTCACTCATGTCACACTTTAGTAAAGTAATGCTCAAAATTCTCCAAGTGAGGCTTCAGCAATATGTGAACCGTGAACTTCCAGATGTTCAAGCTGGTTTTAGAAAAGGCAGAGGAATGAGAGATCAAATTGCCAACATCCACTGGATCATAGGAAAAGCAAGAGAGTTCCAGAAAAGCGTCTATTTCTGCTTTCTTGACTATGCCAAAGCCTTTGACTGCGTGGATCACAATAAACTGTGGGAAATTCTGAAAGAGATGGGAATACCAGACCATCTGACCTGCCTCTTGAGAAATCTGCATGCATGTCAGGAAGCAACAGTTAGAACTGGAACAACAGACTGGTTGAAAATAGGAAAAGGAGTGTGTCGAGGCCATATATTGTCACCCTGCTTATTTAACTTATATGCAGAGTACATCATGAGAAATGCTGGGCTGGAGGAAGTGCAGGCTGGAATCAAGATTGCCAGGAGAAATCTCAATAACCTCAAATATGCAGATGACACCACCCTTATGGCAGAAAGTGAAGAGGAACTAAAGAGCCTCTTGATAAAAGTGAAAGAGGAGAGTAAAAAAGTTGGCTTAAAACTCAACATTCAGAAAACTAAGATCATGGCATCTAGTCCCATCACTTCATGGCAAATAGATGGGGAAACAGGGGAAACAGTGTCAGACTTTATTTTTCTGGGCTTCAAAATCACTGCAGATGGTGATTTTAGCCATGAAATTAAAAGACGTTTGCTACTTGGGAGGAAAGTTATGACCAACCTAGACAGTGTATTAAAAAGCAAAGACATTACTTTGTCGACAAAGGTCTATCTAGTCAAGGCTATGGTTTTTCCAGTGGTCATGTATGGATGTGAGAGTTGGACTATAAAGAAAACTGAGCATCGAAGAATTGATGCTTTTAAACTGCAGTTTTGGAGAAGATGCTTGAGAGTCCCTTGGACTGCAAGGAGATCCAACAAGTCCATCCTAAAGGAAATCAGTCCTGAATATTCATTGGAAGGACTGATGTTGAAGCTGAAACTCCAATACTTTGGCCACTTGATGCAAAGAGCTGACTCATTGAAAAAGAAAAGACTCATTGGGAGTAGTGATGGATAGGGAGGCCTGGCTTGCTGCAGTCCATGGGTTTGCAGAGATTCAGACACAACTGAGAGACTGAGCTGAACTGAACCTAGCTGACATAAATAAAACACAGCTCAAAGCAACTGCAGAATACTTTTTTTTTTTTTTAAGTGTATGTAGAGCATTTATCCCCACTCCAGTACTCTTGCCTGGAAAATCCCATGGACAGAGAAGCCTGGTAGGCTGCAGTCCATGGGGTCACGAAGAGTTGGATATTTACTGAGCGACTTCACTTTTACTTTTCACTTTCATGTGTTGGAGAAGGAAATGGCAACCCACTCCAGTGTTCTTGCCTGGAGAATCCCAGGGACAGGGGAGCCTGGTGGGCTGCCGTCTATGGGGTCGTACAGAGTTGTACACAACTGAAGTGACTTAGTAGCAGCAGCAGCAGAGCATTTACCAAAATGGAACATATGTTGGGCCTTAAAGCAAAACTCAATCATATTGAAAAGTCTGAAAATAGATAGAATATATCCTATGGTTAACATTTAAGTATTAAAGACATATTTGTTAAGAGGGTAGATAATTGCTACGTGTTATTACTACAGAAACAAACAAAAAAGAAAGGATAGCAAGAACTTTTGGAGGTGGTAGATTATATTTATAACCTTGATTGTGATGATGACTTTATGGATGGATGTAAGAGATCCAAATTCAGTAACTTGTTTACATTAAATATGCCCCTTTCTGTACATCAAGTATCAGTTCAATTCAGTTGCTCTGTTGTGTCCAACTCCTTGTGATCCCATGGACTGCAGCACACCAGGATTCCCTGTCCATCATCAACTCTCAGAGCTTGCTCAGAATCATGTCCATTGAGTCGGTGATGCCATCCAACCATCTCACCCTCTGTCATCCCCTTCTTCTCCTGCTTACAATCCTTCCCAGCATCAGGGTCTTTTTCCAATGAGTCAGTATACCACGTATACGTTAATAATATTTCAATAATGGTTTTTGGAAATAAAATCTCCAATTGCTCAGAAATTAAAAAAATTTTTTGAGAATTACAAGGAAATACTTAAAGTGGAAATTAGAAAGTATTTTTAATTAGTGATAATACAAATATGATATATTAAGATATGGATTGCAGCTAAAGCTGTGATGATGAGAGGGAAATATTAGTCTTAAATGCATGTTATAGAAAAGAAAAGGTTACAAATTAATGATCTGAGCATCTATTTCAAAAAGTTAAAAGACTGGCAAATAAAACATAAGTAGTACAGAGAAGATAAAGATGAGAGACAGTAAACAAAGGTACAAATAGAGAAATCTAAGAATCGAAAGGTTGGCTATTCGAAAGACTAGTAAAATTGATAAAAATCTAGCAAGACTGATCAAAAAAAAAACTGGAGAATAAATTTCAATCTATCAAAATAGCATTACAGATATTAATGCATCACCTTCAGACATTAAAAAATA
Source organism: Aepyceros melampus (assembly GCA_006408695.1). Lineage (NCBI taxonomy): Eukaryota > Metazoa > Chordata > Mammalia > Artiodactyla > Bovidae > Aepyceros > Aepyceros melampus. The sequence continues at coordinate 352,521 of SJXQ01004286.1, read as the reverse complement.
CAATAAAAATATATTATGTAAAGTTTAAAGCAATGAATTTGAATATTCAGATAAAATGGACAGAACCTTTGAGGAACACATTTTAATAAAACTGATGTAAGAAGAAATAGAAAAGCTAAACAGTCCTACATTTACTAAGGCTGATAAATCTACAAAAATTATCTTTTCATAATGAAATGTCAGAACAAGATGACTTTGTCAGTAAATTCTTTCATACATTTATAGAAGAAATAGGGTGACTTTTATTCAAAAAAGAAAAACTCTCTCAATTACTTTTTACTAAAAAGCAATAATTCCAGCAGATATTTAAGACAGCTGTATGTGAGACAGGAATTTCTCAAAAGTCTTTTTTCAAGAACAAGGATCCTCTTGTGTTTTCCTTTATGTTTTTCTCAATATAATATTTTTCTGAAAAACTAGTTTTTTTGTGATGGAAGCAAGAGTAAATCTTCTCTGGAAGAAAATAATGCTCAAAACTTCAAATTGTCTCTATTATAGGCCAGGGTAATCTTGATACCAAAACTTGACAAATCTTTACAAAAAAGGGAAATTGCAAACTCATCTTTTTCATAATCAGAGATGCAAAGATCTAAAGAAATGATTGACAATTTAAATTTTATGACACTTAAAACAATAATACATCAACAGAAATTAGTGTATTCTTGGCATGCAAGATTGGTTTAATGTTTTAAAATCAATTTTAACAATAATAAATGAAATTATATTATCATTGCAAGGGATATTAAAAAAGATCTGACAAAATTCAATATCATTTATGACAAAAATTTATATCAAACCAAGAATAAAATAAAATTTTCTTATTTTGATACAGGATACCAATAAAAATCTACATTAAATACCATAGTTTAAAATGAAATGTTTTCCCTGCTGAGATCAGAATAAGATAACTGCACATTACTATCATATCTTTTCAACTTTCTACCAGAAGTTTTAGCCAATGTAAATGGGAAAAAATAAATAGGATTAACACTGAAGAAAAAAATAAAATTGCCATTACTTACAGGACACTGTAAGCATTCAGAAAATATAAAATACTTTTCAAAAAGTATTAGAATAACAAGTGAATTTATCTAGGTAAATAGTATAAGCGCAATATAAAACAAAATCAGCTGAATTCCTGTATACTAGAAACTACTAAAAAAAAACAGTTTTAAAGCAAAGATATTGTTTACAATAGCATCAAGTCAAATACCTTTAATTAAATCTAAGATGTAAAAAAAAAAACTACACTGAAAATCATAAAACATTGAGAGAAATTAAAGACTTAACCACATGTATTCACATATTATAGTTAAGAATTCAGTTCAGTTCAGTCACTCAGTCATGTCCGACTCTTTGTGACCCCATGAATCGCAGCACGCCAGGCCTCCCTGTCCATCACCAACTCCCGGAGTTCACTCAGACTCACGTCCATTGAGTCTGTGATGCCATCCAGCCATCTCATCCTCGGTCGTCCCCTTCTCCTCCTGCCCCCAATCCCTCCTAGCATCAGGGTCTTTTCCAATGAGTCAACTCTTTGTATAAGGTGGCCAAAGTACTGGAGCTTCAGTTTTAGNTGGCAAAGAGTCGGACACGAATGAGCAACTGAACTGAACTGAAGATTAGAACTCTATCAAATAACAGCAGTACTCAGTAAATAATTGGTGATGCTGAAATTGGAGATTAATTGCAAGAATAATATAAAAGATACATATTTCCAAAAAAATAAAAATCTTTGCTTTACTAATAATTGTACTTAAGCTTCCCAGATGAAAGCTGGCTGAGTGATGGCTCTCAGCCCATCCCAGTGTAATTATAGTTTCAAGCAGAAGAAGGAATGCTTTAAATGAGAAAAGTGTGAAGCAGTTATTATTGAACAACCTAGGTTAGAACTGCTGGGAGTGTATCCCAAGGTTGCTGCTAAGTCACTTCAGTCATGTCCAACTCTGTGCGACCCCAGAGATGGCAGCCCACCAGGCTCCCCCATCCCTGGGAATCTCCAGGCAAGCACACTGGAGTGGGTTGCCATTTCCTTCTCCAATGCATGAAAGTGAAAAGTCAAAGTGAAGTTGCTCAGTCGTGTCCAACTCCCAGTGACCTCATGGACTGCAGCGTACCAGGCTCCTCTGTCCATGGGATTTTCCAGGCAAGAGTACTAGAGTTAGAACTGCTGGGAGTGTATCCCAAGGTTGCTGCTAAGTCACTTCAGTCATGTCCAACTCTGTGCGACCCCAGAGATGGCAGCCCACCAGGCTCCCCCATCCCTGGGAATCTCCAGGCAAGCACACTGGAGTGGGTTGCCATTTCCTTCTCCAATGCATGAAAGTGAAAAGTCAAAGTGAAGTTGCTCAGTCGTGTCCAACTCCCAGTGACCTCATGGACTGCAGCGTACCAGGCTCCTCTGTCCATGGGATTTTCCAGGCAAGAGTACTAGAGTGGGGTGCCATTGCCTTCTCCATCCCAGGATTATCTGTCTATAAAATTTTACACTTGAATAGCTACCAATGCCACCCATCATATCAAAATGTCATGGCAAAATCCAGTCATAATGTAGGTGGTTAACATCTGTAAGTTTGGGCATTCTTGCCTGAGCTGTTCTGTCTTTCACCATGGAACAGATTACTGGTATTAGAAATGCTGACACAGTTAAAACATGCAAAACTTCAGGTTCCGGTGAAGAATTACTTAAGATTACATAGAGAGTGAGATTTGGAGCCAAGTAAAATCCCAGATCTTTTATTTCACTGTTTATTTACCTTGTAGGGAGGCCCACATTCTCCCAGTCTAAGGGCTAGAAAGCTGCTAAGTCACTTCAGTCATGTCTGACTCTGTGTGACCCCATAGACGGCAGCCTACCAGGCTCCCCTGTCCCTGGGATTCTCCAGGCAAGAACACTGGAGTGGGTTGCCATTTCCTTCTCCAATGCATGAAAGTGAAAAGTGAAAGTGAAGTCTCTCATTTGTGTCCGACTCTTAGCGACCCCATGGACTGCAGCCCACCAGGCTCCTCCATCCATGGGATTTTCCAGGCCAGAGTACTGGTGTGGGGTGCCATCGTCTTCTCCAGGCTAGAAAGCTAGTAGTCTTGTAAGGGCCTCCATCTGTCTAGTTTCTGACCATTCCTACCTTGATGTCCAATAAGTGAGTATCCACAGAAAACAAAGCTCAAGGTCTTATAAATAAAATACATGTGGATCATTTGGAATATCCTTCTCCAATGCATGAAAGTGAAAAGTGAAAGTGAAGTCTCTCATTTGTGTCCGACTCTTAGCGACCCCATGGACTGCAGCCCACCAGGCTCCTCCATCCATGGGATTTTCCAGGCCAGAGTACTGGTGTGGGGTGCCATCGTCTTCTCCAGGCTAGAAAGCTAGTAGTCTTGTAAGGGCCTCCATCTGTCTAGTTTCTGACCATTCCTACCTTGATGTCCAATAAGTGAGTATCCACAGAAAACAAAGCTCAAGGTCTTATAAATAAAATACATGTGGATCATTTGGAATTCTTGAGCCTGTTCCTTTACTTGTAGTCTTACGTGTATTATTAAGCAAGTACAATCTTGCTTAAGAACGCATGCTAAGTCACTTCAGTTGTGTCCGACTCTGTGCGACCCCATAGGCAGCCCACCAGGGTCCTCTGTCCACAGGATTCTCCAAGCAAGAATACGGGAGTGGGTTGCCATTTCCTTCTCCATTGCTTAAGAATAGTAAGCTATTATTTCCTAGAACTACTCATATCATTTCAAACAGAGTCGCAATGCCTCACAGCACACTGGGTCAGTGGTATCTACTTCCTCCTCTTTGCTGATGAAATATGCACTGGAGAATTCTGTGTTTATTGATCCTTCTATTATCTATCTTCTGAAAATCTATCAGAATAGAAATTATAGATGTTCAAAGTTCATATTTTGATCTTTCTTTTACCCAGAGCCCTAGAGGAGTCACACAGAACCCTGAAAGTTATTTCCTGGTCTACTTGAATCTGACTCAGGAGGCAAGCAGAAGAGGGTCATTCTCCAAGGAACCTAAAAGAGCAAAAAAAAAAATGGGAGTCAAAGGCCGAAGAATTTCAAGACTTTCCATTGCCACGTAGGCAACCAGTGCTTCTGTGAGTTCCCAGAGGAAGTCATTTTACCTCTCAGGTCTGTTGTAGGACTTGGTTTTGTAAACAATGCAGTGTTGTGCTGTTGAAAGGATTCTGGACTTGGAGCCAGGAGCCACTGCTCGGAGGTTGACTTTGACTCCAACTGGTGGCAACCCTGTGTTAATCATATCTCAGTGAACTTTCACATTCACATCCAGAAAGTTAAGAAGTTGGACCAAATAATTTTCCATTCTGCTCTAAAAACAGATGCAATTCCAGGCGGGGGGCGGGAAAAAGAGAAAAGAAATGAAAGAAAGAAGAATACAGAAAGGTAGGGACCAAAGAACTTTTCTGAGACTGCCTTTTGCCTTTCTGTGGATATGCTATCTCTTCTTCCCTTCTTCTTTGGTCCATAGTCTATTTCCTCATCACTGGGTATCTTGTCCACTGCCTGCTTACTGTTTTTGCTATTAACTGGTCTTTCTAGAAGTCTCAGTTTCACTGTTCTTCTTCATGTCCTTCTGTGATGTTTACCACAATGGAAGTGGAACTCAATTTATTGTGAAGTAACATTGGCAACCTTAACTTTGCTTATCTGCTTTTATAGCAGACTAAATATTGTTAGTCTTAGACAGCAGCTTGCATTTTTTAAAAAGCATGCATTTCTCATCCATTTGTCTCATAATATGACCCAGCCCTATTTTAATCATTCTAAATTCAACCTAGTGTAATGAAATATATTATGAAAAGAGGTGTTTAGAAAGTTTTCTGAAGAGCAGTCAGTTAATTCAAATGCTTTGCCTCCCCCAACTTTTTTTCTCGTAAGGTAACTTGTCACAATAGCAGAGGAAGCATGTATGGCTGTACAAATGCCTTTGTCATAAACATATTGTTCTAACTAGTGGAACAATTTTGAACTCTTAAATCATCATTGGACCAAGCTGGTGACTTTTTCAGTATCTTTTGCTTTCTTGTCTGTATCCAGTGACCTAGGAACTAAAACTTAAGTTGTCTTTATTGTTGTATTGAATATTTATATATTTAGTAAGCTTTTTGTATGTTATTTAATTATGTATTATTTCATATATTTGTATTAACATACTAAAAATTAAAAGTGTCTACTCTAACTATTTGGTTCATGATATTCTCTTGGGGAATGTGGAAAATGTGGAGATTAATGATAATACTTATATTTTCCCTCTGTGTGTGAAGCCCTCCCTCTCTCTCTTAGTCTTTTAAAAGATGCTGTTGACATTTCTAATTTCTCACAACATCACAAGTCAGATGTCCTTTTCTGACCAGTGAGAGAGCTTCCTTCATGTTGGTGATATGACCCAGTCAGTTTGGGAGCACTTCCTTATATATGCTGTTTTGATTTTGCTTTTAGATACTAACCTTTTCAAATGAATTAGCTCACACAGCTTTGAATTTGGTAGGATTTAATATCCTGCTTCTGATTTTGCTATATTCTGGCATCTCAGTTGCCAGATCAGATCGTGTATCTTAAAGCAGTAGCTCCAAACACTTAAAAGTCTCAGGGCCCCTTTATGCATGTAAAAACATTATTGAGGACCCCAAAGAGCTTTCTTATATAGCAAATTATGTCTGTTGATATTTACTGTATTTGATATTAAAACCAATACATTCTAAAAACAAAAATTTACAAGCATACATTTCATTGGGTCATCAGAGTGATAGTAACAGTATACATCAGGTAACTTCTGGAAAGCTCCACAACACATTTGTAAGAGAATCGAGAATAAGAAATTGGTGTGATTATGACCGTAGTTTTGACTTTGTGGCGCCCCTGAAATGGTATCAAGGGCAATTTTAAGAATTGCTCACTTAAAGGATAGGCAAAGAAGGAGACCATCTTATGAGATTTTGTGAGTGCCCAAAGGCATTCCTTTATGAAACAGCTATCTTCACAGTGCCTAAGCATTCCACCATAATTTTATTTAGGCCATTACCTTTCTCGGAATTCCCCTGCAAAGAAGCCTTGGTCTAACCCTTCTTCCTGATAATTAAATTCATGTGTTAAATGGCTAATCAGTTATCTTGGAGGATATTGAGAGACTTGGACTTAGAATTGATAGACTTTGATGGGAAAGACTTGGGAGGGTCATAGGAGTGAAAAGAGGCAGTGGAAGGCATAGCTCGGAGTGCCTGATTCCGAGAACACAGGGCTGAGTGGAGTACCAGGGTTTCCCTGTGAGTGCTGTCCTCTTGCTCTTGGGAGGGGCTCACCCCTCCCAAGTTAAGGTCCCCCTTAACTCATCCTGACCCTTTCAATTAGGAGAGCTTTTTCTGAGTTTGTGAATTAGAAAAAGACAGTTTGGGCTTTGTATACTTAGTCAAGTTTGGGAAATTTTTAAACATTTGAGTCACTTAGAATAACTCAATCACAAAATTTTCTTGGCAATAAAAATTTATTAACTTTCCAGGGTGATGGTAAATAAGCTCAGAAATAAGGGAAAGCAAAAGTAGTTTTCTGTGCTTAAATAGAACTAAACCTCAAGATGAGAATGTAGGGGGAGGGGTTGAAACTTTTTAACTACCAACTGTTTCACACATACAAGTTCAAAGAATACCAAAAAATACAAAATCCGCATGATGCCCAGGGACTATGAGGCTTTGGTTAAAAGAGTTTTCTTGGACCAACTTTCTTCTATGGTTATTTCGCTCATCGAGAAAGAGATTTAACTTTCTAAAAATAAAGCTTCCTAAAGTAATTCCTGACAACTGTAATTTTTTTTTTTCATGTGCTCTAAAAATGCTCCAGATTTGACTTCAGTCTCCCCACCACAGTCACTTAGGCTAATGAACTTGGATAAGGTCACACAGCGCTGTGATTCAGTTGTAAGCAAGCCAGCTCTTGCATAGACATCATATACATTTGACCCTTGTGAAGTGGGGAAAGTTTTCAAGCCTATTTTTATAAGTGTGAAAAATGAAGCCCTATGTTTTTCAGTAACTTTCTTTGGATAACACTGAAGACATGTTATTGCTGTTCAATCACTAAATCATGTCCAATTCTTTGTGACCCTATGGACATAAGATGGGACTAAAACTCCAACTCAGAATCCCAGACTTCCTGCCCAGTGCCCTCTCTCTTCCCTCCACTTATACTTTCATTCATCCGATATCCTATTGTCAGTATATTCCTATTTGCTCTATCAGTATACTTAGAATCTAATGCTTACCTCTAATCTTACCACCTGGCCCAAAGTGTCATTCTTGTTCTCATAGCCTGTTGACATATAATAGCTTTTTTCCTTTTTTTTTAATTTTTTTTTTAAATTTGAAATTTATTTTAATTGGAGGCTAACTGCTTTGTTGTGTTGGTTTCTGTTGTACCAAAATGTGACTCAGCCATAAGTATACATATATCCCCTCCTTAAGCCTCCCTCCCAACTCCTCTCCCCGTACATCCCACCCCTCTCAGTCATCCTAGAGCACTGAGCTGTGCTATACAACAGCTTCCCACTAGCTAGCTATTTTACACATGGTAGTGTATATATTGACATAGCTTTCTAATTAATCTTCCTGCTTCTGCTGTCTTCCCCTTTTAGACTATTCTCATATCTGTCTTAAAACATAGGTCAAGACAGATCTTGTCATTCTTCTGCACAAAATCTCCAAGTGCTTCCCATCTTATTTAGAGAAGAAGCCAAAGTCTTTACATGGGCTTTATGGGCTCCCTGATATTCTAAAATCACCTTCTACTGCTCTTTCTCCTGTTTATACTCTGCCAGCCACACTACCCTTTTCTTGCTATTTCACCAATATTTAGACAGATTTTCACCAGAAAACCTTGGCACTTAACTCTTCTCTCTGCCTAGGATGTTCTTTCTGAAGGTGCCCACATAAGCCTTTTCCCCAACAAACCCTTTCTCTCTCCCTCTTTTGCTTCATTTTTCTCCCTTGCATCCATCACTATCTAGCATGCTACCTGCTTTCCTCATTTGTTTATTATCTGTCACCTTCCAATAGATCATAAGCTTCATGAGGGCAAAGGTTTTAATCTGTTGGATTGCTTTTCCCTAGCACTTAGTATAAGCAGCCAAGGAATATTTCTTGAGCAAATCAATTTTGTGACAATACATTAGGGGAGGGAGGGAGGAGTACTTTAAACATCTTTGCACTGGAGCATCCCTCCTGCCCTATTAGAGATACAATTGAACTAGAGAATAGAAGAGGACTTTTAGAAATTGATGGTCATGAAGCATAGAGACAAGTATAATGGATTTAGAACCAAAAGAATGGTGTTTAAATTCCATCCCTGATATTCAATAATGTGTAATCTTTGACCAGTCACTTAATATCTCTGAATTTACATGTCCTCAACTATAAATTGGGAGTGCACCAAGTTTGTCTTACTGAGTATCTATAAAGGCTCAAGTGAGAAGGAGTATAGCTCTCAACATGTGCAAGCTTACTGCTGAAGCATGTCTGCTCTGTGACCTCAAAACCCACACTAAAACACCACAGGTCTCATGTCCTTAGTTGCTCCTAGTTCTTTCTCATAGTCAACTCCACCCTTGTCTGGAAGTGGATGTGGGGTTGGATAGGAGTGCTGGCAGTAGAAGCTGGCTGAGCAGAGAGAAAACCTATTGGAATTTGTTTCAAAAGAAGCAGGGACCCTAATACATCATCCAGGATGCCATGGCCTTTCTTTGTGCTGAGGATAAGACCAAAAGAATAGAACACACAAGAGTCAGTGTCTTAGCATTTTGACTTGTTGCATTTCAGGCAAAATGGATCTGATCAGTAAGAAGATGGTTTTCTGTAAGCCAGGGAGAAAGCCCTCCCAGCCCTTGATCATGTTGGCACTCTATTAAAAACAAAACAAAACCCCACAGAATAAAAACCCACAAAAGTTAAAATCTTTTCTACTGGGCATCAGCTTTCTGAATACAGTTTTGCCACATTGCTCCAGAGTATTAACAGCTACCATCTGCCATCAGAGATAGCAGAGAGCCCTCCAACTCTTAAAAAGGATGCAAAAATTGATACTCCTGAAAGCTCTCCATAGAATTATGTTGCTTCACCAGATTTGATAATATACCATGATGAAAAGACCTTTCTAGGATTTGAAAGGTACCAGAGAATTCAACAGATATTTAGATGCTTTTCACCTAAATCATGTGAGCCTAGAGAGGGGAGTGCTCAAATCAAAGAGTTGGATCTCAAAAGCGAGTTGTGTTTTCCTGAAAGCAGCTTTCACTTTGTAATTCAAGGGCAAAAGTCAGTGAAGCCTGGCTGCCCTGATGATGCACTTCAGATACCATGTGATTCTGGATCTGCTGTTGCTATTTAGCTTTGTATGTAATAATCCCCTTATCTTGTATTCACCTTGGTTCCCTTCTTATTGTAAATATTGACAATATTGTAAATATCAATGGCCTTAATTAAGTGCTTTTAAGTAGTATATTGATTAATAAACCATGTGATTTCTAGTTAAGGAATGTCAGGAAGCACTACAATTTCAGAAACAGTGACCAGTTGGGTGGAAACATATTGATATCTTTAAGGGTGGGTAGCATTGGCCCAGGCCAGTGTTCATGAAATACAGCATACAGCTCAAAGATGGCTTAAAATTTTATCTCCCTTTTCCCTTGTCCCAGTGAGTTGCTGAGAGACGCAGCTAGTTTTGCAGCTGCCCAGGCTTGGTTGGAACAACTTGGGAGAAGGAGATTCTTTTCTCTACTTTGTCTTAGAGCTAACTTTAATCTATCCCTTGGAAAGAGAGAATGTATTCCTCAAGGGAACTCCAGGCCTACCAAGTTGTATTTGATTTGACAGGCTCCTATCCCCAAAGTGTCATGAGTAGCCACCACCTTGTGTAAACAAAGGTCAGCAACCATTCCTGAGACCTCAAGAACTGAGTGACATGCCCTGGGTAAGCTGACATTTCCTGATGCATGCCAAAAGGCATTGAAAGAAACTGTGTGACAATCACGGAAAGTCAGAATTAAAAGAGCTTTTAGAGATAAGGAAACAGGCCTCAGAATGCCACCTGATTCACTAAAATCTCTAAGTTTCACTCCTTTACTGGGACACCTGAAAGAACCAGGAGCTGGAACTCTTTCTATAATTACAGACAAAAGGCTCTTACACAGCCTGAGGCAATCTGCTTACCAAGAAAAACTGTTTCCTAAGTTTATATTTGCTGGCTCGCAGAGCTTACTGGAAACCCAAACTTTCCTGCATTGCTCCATCTGCGTGAGAGTCAAAGCTATTCCCATCACTGGTGTTTGATGTTCCTCCAACTTCTTTGGCAGTGAACAGGTAAACATCTGGTTTGATAGATAATATGTAGTTTTGACCTGTGCTTAAATTCTGGAAAATTTTTTCCCCTGACTAGAACAGTTTTGATTATTTTCAGCTAAGGTAATTTTGGAGGTGAATGTTGATAAGAGAGAGACAGACAAAGAGACGGAGGGCAAGCATGCAAATTCTTGGCTAAGGAGGGGCAATTTTTGAGATATATCAGGTTTAAAATAAAAATTAAAAAGGCCCCAAGAATCACATGTAAAACTAACACTCATAAAGTCAGACTTGAATGAATTTCCAGTCATCAATTTTCAAAAGCAAAACATGTTAAGAGAGAACATTACAAAAATGGTAAAAAGATGAAGAGAAAGAAAACAAGTGATTTCTCAATTTTGGGATTTGTGTTTGACTTGGTTTCTTAAACAAAGAGATGGAATAAAGGTGATGATGTCATTATATGCAGTTGTGATAATTGGCTTTTGTACTGATAAAGTATGTATAGTTTTCTAACCATAGAGCTGTTAGAAACACTGCATTTATCTTTGCTATTTGATCCATATTCTGCTAGTTATATTTATGGTGATCAGAACAGCACTATGTATCTTTCAGTGGGTAGCATTTACTAAGCGCTGTTTCAACCAACCAGCTGTCCTGGGTCCTGAGAGATAGCTGCCGAGGAAAGCATGGGAAAAATTCTTTTCCTGGAGAAATTTAAAACTTAAGGATAGACAAAAAAAAACCTTCCTGCATGTATTTAAAATAACTAATGAAAATTCATGATATCATGAATTGGAAATAAAATTTATAAATGTACTTACTATAATTCAATTTTATATTTTGATTCCACATTATTATATATGTAATGATATCTTGGATATGGATGATAGGGAATAAGATTGGCCATATGTAGAAACTGTTGAAATTGAGATTATTCATACTCTTCTCTCTACTTTTGTATGTTTAAAAACTCATAAATCAAATTTTAAAAAGACCTGGATTCCAACTTTGCTACTAATGGGCTACTTGAGGAAAGACTTTCCTCTGAACAAGAATAATATCATCACCTGTATTTTCACAGTTTATTCATCTCTGCTGAATTTTCATCCATTTTCCAAATAAAATCTCCCTCAATAAACAACACTGAATTACTCTAGATCTTTATCAATGGGTATACAATCTCAAGTGCTCTGCTTTTAATCTTCCAATGACTAGAGCTTCCCTCAAAGACTAGTGTTCCAGCTCTTAAAGTGGCTACAGGCTAAAGGCCACCCATCTAGACCAGGTACTTCATCATCTCTGGAATTATACTACACACAATATTATTGCAAAGTTTTAACACATACTTATCATCCCCAGATACTCCAAACTGTTAAAAACCAGCTCTGGACACATTTTCAGACTCAGTACCAATGAACCAGACCCACTTTTCTCACTTACTCTTGGGCTCTCTTCACAGTGATCTTTAAGTAAGTAAGTAAGTAAAGTCACTCAGCCGTGTCCGACTCTTTGTGACCCCATGGACTGCAGCCCACCAGGCTCCTCAGTCCATGAGATTCTCCAAGCAAGAATACTGGAGTGGGTTGCCATTTCCTTCTCCAGGGGATCTTCCCAACCCAGGGACTGAACCCGGGTCTCCCACATTGGAGGCAGACGCTTTAACCTCAGCCACCAGGGAAGTCAGTGATCTTTAGGAGTGATTATCTAAGGACTGCATAATCTTAGTCTATTACAGAATCATGTACGCCTTCTGTTCTTTTTGATCAATGCTGCAAGAAGCATCTGTGGGCATTGTCAATGTATTTGCTGAAAAATGATGCTGAGTTAAAAGTACATTATACTGAGTAGTACTCCAAGTAAAAACAATACTAGAAAAACTGATTTTCTCAAAGGAAATGACACATTCCCTCCTTTCTGATTTTACTATATAAGCCCTTTTTCCTTGACTGTCAAGCAGTTCAGTTAAGAACTTCTTTCTGTTTATAAAATAATAAAAACATATTCATTATAGAAAATTATAAAGTACAGAAGAGTAAAAACAGGGAAGGAAAGACATAAAAAATAACCCATTATTCCGCCATCCATCAGAGCCAGAGCCACTGCTAATATTCCTATAAGAGCCAACGATGACACTCAATTGATGGAATTTGAATCTATCATCATGGTTGATATGAATACTTGCCTTTCACTTGGTTGATTTTCCCAATTTACTTTTTAAGTATATATACTTTGAAACTGCTTCAAGTCACTTTGGGGAAGAGAAGGGAGAAGTAAAAATCAATATTTAAACTAATGTGGTAGTATCTTGCCAAGATTAGGTCTCCTGACATAATACCTACCCAACTGTGGGATTATAGTATTAAGTCAGAAGAATCACTGGTTACACATTAAAAACTTCAAAGTACTATAAACGAATAATAATAATAATTAACATTGAGTAGTGTGATATTTTGCCAGGCATAGTGCTGATTGATATTCATACATTATGTCATTTAATATTCACAATAACCTTATGAAGGGGTATCATTATTCTATTTGACAACAACCATCACAAAAACAACAATAACAACTACAACAAAAATCCCGGAGGTTTGGGAAGACTAAGTAATTTTTCCAATTAGAAACTGGCAAAACTAGACATAACTACATGGGAAAAAAAGCATGATGTGATATAAATTTTTGATGTAATGGAGAAGGAAATGGCAACCCACTCCAGTACTCTTGCCTGGAAAATCCCATGGACGGAGAAGCCTAGTAGGCTACGGTCCATGTGGTCACAAAAAGTTGGACATGACTGAGTGACTTCACTTCACTTTGATCAAAACTTGGAGAAATTCTCCAGGAATTGCTACTTAAATCCAGCCTTTGGTGTTCTGAAAGAGTCCACTTCACTCTTCTGTAAGATAATGAGGTTCACATCATAGTCCCTAGAACCTAAGAATGTGATATTATTTGGAAAATAAGTCTGTGCCAGTGTGATTTCAGATAAAGACCTTGAGATGAGATCATCTGGATTATCTGAATGAAATTCAGATTATCAGATGAATCCTGGATTCATCTGAATGAAAAGTACCTTCAAAAGACATATGTATAGAAGGGAAGAGAAGGCAGTGTGACCATGGAAGCAGGGACCAAAGTAATGTGACGATAAGCCCAGGAATGCCTGGAACTACCAAAAGCTAGAATAGATAAATAACATATAGCCCACAAACACTTTGGAGGGAGTGTAGCCCTGTGGGCAAACTTGCTTTTGGACTTTTAGCCTCCAGAACTGCAAAAGAATCGGTTTATGTTGTTTTAAACTACAGAATTTATGGTAATCTGTGATAGCAGCTCCAGGAAAAGAATACAAAAATCCCAAGAAGAGAGCTAGAACCAACTTGGAGACAGTAAAAGAATGAACTTTGTAAGTGTTGGAATTGCTCAAGAGTATCAAGGCCAGGGTTAAAAAATCCTTAGCCTCTGGCAATTCGAATAATGGTTCAGCAGGTGAAGGGTCAGGAGGAAGAGAGTCCACTAAATGGAACTGGGAGTCAGATTTACATATTTCTCACTACCGTTTTCTGGAATCACTTCTCAGGAATACCCAGCTTTTATTCAGATCATTGTCTATTGTCTCTGTTTGGGTTAAGAATAGTATAGTTAAGTCCAAACAGGAAGATTAGTTTCTAGAGCCAGTGGGAGTCAATGTTGATTATGCTTGGAAAATAGATTGGGAATATCTGGCAGACATCGTAACTCTGCAATCATCTCCCTAAAGCTGATTCATCTGATGAATCACTTGTAGAGGAACAGACTTTCTTACAGGCAAATGTGCCTTCTTTATTTTCTCATGACCTCTTATTTTGGGCCACAAGCCTACCTGAGGACACAAAACTCGCATAATTGCAATTAGCCTTGTTGTTTAGCCACTAAGTCATGTCCAACTCTTTTGTAACCGCATGGGCTGTATAGCCCTGCCAGTCTCCTCTGTCCATGGAATTCTCCAGGCAAGAATACTAGAGTGGGTTGCCCATTTCCTTCTCCAGGGGACTTCCTGACCCAGGGATCAAACCCCTTCATTAAGCCTCAAATCATCAGATAATTTACGAACCTCTACTCTTTTTTTATATAATCATTACCTTTATCAAGTAACTACCCTTCATTCCTTAAAGATTTTAGTTTCAGTCATTGGTCTCCAAAACTACTTCTGTCATAATTATTGATTATATCAATATGTGTATAGATGATTCTTTCATTCCCTGGCCTCTTCCCCTCTACAAACCTAGTTCTCATTCCTACTTAAGGCACACACTCCTATGATCACATCCTAATCTCTGTTATCAGCAAACTGGTACCCTTCACGACTTTCTTTTCCATTTCACACTTCCCACTGCCATAAGACAGCCTCCTATTGTTCCTGTTTTTTCTTTTTCCTCTCAAGTAGTCCAACATTAATTATCCTTTATCTGTGGTTTTCAACTGAGGCAATTTGACCTCTACCATCCAACCCCCAGGAGACACTGGCAATGTCTGGAAACATTTATGGTTCTCACAGCTAGAAGCATCTAGCAGATAGAGGTACCAGCATCTAGCAGATAGAGGTCTTCTGCTAAACATCATATAATGCACAAGACAGCCCTCCACAGCAAAGGATTATCCAGTTCAACTGTCAACATTGCCAGGATTGAGAGACTCTGCTTCACATGACCAGTATCTACAAGCCATTGGTTCTACCATGGTGTTATATAAAGAACTGTGTCCTCCAAAAAATAATTTGTATGTCAAAGTCCTAACCCCTGGTCCTTCAGAAAGTGAATTTATTTGGACACAGGGTCATTGAAGATACAACTAGTTAAGACAGGGTCATGCTAAAGTAGGGTGTACCTCTAATTTAATATGACTAGTGTCCTTATAAAAAGAATACCAAGAAGAGACAGAGCCACAGGGAGAACCTCATGTGAAGACAAAGGATTAGAGTGATCCATCTGCAAGTCATGGAGTGCCAAAGATTGCTAGCAAACCACCAGAAGCTAGATGAGAAGAGGCAGCAAAGATTATTCCTTATAGGGTCGAGAAAGTATGGCCTTGCTGACTGAAATTTGGATTGCTAACCTCCAGAACTTGAAAGAATAAGCAATTCACTTTGTGGCACTTTGTTACAGTAGTTATAGGGAGCCAATATGCATAGTTGTATTGAACTTTACTCCATTTATGTCCTCATTTCTTGCCTTGCCCAACTTAAATAATAGTGGTTGCTAAAGCAATAAAATATACAATATTGCACAACTGTAGTTATTCCCATCAGGAAGCAGAGAGATTGAAATTTGGATATGTGTTACATTTATTCATTTATTTAAATCATGTGGTAAAATGTTATAAGTAAACATGATAAAATCTGGGTAAGGGTGATACTGAAAAGAGGACTAGGACTTACAAAATACTTGAAACTGATGCAGTGGATTCTCCACTGACATAGCAGAAGCCATGGAAAGTCTTACCCTGTATACCTGAATTGAATCTTTTTTTTTTGGTATGTGTTTTGTATTGGTTTATACCTTCCAGGTTTTAATTCCTTGACCAATGACCAATAACCCCCTACCCATAGTGGTGGTGGTTTAGTTGCTAAGTCATGTCTGACTCTTGCAACCCCATGGACTGTAGCCTGCCAGGCTCCTCTGTCCATGGGGATTCTTTAGGCAAGAACACTGGAGTGGGCTGCCATTTCCCTCTCCAGGGGATCTTCCCAACCCAGGAATCAAACCTGGGTCTCCAGCATTACAGGAGGATTCTTTATCAACTGAGCTGTGGTATAAAATGTCTGATCAAGGACTCTGAGTAAATCATTTCAGCTACTATGATGGGCCTTGAATCATGATTCTGTTCTACTTAAATAAATGATTTGCAAACCTAGGACTGTACCAAGAAATAAACATATGGATGCTGAAAAACTAAATATGACATTTTTTCTGCAAAATTTTATTTTAATGCAAATATATCAAGTTTAAAAAATCATTTTACTGTTTTGCATGTACTTATATTAAAGATGTTTATAGGAAACTAACATAGTACACTATGCTTTTGAACTGTGGTGTTGAGAAGAGAGAAAGGACTCTCTACTCTTGAGAGTCCCTTGGACTTAAAGGAGATCCAACCAGTCAATCATAAAGAAAATTAGTCCTGAATATTCATTGGAAGGACTGGTGTTGAAGCTGAAGCTCCAATACTTTGGCCACCTGGTGCAAAGAGCTGACTCATTAGAAAAGACCCTGATGCTGGGAGAGATAGAAGGTGGGAGGAAAAGGAGATGTCAGAGAATAAGATGGTTGGATGGCATCACTGGCTTAATGGAGATGAGTGTGAGCAAGCTCTGGGAGATGGTGATGGACAGGGGAGCCTAGCGTGCTGGAGTCCATGGGGTCTCAAAAAGATGGACACTACTAAGCAACTGAACTGAACATAGTAGACAAATGATTTTTACTGAGGCACTTAAAGTATTTTACCCATTTATATTTGTAGTCAATTTTCAATACTTGAGATACTCTGATTTACTAAATTAGAAGTTTACTAAATTAGGCTTTAAGATTTTGAAATGCTTATGAGAATCATATGTAAATATATAGTTGGCCATTGAACAACAAGGAGATTAGGGGAGCTGACCCCCTCCCCCACCTCGCTTTATCCTCAGTTCTGTATCCATGGTTCAACCAGCCATGTAGTATTACAGTGTATATTAACTGAGAAAAATCCACATATAAATAGACTCATGAAGGGCAAGCCTGTGTTATTCAAGGATCATCTGCATAGGTTTTTGTTATAATTAGGTTTACTATAGTTGTGTATGTGTTTAGGAAGGTTTTGTTTATGGGGTTTGCATGTATGCATTCTTAGCTGCTCACAAGGAAATCCACTATATGAAATGTGAATATAGATGGAAATATTTATAGGAATGTAAGTAACCAGGTCTCTAAAATGTGTTCAAATATATAGAAACATTCAAATTTAATGGCTTTATACATCCATTTGTTGAATTATATGTTTAAATAAAGTAATAAATTTGTATTGTGTGTCTGGAAGATTATGCACTGTTTGTTCATGAAATGTATAAGCTAATCTAAAATAAAGTACATACTGTGCTTTACTCCAATCTAAAATTCTTAATTTACTAGGTTTTTGCAATTGTGTTTAATAGTTTAAGAAGAACAAGGTTTTCAGTTTATAACTGTAGTAGATAGAACATCAGGGATAACAGGCTACTGTATTGTTTCCTGTCCACAAAAGCCTCTATGCAATCAAAAAAAAGAAGCCAACTGTTGTCAGTCTGAGATGGATTTAAAATAAAAATCTTTTTGATGAAAGTGAGGCTGAGAGAAAGCTAGGACAGAAAGAGGCTGAGCTAGAGAGAGAAAACAGTGTACAGAGGAACCTGGAACTTCACTCTCAATGGAGCAGAGAGAATGAATTAGGGATCCCGAGGAAGGTAGATGCCAAAATCCCTTAATTGGAAAAACTCTGCAAGAGGCAGCTAAGAAGGAAAAAAAAAAAAAAAAACCCTCTTCAATATGCTTCCCACTTTCAAAGCACATACACATACTTGCTATGGTAAAAATGAATCTGGCTGGCTTCTTCCAGACCTCTTTCCCTGACGGGGTTGGTGGGCAGCACCTTTTTGGAAAACAAAGGAGTGATTTGTGCTTCTTTCAGCAGAGCCTGGTGCCAGTTCTGTGACTCATAAATAGAGCTCAATTGTCCCATCTTCCCCTTTCCACTTTTTTGAACCTAGTAAACTTTCCTGTAAGGCGGGACTACCAAGTCAGACCTCCTCCACTTATAGGAAGAGAATGTCCATCTGCACTGAAGTCAGGGTCAGAGCATGAATGGGAGGAAGTAGATCAGGAGAAACATGTTCAGATGGAATAAAATGTAAACCAGGCAGAGGTGTATCCTGCTGCTGGCCCTCCCTGGAAGCCCCACCTCCTCCTCTTACCACCCCTTCTACAGTGACTTCAGTCACCAGGGTTGAAACACATGGAGCTTGGCTGCTGGCAGGCATCTGTTGGTTTACAGATTAGGGTTTTTGTCTGTATTTGCTGTTGCCTCCACATCAAGTGTGAACTTTCTGTTTTGTCCACTCCTATATTTCAGTGTCCAGAACAGTATCTTTATATAAGAGTCACTCAGAGAATATGAGTGGATGCCTAAGTGTAGAACAGAAAATGTGAAACACTCTTTCAATGGCCTCTTCAGCATTTTCTGCTTTAGTTCATCCATGGGACAGAGAAGACACTTTGTATTTTTTCCACCTTCTGCATAAAAAAGTCCCTATGATAGTCCTTAGGGACTCAAAAGAGGAACAGGCAGCTTTCTGGAAAACTCATAAAGCAAATCTTTTTAAAGGCACAGATGGACTCTGTGTTCACAGTCCTTTTTTAATTTTTTTCCCCTTCATACTCGTGTCCCGTGAAAAAGTGTTAGTTGCTCAGTCATGTCCAATTCTTTGTGACCCCATGGACTATAGCCCGCCAGGCTCCTCTGTCCATGGGATTTCCCAGGCAAGAATACTGGAGTGGTTTGCCATTTCCTTCTCCAGGGAATCTTCCTGACCCAGGGATGAAACCGTCTCTAGATTTTATATTTTAGTGTTGTTATTGTTGTTTTAAACAGATTTTGGTTTTAGGTTCACAGTAAAATTGAGCAGAAGGTATGAGGTTTCCCATTCTTGCCTGCTCCCCAGATACAGCCTTCCTATCTATCAACATTCTACACTAGGGTGGTACATCTGTTACAGTTGAAGAATCTACACTGAAACATCGTTGTCACCCGAAGTCCATGCCACACATTAGGCCTCACTGGTGCTGTACCTTCCGTGGGTTTCAATAGATGTACAATGCCCTGTATACACTATATATAGTATGCATCATATAGAATAGTTTCACACCCAAAAACTCCTGTGTACTCTACCATCTCATCCCTGTTTCCCCTCAGCCCCTGGCAATCACTGGTCCTTCATTCTCTTCACACATTTGCTTTTTCCAGAATGTCATCTAGTTTAAGCCATACAATGTGTTGCTTTTTCATATTGACGTCTTTTACTTAGTAACATACATTTAAGTGTCTTCTGTGTCTTTTTGTGTCTTGATAGCTCATTTCTTTTTAGCATTGATGATATTCCATCATCTAGTTGGACCTCAGTTTGTTTTTCCATTCACCAAAGACGTCATGGTTGCTTCTAAGTTTTGTCGATTTTAAACAGAGCTTCTATAAACATCCTTGTGCAAGCTTCTGTGTGGACTTAAGTTTTCAGCTCCTTGGGGGTAAACATGAATGAGTGCCACTGCTGGATCGTATGGTTAACAGAATGTTTAATTTTGTAAGGAACTTTCAAACTGTCTTTCAAAGTGGCTGTCAGTCAGTTCAGTCGCTCAGTCGTGTCTGACTCTGTGACCCCATGGACTGCAGCAAGCCAGGCTTCCCTGTCCATCACCAATTCCCAGAGTTTGCCCAAATTCATGTTCACTGAGTCAGTGATGCCACCCAACCATCTCATCCTCTGTTGTCCCTTCTCCTCCTGCCTTCAATCTTTCCCAGCATCAGGGTCTTTTCTAATGAGTCAGTTCTTTGCATCAGGTGGCCAAAGCATTGGAGCTTCAGCTTCAGCATCAGTCCTTCCAGTGAATTTTCAGGACTGATTTCCTAAAGGAAATGTAGCTGTAGCATTTTACATTCCCACCAGAAATGAACGACAGCCCGTGTTGCTCTGAGTCTTTGCCAGCATCTGTGTTGTTTGTGTACAGATTCTGGCCATTCTAATACGTGTATAGTGGTAGCTCATTGTTTATAAAGGTGCTTATTTGCCACCTGTGTGTCCTCTTGGGTGAGTTGTCTTTGAGAGTCCAAATCTTTGGACTTTTTAAAGACCTGGGTTGTTTATAGTCTGACTGTTGAGTTTTGAGAGTTCATCTTATATTTGGGTAACAGTCCTTTATTAGCAATGCATTTGGTAAATATTTTCTCTCAGTCTGTGGCTTGCTTTCTCTTTCTCTTGACTGTGTTCTATGACGAGCAGAAGGATTTTTATTTTCATGAAGACCAGCTTATCAATTATTTCTTTAGGGCCATGCCTTTCATGTTGTATCTGAAAAGTCATCACCAAACATGATCACCTGAATTTTTCTTCTATGTTGCTTCTTGGGTTTTTATAGCTTTCCATTTTATATTTAAGTTCAAGATTCATTTTGAATTCATTTCTGTGAAGGATGAAAGGTCTGTGTCTATATTCTTTGCTCTATTGTGTTGCCTATGCTCCTTAGTCAAAGATCACTTGAATCTATTTATGGGGCCAGTATGAGGGATCTCTATTGTGTTCCATTGATCTATTTGTCTATTCTTTTACCACTGCTATGGTGTATTGATTACGGTAGCTTTGTAGTAAGTCTTGAAGTTGGATAGTGTTGGTCTTCTTTGTTCTTCTCCTGCCGTATTGTCTTCACTAATCTGGGTCTTTTGCTAGTGAATATATAAACTTTAGAATCCATTTGCTTCTATCTACAAAATAACGTAATGTAATTTTGACTGGAATTATGCTGAATCTATAAATCAACTTAACAATAATGGCTCTATCCATGCACATAGCATATCTCTCCATTAATTTAGTTCTTTTATCTCTTTCATCAGTTTTGTAGTTTTCCTCACATAGGTCTTTTACATATTTTGTTATATTTATATGTAAGTATTTCACCTTGGAAGGAAATAATGGAAATGGCATTTTTAAAAAATTTCAAATTCTGCTTGTTCATTGCTGGCATATAGGAAAGTGATTAACTTTTGCATATGAATCTTGAATCCTGCAACATAGTAATTATCACTTCTTAGTCCCAGGAAAATTTTTGCCAGTTCTGTCCTATTGCCCACATTTGGTATCTTCTAAAAAAGACAGTTTTATTTTTTCCTTCTCAATATATATTGTTTTATTTGTTTGTTTGTTGTCTTATTGCATTAGCTAGGGCTTGCAGTAAAATTTTGAAAAGGAGTTGTTAGAGGGGACATTCTTGCTTTATTCCTGATCTTTTCAGGAAAGTTTTGTTTCTCACCATTATCATGTTAGCTGAATTCCATTTTTAAGAATATGTGTAGGTGATTATAAATTTAAATAGAAAATAACATTTAAGAATGTTTGCATGCCTAATTTTAAATAAGGGTAAGCAATAAGGTATGATAGTTTTCTTCCAGGTTGACTTCTGAGCAATCTTGGGATAAAGGCCAAGAATTTCTGCGTCCCTGAAATTCATATAAATTTGTCATTGATTAGAAACAATGTAGGTTTGGAGTAGTTTTTTATTCCTTGGAAGACAATGCTGAGCTTCCTTATCATTGCTTCTAGATGAGGTGCCAGCAGATTAATGGACTATAGCTGACTCAGTCAAACTCTGATCAAACAATAGGAAATTTGGACATGGAACTCAGATCTAGTTCACTAACTAGCTGGTTTAAGGGTTGAGCAAGGATGGTTTCCTTACTGTAGACTGTACTTCTCAGTACTGAGTTCAATGGCAGCAGAAAGTCAGTTTAAAGGGCTCCATAATAACTTTCATAGAGTCATATTAGTGTTTTGGATCCTAAGGGGCATTCAGAAAACTATTTTATTGTATATTAAGACTTTTTTTTTAAACAAAACTTCATGATGGATAGAAAAATAGAGAAATGAGCTGGTTAGTAAAATCCTCCCAAATGCCAGCAGAATGGACTCCATGATAATCCTAGATCCTCGGCATGGGAAGATTTCTGGGGGTTTGTCTGGTCACTCCTTGTCAGTTTCAGCTTCAATTCCTCCCCAACCCTCCAGACTCTACATTTTGGCAGGGTACAAACTAATGAGCTTTACTTCAATTCATGAAATTTGTAATTTATTTTAAACTAAGATATTAAGAAAGGCTTTATAAGAATAAAGAGTAATATGTTAAAAAAGCAATCCACCCCACAAAATTTAAGAAATAAATCATTGTCAACTACCAATGTTGCTTAAACTCTTCAGTTCAGTTCAGTTCAGTCGCGCAGTCGTGTCCGACTCTTTGCGACCCCATGAATCGCAGCACGCCAGGCCTCCCTGTCCATCACCAACTCCCGGAGTTCACTCAGACTCACGTCCATTGAGTCTGTGATGCCATCCAGCCATCTCATCCTCGGTTGTCCCCTTCTCCTCCTGCCCCCAATCCCTCCCAGCATCAGGGTTTTTCCAATGAGTCAACTTAGGGCAATCTTAACATTTATTTCTTTTGCTCGATTGTTAGAGTTTTGTTTTTTCTTGATTGTTGTTTTCAATCGTTAAGTCATGTCCAATTCTTTGTGAACCCATGGACTGCTGCACACCAAGCTTCTCTGTCCTCCACCATCCCCTGGAGTTTGCTCAGATTCATGTCTATTAAGTCAGTGATGCCATCCAACCATCTCATCCTCTGCCATCTCCTTCTCCTTCTGCACTCAATTTTTTCTAGCATTAGGGTTTTTTCCACTGAGTTGGCTCTTCACATCAGGTGGCCAAATTACTGGAGCTTCAGCTTACCTTTTGGAAATAATAATATTTGATGTAGGAAGAAGATGCCCATTTTCTTGATACTTAAAAATAAAAGTACAAATAAAATAAGGCCAATTAAGGGATTTTGGGCCCCCCAAAATAAAGTCAGCTACTGTTTCCACTGTTTCCCCTCTATTTGCCATGAAATGATGGGACCAGAAGCCATGTTCTTATTTTTCTGAATGTTGAGCTTTAAGCCAACTTTTTCACTCTCCTCTTTCACTTTCATCAAGAGGCTCTTTAGTCCTTCTTCATTTTCTGCCATAAAGTGGTATCATCTGCATGTCTGAAGTTATTGATATTTCTCCCGACAGTCTCATTTCCAGCTTGTGCTTCTTCCAGCCCAGCATTTCTCATGATGTACTCTGCATATAAATTAAGTAAGCAGGGTGACAATATACAGCCTTGTCGTATTCTTTTTCCTATTTGGAACCAGTCTGTTGTTCTGTGTACGGTTCTAACTGTTGCTTCCTGACCTGCATATAGATTTCTCAAGAGGCAGGTCAGGTGGTCTGGTATTCCCAGCTCTCTCAGAATTTTCCACAGTTTGTTGTGATCCACACAGTCAAAGGCTTTGGCATAGTCAATAAAGCAGAAATAGATGTTTTTCTGGAACTCTCTTGCTTTTTCCATGATCCAGCAGATGTTGGCAGTTTGATCTCTGGTTCCTCTGCCTTTTTAAAACCAGCTTGAACATCTGGAATTTCACAGTTCAAGTGTTGCTGAAGTCTGGTTTGTAGAATTTTGAGCATTACTTTTTATTGACATGTGAGATGAGTGCAATTGTGGGGTAGTTTGAGCTTTCTTTGGCATTGCCTTTCTTTGGGACTGGAATGAAAACTGACCTTTTCCAGTCCTGTGGCCACTGCTGAGTTTTCCAAATTTGCTGACATATTGAGTACTTCCCTGATAGCTCAGTTGGTAAAGAAGCTATGACCCTGGCCTGTATTAAAAGGGTTTTATCTCTACCTTGGGTGCTTCAGTAAAATTCCTCATACTTTGTCTGTATAGGCACTTCTAAGCTAGCCCTTGCCTTTCTCCTTACCATCATCCTGACTTCTTATCCCATGACATACATTCTCACCCTTTTTAATGTATATTTTGTTTGGTTTACTTGGCTCACAACTTCACTTTATCAAAGATTCTGTTTTATTTCCCCTTTACCCAACAATCTTTTCCTTTGTGAAACTTCATGTTCTTATCAAACTTAGTGTCAGGCTTCAGAAACCCAGCCAAGAACACAGCCCTCAGGTCACCACGTACTAAGGAAAGGAATTCAAACATGGATAATGTTGCAAGAAAACTAAAGAAATTGAGATAAAAGGTTACCCAAGAAGAGCATGAACTCCCGTAATGGTGAATGAGTGGACAAAGAGCCTTCCCACTTTGGCAATGATGGCAGCCAGTAGGACTGGTTTCTGCAGTAGTTTGGCTCAGCCATTCTGCAGTTAGTAACAAGTTCTTGCACCCACTGGAGAAGGAAATGGCAACCCACTCCAGTATCCTTGCCTGGAAAATCAGTCCATGGTGTTGCAAATAGTCGGGCCTGACTGGGCATCTAACACTTACTTACTAACACTCTTGTACCCACACTGCAAACTGTGTTTGACCCTCTCAATGAATGGTCATAAGGAAATAAAGGGAGAGAAGAAGCATATCTCCAAGACAAAAGAAAACAAAACACCTCAAATATCAGCCATATGACTACCTACACTCTAGACCTTCACTGGAAAATAGAAAGGAAACGGGGGAGGGACCACTCTTGAAATTGTTAGTGAAGGAAACCACTGTTAAGACCACTGAGGCCTTTGTTGTCTTTCCTCTGATGGTCTCTTCCCCGGAAACAGAGCTACAGATGTTTCCTCAACAAAACACTCTGAACATAGTAGAGTCGTGCAGCTATTGTGGATTTGGAGCCAGAAAACCAAGGTTCACAACTGTCAAAATCACCACCGTGCCATCTCCCACAAGTCAGTTACCCCACTAAACCTTGGTTCCCCGTTTAAAAAAGATATTCATGGAGGGAAAGAGTGGGTGGGGCAAACTGAGAGTAGTATTGACATATATACACTACCATGTATAAAACAGATAGCTATTGAGAAGATGCTGTATAGCACAGGAAGCTCAGCTCAGTGCTTTGTGAGAACCTAGAGAAGTGAGATGTAGGGGGGTGATAGGAGGGAGGCTGAAGAGGGTGGGGATATATGTATATTTATGGCTGATTCACATTGTTGTATGGCAGAAACCAATACAACATTGCAAATCAATTATCCTCCAAATAAAATGTTTAAAAAGAGATTCATCTTGTACTTCTGTTGAGAGAAATACAAGAGGTAATGTATAAGAGGTAATATATAACTATGAAATACTAAAGTACCTTATTAATTGGGATTTGCATTATGGCTTTTAACATTTTAGCACTTGTGGTGTTCCTATGAAGTAATTGTGATTTAAATAGACTAGAAAGAAAATTTATATTTTCACGTTCAAAAACATGTTAGTTTTAAAAGAGACCAGCAGGATAGAAATCAGTAGTATAGGAGTATGATGGGAGTCAAATAGGAGTCAAACCTCAGGGCAAATCCAAGGTCTGCAATACACTGACTACATAATCACAAACTCACTTTTCATGCTCACATGTCCTCATCTGTGAATAATTCTTGGCATTGCTTTGAAGATTAAATGAAAAAGCACAATAAAACATAATGCTAGTTTTCTTTCTTTTTGCATAAATGAGCAATAATAACAGGGAAGTGTTCTGACTGGCTAGACATGAAGAAAGAGGGAGCTGAGGACACAGAAACTGCAGTGACATGTATAATCATTTTTTTTATTAAAAAAAAAAAAGAGTAAAATTGGGCAAAGACTGGAAATAAATTCCTAGACCAATCTCTCCTAAAGGGTCAATCAATTCAATCTAGCATAATGTTGAGAGGATACAAACAGGGAGAAAAACAAACAAAAATGTGAGTTTTAATGATAAAAATAGAAGAATATCTCACTTTATGTGTACTTTCCCCCTTTTATCAAGCTGATAAAATTTAAAAGATTATAATAATTGGTTTTACTTAATTATATATGCACAGTGGAACAATTCTAATCAATCATTTTCATTTATTAGTAGATAAAGAAAACTTATTTTGCTCATCTAAAAGAGAATAGCCACCTTAAATGTTGCTTTTCTGGCTATTCACTCATACCTACCTGGTATGTTAATAGAAAATCATTGCAAAAGAGTGCAGCAGGGACTGAATATTGATAACTTCTTCTCTTTAACAGTACCTCAACTGGGACTTACAAGTGACCTCCATTAGAGTCATCTAACGGTAAAGTTAGATGTGTAAACATACTCAGGAGATCAGTTGTTGGAAATTCTAAACAGGATTAGGCAAAAGTAATTCTGGGTCTTCAGGAGTCTATTGTAAACAAATTCAAACATGTTTCACGTGGAATTTTTCAGAATTCCATCAACTGCAGCTTACTTCTTCATTTCATGATAACAACCCTAAGCATTATTCCTGAAACAATGCAAGACCCAAAACACAGTAATTCTTTCTTACATAATTATGTATCCTTATATCAAAGTACTTTCATAAATTTTACTATATTTATTGTCATTTTACATTTTAGGAAACTGAAGTTCAGAAATGTGACAATATGGACTCAGTCTCATAACTAGTTAGGGACAAAGCCAGAACTCAAATTGCCTTCTCCCAACACCCAGGACAGCATCCTTTCCAGGGTATTTGCCCAAAAGAGTGTCAAACATATGAAAAAAATTAAAGTAAATTTTTCCCCACTTTAGTATGAGAGGAGACATACTGATTCACTCACTGGCTGAATTGATATGACAGAAAGTGACTTGAATCCAAGGCAAACAGACTGAGCTAGGGGCCCAAATAGAGATGTCCCTCATCCTAGACTTCTTTCTATTGCTTTATCCTTGCTCATTTCAGTTGTCATCCATTCCAAAGATTAAGACATGGGAAGAAATTACAATAGAAGGTTCATAAAGGAAAATATTTGTAAAACACATGCCAAATACTTGAGTCTCCTGCATTGCAGGCAGATTCTTTACTGCCTGAGCCACCAGGGAAGTCCAATCAAAAAACATTAGACTATAAATCTGTCACTTACTTCATCCATTTAATGTTTTAAACGTATCAAATTTATTTGACACTTGAAAAGAAAATTGAGTCTGTCCTTTATCTCATTTGTATATAGTTTGTTAGAAATTATGCCCTTAACGATAGTCATGAGCTATGTTTTTCATTCCACAAACCACCAACACTTAGACCCTGGCACACACTCGACGCTTAAAAGGTATTTGTCGAATGAATAAAAGTACAAACCAAGCAGTGGTGATGGGAGGCTGAGAAGGAGTAATGAAAGAAAGAAGGAAAGAATTGTATATCACAGACATGAGCTTCCTTCATTTATCTGCCTGGATAGTGGCATCCAAGTTCTGTGAAATGAAAATATTGCCTGTTGTACCAATAAACAAGAAATGTCACAGGCATCAGTGATCCCTGGCCTCCAAAGGTGAATGAGGGCTCCCCAGACCGTGATCCAGAAGATGCTGCCCCCCTCCCCACCACAGCGACTGCTGCAGAGCTGGGAGAATGCAAGCAGCAGCCATCTGCCTCTCCTTAAGGTGAAGTGGAAACAGGATTGGCCCCAAATAAATGAGGCGCATATGAGAGGAATGAATTCAGTGAGCCCAGAGGCTTGCATCTTCCCATACCTAGGCAATCCCTTAACCTGATATTGATCTTCGATGTTCAGACTGCCTGCTCCCTTTGTTTCAAACTTGTACATAGCCTGACTTCCCCTCCTGACTCCTTGGAACAGTTTTCTCAGAGCTACTGAGATGTTGTCTCCTGGTCTCGGAGTCCTAAATATTCCCACCAAATAATATAATTCTCTATATTATATTTTTTAGTTGACAGTTGGATGTTACTCAACTTTGGCAACAGCAGAAAGTTGATTAGGATCTTTTTTGTTATTTCAAAATTAGGATGCTTCATTTCCAAGGAAATTAGAGAAGAAAGTTTATTGAATTTAATTTCCTTATGTGTTCAAGTGTGTGTTAGTAATGGAACCCATAAGGCCATTGTATATTAAAAGCAAAAACAGTAAGGAAATGATGTACTTTTCAGACAACATTGTTCTTGAATTATTCTAGTGCTTCTCAAACTCTTATGTGCATATGAACCACCTGGAGAACTTAGGAAAATATTGTATTTACATATTTGATTGAATGAGTCTATAGTGGGTCCTGAGATGCTGCACAGCTAACAGTCCCCCATGCTGCCAACACTCCTGACCCACAGGTTACACTGTGAGTAGTGTATGTTTTGTTTAGTTTGAGGGAGACGAATTCCCATATTTTCCTTCATCTTTGCTAAAACCTTACCATTTCACTATTTATGAAAGTGAAAGTGAAGTCGCTCAATCGTGTCTGACTCTTTTCGACCCTGTGGACTGTAGCCCACCAAGCTCCTCTGTCCATGGGATTCTCCAGGCAAGAGTACTGGAGTGGGTAGCCTTTTCCTTCTCCAGGGGATCTTCCCGACCCAGGGATCGAACCCAGGTCTCCTACATTGCAGGAAGACACTTTAACCTCTGAGCCACCAGGGAAGCCCGTCAAATTTAAAGATCTGCCATGTCCCTTAGGTGAAATTTTGGACTGATCATTCATCCTTCCTGTATCACCAGTTATACTTAGGTCACCCTGCCAGACTGTTGATGTGAGGTATTCTGATTAGTCATTCTTGTTATCATGACACTTTCATCATTCAGAATTTCAAATTAACCATGTTAAGAAATCACTGACATCTCACCTGAATATGACTGATAAAAGGATTGGCCAAATGGTTTCAGTAGGTTGTGAAGTGTTTAGAAAACAATCTTATGGTGAAATTGAATATCATAAAGAAGTGAAACTAGCAAAAGATTTACATTTTTAAAAAATTATAGTTCAATCAAAGTAATCTCTCTGATTATATTGAGAATCAAAATCATCTGGAAGACATCTTAAGCCACAAATTCTGGGTCCTGCCCTTGGATTCCACTTCATTTAAGTCTGGGTGGGGCTTGATAATCTGTATTTCTAACAAATTCCAAGGTGAGGTTCTATGCCACAGTTTCTCCACCTCAGTACTATGAAATTTGGGGATGAATAATTCTTTGTTGTCCAAAGGATAACAAAGGAACCAAAGAAAGGACCTACCGTATAGCATAAAGAACTCTGCTCAATATTCTGTAATAACCTAAATAGGAGAATAACTTGAAAAAGTATAGGTACATGTACATGTATAACTGAATCACTTTGCTATACACCTGAAATTAACACACATTATTAATCAACTTTAGTCCAACAAAAATTTTTAAAAAGCAATCAAAACTAAAACAGTCTTTGTGGAGTTATCCAGCCCCATACCTCCTCCCACTTTGGTCTCCTGGAGCCCTTCCTTAGCCATTCTCTGTTCTTATGGTAGCCTCCTCTTTCTCCAGTTCCTTTCCCATTATCACTCCAAAGACTGCCTAGGCCATGAGGTCACCACCAGGAGACTGTCATTGTTACTGGTATATAGAATATGGGGAACTTGATCTCTTTCCTGCATGTGGAGATACGTTCCCATATCTGACACTGTGGATTTGAATGCATTTTTGTGTGGGATCACAATCCATGGGCTGGTAAATCACTGCTGTTGCAGAACTTTAAGAATATTGAAGGGTAAATAGGTTATTACTGATGTGTTAGGACATTACTCTCTCAACATTGTTCTAAGACCTAAACCAAAGACCAATATGGACACTGGAACACAGTCCATTCTGATAGCAGGGGCTGTCTCCTGATGGACCTCCCTGCTGGCTCGGTGGTAAAGAATCCACCTAAGATTGCAGGAGGTGCAGTTTGATCCTTGGGGCAGGACAATACCATGAAGAAGGAAATGGCAACCCATATTACCCACCTAGGAAATCCCACAGACAGAGGAGTCTGGTGGACTATAGTCCATGGGGTCACAGAGTTGGACACAACTTAGTGACTAACAACAGCGACATCTCCTGATACCAAGTAGCTTGTCTATAAAACACGTGATTCATGCAGAATCCCATCCTTTCTCTTTCTCTGTCTTACTCTATTCCTCCCTGTTTCTCATTGAACTGCACTTTCCCTTTGTTTGAACAGTATTTTGTAAAATCTTCCTTTGGACTCTGCATTAACAGTTTATTTTTGTATCCAAGAAGTATTATGCAGTCTTCATAACTTCATTATGGTTGGGTATTTCCTTCATTTAATTCACTGAGTTACTCTTCTGGAGAAAATATTACAAGAGACTCATGGAAAATCCAGTGAATAATGATGCTATTGATAGCAATAAAAGATAATTTCTTCCTGTTAAAGTTCATCTTTCATACTGACCCAGAATTCTTATTAAGGGAAATTTCTTAAAACACTTTTTTTTGTTCATTTACTGAAAGAAGTCTGTTAACACTGCATTCACATTTCCACTGAAACAGGAAAAACAACTTCATTTTAGAAAATGTGATTCAAGGCACAAAATGAATTCCAGAATTCTCAAATGGTTAAGACTCACAGAGTGCTGAAGAAGAGAAGAGGATAGATTCTCCTCAGACAAATCCTCTACATCAGTCCCTTGGCTCTCATCCCTAACACCCTGACCACAAGCCTGGCCAGATCCTGCAGTCCTCATCCTTCATCTCACCCCATCCTTCATCTTGCCCCATCCTTCATCTTCCTTTTGCTCTCCCTATCCCATCTCCACCTGGAGGGAAAAAAGACTTAGAAATGTCTGAGGAAGATGCATCTAAAGTGGGAGGATCTCTCCCCTAAGGAAGGGAAGGTTTTAGAACCTGGCCAGGACAAGGCTGAAAGAAGGACAGGTAAAAATCCCTGCAGACCAGGGCTAGGCAGAGGAAAACTCTGGAAGTTAAGCATGCTAATACTGGTGCTCAGAGGGACCAGCTCCATCAGAGACAAAGCTCAAAAGGTGCTCTGGGGATAAAGGAATTGATGTTGAAAGAAGAGCAGAGCTAGCAAGAAGGATAGTTTACCTTCACTTATAAGTTCACTTTTTACTTTTATTGTAATACAAATACATTTGATGTTTTGTAACAAATATATTTTTTGCATTTGAAATGTATTGCATATTTAGTTTCATGTGTTTTTTAAATTCTATGAGTTCTGATCATGGTTTTAAATAAAGCTCCTGAATTTGGAAATAGTGAAACCAATCCCTGAATACTGTCCTTGTAATTTTTCTATAGTATTGTGTTCACTTACTCAACATGTCTAAGTTCAGTTCAGTTCAGTTCAGTCGCTCAGTCGTGTCCAACTCTTTGCGACCCCATGAATCGCAGCACGCCAGGCCTCCCTGTCCATCACCAACTCCCTGAGTTCACTCAGACTCACATTCATTGAGTCCGTGATGGCATCCAGCCATCTCATCCTCGGTCGTCCCCTTCTCCTCCTGCCCCCAATCCCTCCCAGCATCAGGGTCTTTTCCAATGAGTCAACTCTTCGCATAAGGTGCCCAAAGTACTGGAGCTTCAGTTTTAGCATCATTCCTTCCAAAGAAAACCCAGGGTCGATCTCCTTCAGAATGGACTGGTTGGATCTCCTTGCAGTCCAAGGGACTCTCAAGAGTCTTCTCCAACACCACAGTTCAAAAGCATCAATTCTTCTGCGTTCAGCCTTCTTCACAGTCCAACTCTCACATCCATACATGACCACAGGAAGAACCATAGCCTTGACTAGACGGACCTTAGTCGGCAAAGTAATGTCTCTGCTTTTGAATATACTATCTAGGTTGGTCATAACTTTTCTTCNAGGTGGCCAAAGTACTGGAGCTTCAGTTTTAGCATCATTCCTTCCAAAGAAATCCCAGGGTTGATCTCCTTCAGAATGGACTGGTTGGATCTCCTTGCAGTCCAAGGGACTCTCAAGAGTCTTCTCCAACACCACAGTTCAAAAGCATCAATTCTTCTGCACTCAGCCTTCTTCACAGTCCAACTCTCACATCCATACATGACCACAGGAAAAACCATAGCCATGGCTTTTAATAGTTGAAAAATATTTTATTATATTTATTTGTCAGTGTTTACTTAAGCTTTACTCAATGATGAACAAATATGCTGTTTACAATTTTAAGATCACATTTGTTTTGTAAATACATTGAATCCCTCTGAGACAAATCTACTTTTAAAACATAAACTTTTAGAAATGTAATTATTGAATTAAGGGGATACATATTTCAAATTTTGTGATATTCTTTAGTTGCTCTCATATATTTAGCAAATATTTATTAGCTGCCTGCCTTAAACCTAGCACCATTTTGAGCACCTGAAGTCTATCTGTGGACAAAACAAGAATACACTCCAAGGAAACAAGAATTGAAAGAGACACGTGTACCCCAATGTTCATTGCAGCACTGTTTATAATAGCCAAATCTACTTTTAAAACATAAACTTTTAGAAGTGTAATTATTGAATTAAGGGGATACATATTTCAAATTTTGTGATATTCCTTAGTTGCTCTCATATATTTAGCAAATATTTATTAGCTGCCTGCCTTAAACCTAGCACCATTTTGAGCACCTGAAGTCTATCTGTGGACAAAACAAGAAATATATCTGCCCCAGAAATATTCAAACAAATATTCAAGCAGGTGAATCTGATTAAGTGTACTTCATGAAATGAGAACTTTATGTTATTTTTATGTAATTACTATCCAATTCTCACAGAACAATCTATTGGAAAGTGTATCTTTTCCTCTACAATCTGCAAGCAAACTCATTTACTTATTGTGACTAAGTTCTCTAGAGTGTTTTCTTTTTAATTGATCTCTTTACCTAGTCTGGGACCAGTATTAAATACCATAGTTTATTAAACATTTTAACATGTGTTGAAGATAATCCTGTGTCAATCTGATAAAATGGCTTTCATATTTAGAATTGGTTAAATATTATCAGTTCGTATAACAATTTGGTTACTCCTTATATGCTGACTTTAGCAGTATTTTGGGTGCTGTCTATCTGGTATTTCAGTTTTATTTCTCACATAGTGCTCCTCATAGTATCTTTTCTAAATGTTGATTTACTTGTTTAAAGTCTCATTTCTTCCAGTGAAATATAAGCTTCATAACAACATGGATCCTGGTTGCATATGGCACGGCTATCTACTTGTACATTTTTCACTAAAAAAGATGCCTTGCATGTAGGAGGTAATGATAATTGTTGAAAGCACAGATAAATAGAAAAATCATATGCCTATTAAACTTAGTCCACAACTTCTGAATCACATTATCTTTCCTGTGTTTGAATGCTTTAACAAAATTCAGTTTCTCCAAATGTAAGCAACTGTAGCCACCATCACCATTACTCATAACAGTAACAAAGTAGTGACTAAATATTTTCTTAAAATATGTCAATCACTAAACTAAAGAAATCATCACGTGTCAGCACATGCAATTCTCATTATCACAACAATCTTACGACGTCTGTGGTTTTGTTCCTTCTTTATTGTGAAACAATACGTAGACAACAGAAGTGCATAGACCATATACATACTATCCAGTAAATAATTATAAACAGTTTACTGTCAAATCTATAAATATTACCTTACCTATGTTGTGTGTGTGTGTGTGTGTGTGTTTGTGTGTGTGTGTGTGTGTGTGTGCTCAGTCATGTCCAATTATTTGCAACTCCATGGACTGTAGCCCACCAGGCTCCTCTGTCCATGAGATTTTCATGGCAAGAATATTAGAGTGTCTTGCCATTTCCTTCTCCAGGGGATCTTCCTGAGCCAGGGATTGAACCCTCATCTCTTGCATCTCCTGCATTGGTGGGCAGGTTCTTCACCAATTGAGACACCCAGGAACCCCTACTTATATTCTAGTAGTCTTCGAAAGATCCCTCAATAGTCATCACTTCTACCTTCAGTCTAGAGACAATGACTATATTGACTTTTTAAATAACTCATCTTTGCTTTCCTTTTTCATTCTATTACATAAGTCTATGTCCCTAAAGGATACATTTTATTTGGCTCATCGTGTTTTCTATGACTTGAGTAGTGGGAAGAATATTCTCCCTAGATTGCTTTTATCATTCACTGTGTTTGTAAGATCAAGTTATAATGTTCCTAGGATCCTTAACATTGGTCTAGAATTAATCATTACAGGGTGCATCTCATTTTATCATTTTATTTCACAGTTGATAGTTGATGAGTTTCTAGTTTCCAGTTTGGGGCTTTTACATGTCAAGTTTGTATAAACATCATTGTCCATGGATTCTGTGACTCATATACATGAGTTTCTCTAGGGTATATATTAATATTTAGTAGTCAAAGTCCTAGGAGATGTTTCAGCTTTTCTAGTTAATACCATCTTATTTTCACTTGGAGGATTACACTTCTTAAGGTGTATAAAATATATTTATGTTCCTTGAGGTCACTAATATTTACTATTATCCAGTTTTTATTTTCCTGTAATTCCAAAGTGAATCTTAGAGAATATCTTTGTGATTCTAATTTTTATTTCATGTTTAATAATATTGAGTACTTTCTAATGTAGTGTCTATTTATATTTCTTTTGAAAAGTGTCAAGTATTTTGTATTTTGTTGACTTTTTTTCTGATTTTTTGGTCTGTTTTCTTCTTCATTTCTTATAGAAGTGCTTAATGTATATTTGATACTTGTCCTTTGTTTACTAAAGAGTGGAAATTATTTTCTACCACTTAATTAATGTTAATTTTGGTAAAAATTAATTCTAAACAAAGTGTTAATTGTTTTCTCAGTGGCTAATGACTTCTATATTTTGTTTTAATATAACTTTTACCTTGAAATCACAGAGATAATATACTTTCTTAATTTTCAAAAATTTTTAGATTTTTTTTTTATTCTCTTTGGGCTTCCCTGGTGACTCAGATGATAAAGAATCCTGGCCTAAACAGGGAGACCTGGGTCCAATCCCTGGGTTAGAAAGATCCCTTGGAAAAGGGAACGGCAACACACTTCAGTATTCTTACCTAGAGATTCCCTATGGACAGAGGAGCCTGGTGGGCTACAGTCCATGGACGTGTAGCTCAATTATTTTATATACTCAACTGAACACATCAGCAAAATTTTTGAGACTTTCTTGCATTTTATTGTGTCTAAATTTTCCTTTAAATATATGAGTATTCAGGTTTACTACACATGGCTTACTTGGTGAATGAAATTAGTAAGTATTTGTTTCACTGACAACTCAATAAACACCAGAGATCCTTATTTCTTTTACTCACAACTTTGTGCCAGGTTATTTTTGTTAATATGGTTAATTACATACTCAAACATATTTATTTATATTTTATAATATGGTTGATTTTAGTTTATATGAAAGGTTATGAAATTGAAAAGACATTAGAATCATTTAAGAATCACTGATAGTGGCAGGATAAAAGTGGAGAAAAATAATCCACTTCATTATACATAACATAAAGCTTCCTATACATAAAAGGCAATGTAATTAGCTATTCGTAGAAAAAAAAATCAAGTGTAACTTTTCACAAAGTTCATCTGAGAAAGAACAATGGATGAAACAATACACATGAAACCATTTTAGATATGAATATTCAGGAAAGCTCAAAACTGCTATTAAAATAATTTTGAGTCAATTTAAAGTACGTCAGTCTTTATTGTACTTCCCTGGTGGCTCATTTGGTAAAGAATCTGTGTGCAATGTAGGAGACTGCCTTTAATGCAGACCCAGTTTTGATCCCTGGGTCAGGAAGATCCTTTGGAGAGGGAAATGACAACTAACTCCAGTATTCTTGCCTGGGAAATCCCATGGACACAGGATCCTGGACATGACTTAANGGAAGAAATGATGCTAAAGCTGAAGCTCCAGTACTTTGGCCGAAGAGTTGACTCATTTGAAAAGATCCTGATGCTGGGAGGGATTGGGGGCAGGAGGAGAATGGGATGACCGAGGATGAGATGCCTGGATGGCATCACGCACTCAATGGATGTGAGTCTGAGTGAACTCTGGGAGTTGGTGATGAACAGGGAAGCTTGGTGTGCTGCGATTCATGGGGTTGCAAACAGTCAGACACGACTGAGTGACTGAACTGAACTGACATAATTAAATTCTCCACCAAATATTGATTATTTCAAATGCTATTTCAAAGCATGCTTATATGTGTTTCTTTATGATCATTTGCATGTTTTTAAACATTTCTTTAAATGTAGAAGATTTTCAGTCTCCAGGAAATATATTGCTTCCAAGTGCTGTACATATTTGACTTCCATTAATTAATTACATTAAGCACTCTCCATACACTAGATTATAGGTATTTTTGAATAAATCTTTTTTGTTTTCTGGAACCCCAGAAAATTGAACTTATTACCTTAAATGGTAAAAGAAACTTTGACAAAATAAAGAATCCTGGGCTGGGGAGATCATTCTGGATTATCTGTAGGAGTCCAATATAATCACATAGGCCCTTAAAAGTGAAAGAGTTAGGTTGGAAAGTCAGAGGCAGAAAGAATATGTGGAGCTGTGACTACTTAAGCAGAAGTTAAAGTGACCAGTTTACTGGTTTTGAAAATAGAAAGGGATCATAAATCAAGGACTTAAAACACAAATTTGTGGTGATTTGTTACAGCAAGAATAGGAATAGGAAAATGACAGACACACACTAAACTAGGTAAGTAAAGAAATATTTAACATCAGTAGGTTAGTAGTTAAGGAAGAGAAGAGTGAATACATTATAGAGGGTGACTATTCAATATGTTAGCCATTAACCATGGACTCCAGCAGAAAAGAAGAGGGAATTTATAGACATCTGACTACTTCCATCCCAGTAATACCACTAATAATAATTGTTCATAAGGACAATTAACCAAAAAATATAAGGCAAATGGAATGAGATAAAATGTTAGAATGAGATAAAAATGACAGAAAATTGTGATGAAATGTGTGTTACATTCAAGAGATTAAAATGATTCAAACATTGGAAAACATAATAACCTGACTTCCTTTGGATACAAAACCACAAAACAGTACATAAAAGGCTGACAAGTTCAAAATACTTGTGTGATAAAAGATGTCACAAATAAAAATAACAAGTGACAGACTAGAGAGAAAATATTTGCAACATATGCTACAGTTAAAAGATCTTATCCACGATACATCAATGTTACTATAAATGGAAATTGAAACAAAAATAAAGGAAACAAAAATAAAGAAATTATTTGCAAATAAATGGACATTTTATTAAAGAATAACAATTAACAAAGAAATATGTGAAAAGTTGGTTGAATCCAAATTTATTCCTAATTCTACATCTAAATTTAATCCTTAACCTAATTTTAATAGTCTACGTTGAGAGAGAACTCAATTTTTACTATGTCTAAGAGCAAACTCCTAATGCCTTGACTGAGACAGAATATAAGAGATGAAACAAAAGATGATAGCATTTCTCTCTGAGAATTTTTTATTACTTGGAATCTATAAATAGTTGGAAGGTAAAATTAAGCTAGATTGCTACATTTTAGCTCTTATATGTGGCTTCCCGGTGGTAAAGAACCTGAATGCCAATGCAGGAGATATAAGAAGTGAGTGTTCAATCCTTGGGTTGGGAAGATCCCCTGGAGGAGGGCATGGCAATCCACCCCAGTATTCTTGCCTGGAGAATCCCATGGACAGAGGAGCCTGGCAGGCTACAGTCCATAGGTTTGCAAAGAGTCAGACATGCCTGAAGGGACTTAGCATGCAGGAACAGCTCATTTTTAGGGTTGAACAGAAAAATGAAATTCAAATTTACCAAATCTCTAGGATATGTCTAAGATCAGTAATATTCTCTTTGTATTTTTCCCCCCTTTTTTTTTTAAATAGGAAGGAGATACTAGCTTTATATTTGAAGCTGTATTGTAAGCCACATTTAAATTTTTTGAATTGATGTTTTCATTATAGAATATTTCTGTTGATAATATAAACTATTGCACTTAGCACTATTGAATTAATTTTACTATGAAATTTCATTTTCCTTGACATTATGCTACTGGAATCTGAGAACAAACACTATTGCTCAGTCATATCTTTTCCTAGTTGAGATTTTAAGGATTATTAAATTAGTGTTCTTTCAAAAATAAGTGTGACTATTCTCCTTAAGTTCTGTTTAGTAAACTAGGCTGATTCCTTTAGCTACATCAAAATTCTTCTGCCTGATATTTTCTATTAAGATTTTACTAATATATAGATGTTTTATATCACTGTACATTTTTATAACTATATGTCATACCCTTTGTTATTGGAAATAAAAAATAATTAAAAATCAAAACCTTATATAGATAAAAAGCTTAATTCAGACTTAAATTATCTGAATATACGGTGCCTAATTTCAAAGCATATGATAATTTAACCTTTTAAGAATGTTGAATTCACTTTGCCTTAATTTAGTCTTTATTTTTTTTATTTCTTAAGATCAGATGTCTGCCTTAAAGCTTAAGCTGACTGTGATAGCATGACAAGATGGATTTTTATTCTTGTTTTTAACCATAATCATCTTTTATTCTCAGTAACTCCTAATTCACTTGAATTTTCAACCTCTCACCTGGTCTTTGGGGACCCTGTTATCTTGTCATCTGCTTAAACTCTTAATGTCATTGTGTTGCAGTATGTCCAATCTCTTCTCAGAAAAATTCCTTATCTTTTATCCTCTGTGGCTCCTTTACTTTAACTTGTTTTCTTTTCTAAAGCTGTGCCCTGGGTCCAATATTAACAATTACTTTGCCACAATAACTTCTGTTATAATTTTTCTTCATCAGTGCTGCAAAACTGATCGATGTCCTAATCCCCATATCCCAAGACTAATTATCTTACAGTCATCACACTGAAAACATTTGTTATCTCCTAGCACAACCAACTAAAGAAAAGAATATATGAAAACTTCACTATGACTAAGTAGATATAACATTAAAAGGGAGAGAGGAAAAAAAAAACAAACTTCTTAAAATTGAATTAGGAAATAATGCGTTTCCATAAGCAGAAGGGTTATAAGTAAGGGCCATTTTCCCTCACTTTCTGTCCAAAGTGTGAAGCCAACTGAAAGTTTTAGTCACTCAGTCATGTCTGACTCTTTGAAACAGCATGTACTGTGTCCTCTGTCTATGGAATTCTTCAGGCAAGAATTCTGGAGTGGGTAGTTATTCTCTTCTCCAGCGGATCTTCCCAACTCAGGGATCAAATCTGGGTTTCCTGCATTTCAGACAGATTATTTACCATCTGAACCACCACACTGTAAAACACTTTCTGTGTCTCCAATTAAGTTGGTTTACAGGTTATGTTCTCTAATTTTAACCAATGTTTAGAAAATGGAGAATTAATCTTCCTTCAAAGAAACTAGTAATAAAGGAAAATAAATATTTCAGAGTATGTTACCTATTAAAAGAAATGGCTGGTGGCAGAGCCAGTGTTTCTTATTTTATTTCCTTTTAACTTTCTATTTTATATTGGAGTAAGATTTTGTTTTTAAATTTTTATTTTATATTGGATTATAGAGTGCCAGTGCTTTTTACTGGATAACTACTTAAAAAAAAAAAAAAACCCACACTCAATGACAATAGTTCAGAAAAATAATGAAGTTGTTTTTTCATGTTTCTCACTCAATAACAAAAGCAAAGACCCTAAACCATTGCTGAATCATTCACTTTACTGAAACAGTAAAATTAGCTAGAATAATACACAAAAAACAAAACAGAAACAAAAATACATGATTTTGTCAGTATTTACTGTTGACAGGTACTAGAGTATATTATTGATGATTTAAAAAATAAGTTTTAGGGAAATTATATACTATAGGAGTTTTACCTGACAGTCCAGATATTTTCAATGTGTCTCCTTTTATTTTCTAGACATTGTTTCCCAAACTAATGTATCAAGAAGTGATTCTGTAAGCTGCTAACGAAAATGCAATGGAAACTGAATGTCTTTAAAAGTAAATAAAACTTTTAAAATATTTTGGTGACAAGCTAAATGTTCTCAGCTAAGGGTGAAAAGATTATACCAAACATTACTATCACAATATTTTTTAGTGAACAGCTACTGTTCTTTTACACAGGTAGAAATCAAAGATGCATATATTACCCCTGTCAATATACATGCCATTAATTTTACAAAATGAGATATTCAAAAAGTATAGTAGGCTTTTATAGTATTAAAAGGACATGGAGAATAGCTGGGGAAATAATTTTAACCACAGAGAAGTGTGCTGGTTATTATGTAGCACAGTAATTCCAACAATTGAGTAAAAATGAGTGATATTAAAAAAATCTGTGTGTGTTCAGCTTCTCAGTCATGTCTGACTCTTTTGGGACCCCCATGTAATGTAGCCCACCATGCTCCTCTGTCCATGGAATTTTCCAGGTAAGAATACCAAGGTGGGTTGGTGTTTCCTACTCAGGGGATCTTTCAGACCAAGGACTTGAGCACACATCTCTTGTACCTCTTGCATTGGCAAGTGGGTTCTTTACCACTGCACATAAATGAAAAAAATATGTTTATTTTTTATATTTCATAAAATATTCCTTATTTATTGACTCTTTTTTGATAATGAATATCTATTAATAGTATGTTACTCAGTAGAAGGTTTTGAAAACATAAATACAATTTAAAGGTCATTATATTGAAAATGAATAAAATGTTTTGTGAAAGAAATTTCTATTATAAGAGATGCTTTTGTTATGAATATCTCAGTATTTCCCAACATTTCATCATTTTCTTAGCTAAAATAATGTATATGGCTTAAAACAATTTAAATCTGTACCCTTAAAAATGTTGAGAATATATTCTAATCTACTTTAAATATTTCCAAATTAACATTTTTAATAGACTTTGAAGCAATTTGTAAGTTATATACAATAAGTGTGTGCATATTTTCATATTAGTTCATTAAAGCAGTATTAAGACAGTAAGATTTTAACCTCAAATTTAAACAAAAGTCTTTACCTATTTTACACAGATTTAAAAATAATGCTTTTAAGTTTACTCAGTATTCCTCTATATGTATGTATTTGTGTATATTAAATATATTTGTGGAGTTTCATTTCCAGGTATTACAACAAATATAATCAATTGTCAAAATAAACAACTTTATAAACAAACCTTCAAATTATTTTTCCAGTGTGTTAAGCCTGGATATTCAGAGATAATAGCAGAAATGCAAGTCCATTTCTCTAAAAAGTACTAAATTATCTACAATGAAGTAGAGAATAAAACTTTTAAGAAGTCAATATATAAAAATAAAATCACAAATTTAAAATGTGATTTTATTTGACACATTCTCATACGCTTCGCTTTTTGTGTGTAGTAAATCGTTAACTAGGAGAAATACCAATAACCTCAGATATGCAGATGACACCACCATTACAGCAGAAACTGAAGAAAACTAAAGAGCCTCTTGATGAAAGTGAAAGAGGAGAATGAAAAAGTTGGCTTAAAGTTCAACATTCAGAAAACAAAGATCATTGCATCCAGTCCCATCATTTCATGGCAAATAGATGGAGAAACAGTGGAAAAACTGGCAGACTTTATTTTGGGGGGCTCCAAAATCACTGCAGATGGTGATTTCAGCCATGAAATAAAAAAGACACTTGCTTCTTGAAAGAATAGCTATGACCAAGCTAGACAGCATATTAAAAAGCAGAGACATTACTTTATGAACAAAGGTCCATCTAGTCAATGTTATGTTTTTTTCCAGTAGTAATGTATGGATGTGAGAGTTGGACTAAAAAGAAAGCTGAGTGCCAAAGAATTGATGCTTTTGAACTGTGCTGTTGGAGAAGATTCTTGAGAGTCCCTAAAAATCACTGCAGATAGTGATTTCAGCCATGAAATAAAAAAGACACTTGCTTCTTGAAAGAATAGCTATGACCAAGCTAGACAGCATATTAAAAAGCAGAGACATTACTTTATGAACAAAGGTCCATCTAGTCAATGTTATGTTTTTTTCCAGTAGTAATGTATGGATGTGAGAGTTGGACTAAAAAGAAAGCTGAGTGCCAAAGAATTGATGCTTTTGAACTGTGCTGTTGGAGAAGATTCTTGAGAGTCCCTTGGACTGCAAGGAGATCCAACCAGTCTATCCTGAAGGAAATCAGTCCTGACTATTCATTGGAAGGACTGATGTTGAAGCTGAAACTCCAATTCTTTGGCCACCCGATGTGAAGAACTGACTCATTTGAAAATACCCTGATGCTAGGAAAGATTGAAGACGAGAGGAGAAGGGGACGACAGAGGATGAGATGGTTGGATGGCATCACTGACTCAATGGACAGGAGTTTAACTCTGGGAGTTGGTGATGGACAGGGAGGCCTGACATGCTGCAGTCCATGGGGTCGAAAGAGTCGAACACGACTGAGCGACTGAACTGAACTGAAATCGTTAACAGAGTGGGGTATATATGCCCTTCAAATTGCAATGTGAAGAACTGACTCATTTGAAAATACCCTGATGCTAGGAAAGATTGAAGACGAGAGGAGAAGGGGACGACAGAGGATGAGATGGTTGGATGGCATCACTGACTCAATGGACAGGAGTTTAACTCTGGGAGTTGGTGATGGACAGGGAGGCCTGACATGCTGCAGTCCATGGGGTCGCAAAGAGTCGAACACGACTGAGCGACTGAACTGAACTGAAATCGTTAACAGAGTGGGGTATATATGCCCTTCAAATTGCAATTAAATAAATATACATATATTAGGGACTATGCAACTTTTTTTAATTGACAGAAGTATCAGCAAGATGTTTGGAGACCACTAACAGATGACTGTATTCATGAAAAACTCTTTTTGACAGCCACAATGTGCAATCTTAAACTCATCCATTCACCTCAGAGGAGCTTGGATAAGAGATGTGGATGAATTATTGTTATTAAAACCAGAAGAAAATCAGTGATGTGCTGGCAAAGGTTTTAAAACAGGATGAGATTGGGAGGAAGCCCTGATTTGTAGTGTTTACTAATTTTCTTAATGAAAATACTCCCACCACAGCTGATTTCAGACTGCAGAAAGGACATCATGCAGAGATGGGAATTGATGTACACAATCAAATCTTGGGGACTGGTACAAGTTGGTCTAAACACCACTGGAGAGAGACTACATCCTGTTTACAAGAGATTAATCCCCTCATTTGTCTAAATGTTATGTGAAATTTCAGCAAATAAACTCCTAACTCAAATGTTCTTGTCTTTTAATTTGTTTTCCCTACAGTGTTGAAAAATCTTGGGGACTGGTACAAGTTGGTCTAAACACCACTGGAGAGAGACTACATCCTGTTTACAAGAGATTAATCCCCTCTCATTTGTCTAAATGTTATGTGAAATTTCAGCAAATAAACTCCTAACTCAAATGTTCCTGTCTTTTAATTTTTTTTCCCTACAGTGTTGAAAAAATACTCTGAATATGTGTGTTCAGTAAATGGTGCTTTGTAACGTGATAATTTTCACATTCTTAAATTTAACAATGTTAAAAAAATTAACAATGTTATCTATAGGTACATGTGTTTTCTAAGCATGTTTGCTAAGAAAATGAGTAGGATACATAGCATTAGAAGGAAATGGAAAGAAGACATACTTCTACAATAGAGAATAGAAAGGATGACTCCTTGGAAAACCCGTG
This sequence comes from Aepyceros melampus, assembly GCA_006408695.1. Classification (NCBI taxonomy): domain Eukaryota; kingdom Metazoa; phylum Chordata; class Mammalia; order Artiodactyla; family Bovidae; genus Aepyceros; species Aepyceros melampus. Next base: position 308,940 of record SJXQ01004286.1, on the reverse strand, counting down.
ATGCTGGGAAAGATAGAAGACAAAAGGAGAAGAGGACAGCAGACAATGAGATGGTTAGATAGCATCACCAATTCAATGGACATGAATTTGAGCAAACTCCGGGAGATAGTGGAGAAATCTTGGGGACTGGTACAAGTTGGTCTAAACACCACTGGAGAGAGACTACATCCTGTTTACAAGAGATTAATCCCCTCATTTGTCTAAATGTTATGTGAAATTTCAGCAAATAAACTCCTAACTCAAATGTTCTTGTCTTTTAATTTGTTTTCCCTACAGTGTTGAAAAAATACTCTGAATATGTGCGTTCAGTAAATGGTGCTTTGTAACGTGATAATTTTCACATTCTTAAATTTAACAATGTTAAAAAAAATTAACAATGTTATCTATAGGTACATGTGTTTTCTAAGCATGTTTGCTAAGAAAATAAGTAGGATACATAGCATTAGAAGGAAATGGAAAGAAGACATACTTCTACAATAGAGAATAGAGAGGATGACTCCTTGGAAAACCCGTGATGCTGGGAAAGATAGAAGGCAAAAGGAGAAGAGGACAGCAGACAATGAGATGGTTAGATAGCATCACCAATTCAATGGACATGAATTTGAGCAAACTCTGGGAGATAGTGGAANTATCTAGGTTGGTCATAACTTTCCTTCCAAGGAGTCAGCGTCTTTTAATTTCATGGCTGCAGTCACCATCTGCAGTGATTTTGGAGCCCCCAAAAATAAAGTCTGACAGTGTTTCCACTATTTCCCCATCTATTTCCCATGAAGTGATGGGACCAGATGCCACGATCTTCATTTTCTGAATGTTGAGCTTTAAGCCAACTTTTTCACCCTCCTCTTTCACTTTCATCAAGAGGCTTTTTAGTTCCTCTTCACTTTCTGCCATAAGGGTGGTGTCATCTGCATATCTGAGGTTACTGATATTTCTCCCGGCAATCTTGATTCTAGCTTGTGCTTCATCCAGCCCAGTGTTTCTCATGATGTACTCTGCATATAAGTTAAATAAGCAGGGTGACAATATGCAGCCTTGACGTACTCCTTTTCCTATTTGGAACCAGTCTGTTGTTCCCTGTCCAGTTCTAACTGTTGCTTCCTGACCGGCATAAAGATTTCTCAAGAGGCAGGTCAGGTGGTCTGGTATTCCCATCTGTTTCAGAATTTTCCTCAGTTTATTGTGATCCACACAGTCAAAGGCTTTGGCATAGTCAATAAAGAAGAAATAGATGTTTTTCTGGAACTCTCTTGCTTTTTCCATGATCCAGTGGATGTTGGCAATTTGATCTCTGGTTCCTCTGCTTTTTCTAAAACCAGCTTGAACATCTGGAAGTTCACAGTTCTCGTATTGCTGAAGCCTGGCTTAGAGAATTTTGAGCATTACTTTACTAGTGTGTGAGATGAGTGCAATTGTGCAGAAGTTTGAACATTCTTTGGCATTGCCTTTCTTTGAGATTGGAATGAAAACTGACCTTTTCCAGTCCTGTGGCCACTGCTAAGTTTTCCAAATTTGCTGGCATATTGAGCACAGCACTTTCACAGCATCATCTTTCAGAATTTGAAACAGCTGAACTGGAATTCCATCACCTCCACTAGCTTTGTTCGTATAAAACTTAGAACAAAGCAAAACATTAAGTCCCGGTAACAACAGGCTGGTAAGTTTGATGACAATCCCTGGCAAATTCCTAAGTGTGAAGATGCTCAAAAAGGCAGCAAGAACCCCTAGGAGCCACCTGAGTTCACCAAGGATGAGCCATGCTCAACTGAATTCCTGTCCTGGAGGGACAAGGACTGGGGGGAGTGGAGGAGGGCTGGGGGTGTGCCTCTGGCAATGGGAGTGTTGTGGTAACTCAAGGAAGATGTCGCTCAGAGCCTCTGAGATCCCCAACGTGAAAGCAGAGTGTGACCTGCCTGCCGGCGTGGGCGCTACACAAACAGCAGCGGGGCTCTGGTGCCAGCCAGCCGGCATCGCCAGCAACACCCTGCAGCTCAGCCCTCAACCTTGTCCGCCTCAGCAGCCCAGATGAAGCAGAACAGAAGACGCACTTATCAAATCTGCAGTTGACACAAAGCCAGGGGGATTGTTAATAGAAAGGATGGCAGAATCGGGATTCAAAAATATCTTGACAGGCTGAAATAATGGGCTGAAAACATGTAAAGGGGATAAATGTAAATTCCGACATTCAGGTTTTTTAAAAAAAAATAAAGGTTTCATAAACATCAGATGTCAGAAACAGGGCTTAAAAGCAGAAAAGACAGCTGGCTAGGGGTCTGCATGGCATGGTTACTGGTCAGGTCAAGAGAAGGAAGAAAGAAAAGAAAATAGCCTTTATGGGAGTACCAAGAAATGTACTAAGTGTGTAAACGGTGGCCAGGATTTTTTTTACGGGACAGGCGCTATCCCTGAGCCCGATTTATACATGAGGGAACAGAAGATCAGCAATACTTCTGAGTGACTGAAGGATTCGTCTCAAGCTATTAGGTGATTTGTATTAATCTGCTGGAAATAAGCTACAAAGTCATGGAGAGAGAATTCAAATTCAGGTCTTCCTATCTCCAGAGCTAATGCTTTATCCTTCCCCTGCTCCAGGGAGTAAATCTTGATTAATTTAAGCTAGTCATAGACTCCTTCCTCCTTACCAAGTCAAAAAGTTGTTTTTCAGTCACTCAGTCATATCCAACTCTGCGACCCCAGCACACTAGGCTCCTCTGTACTCCCTGTTCTCTGGAGTTTGCTCAAATTCATGTCCATTGAGTCAGTGATGGTATGTAACCGTCTCATCCTCTGCCTCCCCCTCCTCCTTTTGCCTTCCATTTTTCCCAGCATCAAGGCCTTTTCCAACGAGTCGGCTCTTCACATCAGGTGGCCAAAATACTGGAGCTTCAGCTTCAGCAACAGTCCTTCCAATAAATATCAGAATTGATTTCCTTTGGGGTAGACTGGTTTGATCTCCTTGCAGTCCAAGGAACTCTCAAGAGTCCCTGATCAATGAGACACAGGGGGCAAATACACTGGGGTTATTTTTGGTAAAGTTCTCCTCTGTTTTCAAAAGAATCCCTAGAAACAGATGTTCCTCTTCTGCCTCTTACAGTTGTTAGCACATGAGGTCTGAACTGGAGCAGCCATCTGGGCACCTTGAGGAATGTGTCATTAGACCAGAAACATGGAAGATGTAAGTTGGAGAAAGGGAAATGCCTGGGGTCATCAATGACTGTTGAAGCACTTCTCCTGGGAAAATAACCCATTTTCCTAATTGTTCAAGCCCCTTCTATTTGGTTTTTCTGTTGTGTCCCACCTATAAGTATCCTGATGAACGCATGAAGCCAGGTAAGTCCCCTCGATGGACCCTGGCAAGATCACATTTGAAGTGTGACATGACCTGACCAGGGGCTTCCCTGATAGCTCAGTTGATAAAGAATCTGCGTGCAATGCAGGAGACCCCAGTTCGATTCCTGGGTTGGGAAGACCTCCTGGAGAAGGAAAAGGCCACCCACTCCAGTATTCTGGGCTGGAGAATTCCATGGACTGTATAGTCCATGGGGTCGCAAAGAGTCAAACATGACTGAGTGACTTTCACGTTCACGAACTGACCAAGATGATGAAGAGTCTAGCAGCCCCGCTTCACTCTGTCCCTCACCTACCAGCCACCACTAAGTGACGATCGCTCGGGGAGTTCACCTGCAGAGAAGACATGGGAGGAAAGTAACAGAATGTTCTTCAACTATTTGAAAGCCTGCAATTTAGAAAGCAAATTCATTTTTCTCTGAGATCCTCTAAGATGCAGAGCCAGAACTAGGAGGCAGATACCAGTTTGATAGTATCAGAGGTGTCCTCCACAGTTCACGTGTCTGGCAAAGGAGAGAGCTCCCCAAGGTGGAGGTGCCCAAACAGTGTTGAAGTAGCCCTCAGACAGAGAGGTCAGGGAGAGACATCCCCGCTGGGTGGCAGGTCAGACCAGCTGATTCCTTCCAAATCCCAAATTTGGGGATTCTGCATTATGCACACGGAGTGGTGCTAGAACCTTCCTGGGAAGTAAACAAGGGGAAGACCAAGTGTCTGCCATCTTCTCTCTCCAGTTGGAATGACACCCTGACAGACAGCTGGTGAATAATCCTGGGCAGGGTGTTCCAAGTGCCCAGCAGGCAAAAATGGCCAGTGTTCTGTGGAAGGTCAGAAGTGGAGGAGCGCCTTCCAGGGAGGAAGGTCAGATAGGGCCGCTTGGAGGAAGGAGATGTGATCAGGGTTGATGAAAGCCAGGATCTGTTTTCAGCCATTCCATCCCACCCCCACCCCACACACACACATTCAGCCAAGCCGATCGGTTCCTCCAAGCCCTGCAGGCTCAGCCCGCTCTCTGCTCCCAGGACCAATCCTAACTGGAAGCAGCAGAGAGCTAGACAACTCCAGCTCCAGGTTCTAGGACGCGGTAATGTCACCCATGCTGCTAACAGGAAGCCGACCTTGTCTGTCAGCTTCACAGAGCTTGTCCGCTTGTTTCTAAGCCACTTCCTCCCTCTGTCGGTGCCCCAGCCCTGCAGGCAGGTCTCTGCCTCACTTGCTGGGGCCTGGCTACCTGCTGATGGACATCTGTCTTGTCCCCAGCTTGCCTGCCTCAACCCCTTTCCTTTGGTAACAGACCCCACCCACAGGCACGGGATTGGCTCAGGGATGAGCATCGGCGGCCCCAATCTGACCAATCAGAGTCCTTCCCCAGGACTCTTCTAACACAGTCTGTGCAGAAAGACTTGGATTACAAAGCGGGAAGGCTGAGTCTAGGACTGGTGGAAGCTCTGCCCCGTGAAGCAAAGCTGTCTGCCAAAGGAGAGAAAGAGGCAGGTAGACTGGAGAGCAGAGGGAAAGGGAGTCATGGCCTCCTTTACTGTGGATTGCCCTGCATGCGGCATTTTCTCCAGAGCTGAAAACTGCCCTCTGCTTCCTCCCTGAGAAAGCCCATTTTCCTGAGCTCGGCTGTGACTCAGAGTCCTGAACAATACCCCAGCCCTTTCCACCACGCCATGGCTGCCCTGGCTCTGGAAACTTCCCCGGCAGTCACATCTGAAGGAAGTCCCTGGGATCTGTCTGCCTTGGCTCTGTGTGGGGAGTGGCTTGAAGGGGACGCGGCCAGCCTGCCCTTCTGCTTCAGCTTGCTGAAAGGTCCCCAGGTGGTGCTGTGTCCAGGCCTGAGAGTGTCAGCAGCACGCAGGGCAGGGCATGAGCCTAAGGACAGGGGGACCGTGTGGGGGTGAGCTCACTCATTAGTTAGTCCCTCATTCACTCATTTATCCAACAGCTCTATGTCGAGCATCTGCTATGTTCCCAGTGCTAGGGCCAAAGACTTAGCACAGGTATCCGAAAACTCTTTCTGAAAAGGGCCAGGAGTAAACATTTCCAGCTTGACATGCTATAAGGTTGATGTTGCAACTGCTCAGCTCTGGCTTGTAGAGAAGGCAGCCGCAAACAATATACAAACCAAGGGTGTGGCTGTCTTTCAATAAGTTTACAAAAGCAGGTGGTAGGCCTGATTTGGCTGGCTGCCCATGGTTTACCAACTCCTTTCTTAGAACAAGCCGTTGGAGAAGGTGATGGGAGATAGATTCAGTAAGGTCTTGAGTACCAGTCAGAGAAACATGAGTGTTACTCAGTGTCTGACGGGACTCTTGGAGGATGTTTATGCTGCAGAATGGTGAGGTCAAGGTGGAGTGATAGAGGGAATGTTCTGCCTCAGCCTCCTCGCCAGGCACTTCCGATTCCTTCACTTATTCAGTGAGTGTTTACTGGATGTCTCCTGGGCAAGACACTGTTCCAGTTGCAGGGGAGCCAGTGGTGAGCAAGGCAGACAAGATGCTCACCTTCGCGGAGCTTCTACTCCGCCAAGTTTGTCAGGCTCTGCGTGGTCAAGCCCTCAGCTGTCCCCTACCTCCCCTGTCTCCTTCACACCGATCACACCACCTGTGTCCCATGTCCTTTCCCACATCTATGAGTTTGCTTCCTGAATGTGTGTGCTCACCCGTTCCCTGTCAGATGTCCTTCGAGTCCAGCTGAACTGCCCTCCCAGTGACCCCTTTGCTCTCCACCTAGCCGGGAGAGTCAGTCATGCCTCCTTCTGGGTTCCCCAGCATGTTGCACTTGCCTGACCTCAAATGCTTCTCGTGTGGCTTTAAAATCCTTCACTTATAAGCCTTTCCCTTTTCCAAGACTATTCCCAGCATCTGGCAGGGTCCTGGCACTCAGAAGGCTCGGTGAATGTTTGCTGAATGAATGAATGAGAAGAGCATTGGGTAAGGAGAGGAGAGTTGTGCCAAAATAGAAATGAGAGACACTCAACCCTGAGAGGAAGGCCAGCCACTACCTTAGGGATCCAAATGCTTGAAGGATACAAGGGACCTTATTTGCAGGCTTAAAACTCCTGTCCAGAATTATTTGTCGAGTGTGAACAATAATACAGTCTCCCTCTCTGAAACACCGTGGTGAGGGCTCCTTTGTCTGATTAAGGACTGTCAGGGGTGATTGATGGGCTCCCGCCAGACAGCAGAAACCTCTCTCCTCCTGACAGCGCAAGTGATAGCCGCGAGGAAACTGACCCCAGCTGACACACTCATCTTAAAATATCTCTGTTTCCCTCCGGCCGAGATAAAAGAGCTGTCGCACCAAAAGTAAGGACTCCACTTGGGGAGATGCCGGCTTCTCCAAGGACTGGTCATGGAGAAGTCTGGGATGTTGGGGTTCAGCTGAAGTCCAAGTCAAAAAGACCCTAAGAAACCAGCCCTCAGGAGCAGCCCCATGTTCAGCCTCCCACCGCTGGGCCAGATGCAGAGATACATCGTCAACATCGTGAATAAACATCGTTTATTCAGCATGTATTGGCACGTGGTACTAGGTTCTGCTCAGATCAAAGAGAACAATCTAGACCCAATCCTGTCCCAACTGTACCTTACAACACGCACAGAATAATAATTATCTCCGTCAGTGCTGTGGTCCCTTCTGGTTTACAAAGAGCCTTCAGCAACTCAGTGAATCAGGTAGAGCAGGTATGAAAATTATTCCCATTTTAGAGGTGAAGTGACCTCAGAGAGGTGAAGTGTCTTGCCCAAGGTTACACATAAGCTCATAAGGGTCAAAGATCCATTTCAGAGCAGGAATCACACACTTAATGGGGATAATGAAGAAGGTTCAAAGAAAGGATTCTTTAAAGAGCTAGGGGCAGAGCCAAGGAAACTGACCGTGGACCAGGAAGCAGCCTGAGTGTCCGGGGCTGAACTGGGTCCCTCAGAGCAGGTAGGTGGAAGCCCTAGCCTCCCAGACCTCAGAATGTGAACTTATTTGAAAATAGATTAGATTACAGTTATCATTAGCAAAGATGAGGTTATCCTGGAGAAGGGTGGACTTAATCCAATGTGACTGGTGTCCTTCTATGAAGAAGAGAGACACCAAGACACAAAAGGATAACACCCTGTGGCCAAGGAGGCAGAGAGGTGCCAGGATTGCCGATCAGCTGCCAGAACCTGGGAGGAGGGAAGGACGGCCTTGCCTCCATGGATCAGAGGGAGCTCGGCCTTGACTGGACTTCTGGCCTCCAGAACTGTGAGAGAGTACATTGCTATTGTTGTAAGACACCTGGTCTGTGCTGTTTTGTAATAGCAGCCCCAGGAAACATACACCCCCCGGCCATGGGCGCCCCTAGTTCTCTAGGGACCTGTGTTGTTGGAGTCTCGGGAGAGTGGCTCCACGGAGCAGGGGCTGCTGGCACCATGACCAGCCGCGGCACCCATTGCCCCTCACAGGGGGAGCTGGGTGATAAGTGTCCTGAGTCCTCCTTCTGAGTGTCCCCAGGGTGCCAAGGAGGACACTGCAGGTCAGAGAGCGAGGGTGAGACCATTTGCAGCTGTTAGCGCCTAGGACAGAGGGCAGGTGGGGTGGGCGGGGAGCACCCCGCGGCGCTGGCCACTGCCAGCCCAGACTCCAGGCCGCATTCGATGCTTGTCTCGTACCAGCGTGCTGGTTCAAGAAGGGACCCTGAAGAAGTAGAAGGAACCGCTTCTGCCCTTTGGGGACCCACTGGTTTCACCACAAATGCATTTTAAAAAAGCACAGGAGAGGGACTTCCTTGGTGGTCCAGTGGTTAAGAATCTGCCTGCCAAGACAGGGGACATGGGAAGATCCCACATGCCACAGAGCAACTAAGCTCATGTGCCACAGCTATGGAGCCTGAGCCCCCACAGCCCACACGCCTCGACCAGAGAAGCCGCCCAAGCCTCCGGCTTCTCAAAGCCGGAGCATGGCAACTAGAGAGTAGCCCCTGCTCACCACGACTAGAGGAAGCCTGTGCAGCAACCAAGACCCAGTGCAGCCATACATAAACAAAGACTTTGAAATTTTATAAAATTAAAAAAAAAAAAGCACAAGAGAGCATGTGCAACAAATAAATAAATGTGCAGGAAAAGAATACGCTTGGGATTTGCCCAGAGCTTGGAGGCCATGTCCACCTCCACCCTGCTCCTCGCTTGATACCCCAGGCCCTCGGCATAAAATAGAACTAGTTTCCTTGCAAAGGAACAGCCAGAGAAACCGTGGCTAGAAGAAACAGGCCAGCGGTCAGGATGGCCTGGGGAGGAGAACATGGCTGGGTCATGACCCGTTTGTCTCAACAGTCTGGCCCAGGCTGGGGAGAGAGAAGAAAATTCCCTCCGTGGGGTGGAGGTGGGATTCCGTGGGTGGGACCTAGAGATAGAAGCGTGTCTACAGAGCCTCATGCCTGCGTGCGGGGAGGTGGCTACCCTCCCCGACACCCAGCAGGCTCAGGGCGATCGGGTCTCCTGTGGGGCTTCTGGGTGGGCCCTGAGCCACCCTCCCCATCTGTGATAGCTGTCTCCCCTCCAGAAGCCATGGAAACCTCTGTCTCTTTCACTCAGTATTTCAGGGGCATAATAATTCAGGTCCCAAACAATATAGGTTGAACAAATGAAAGACCAGGAGTCCAGAGAGAAAGAAAAACACGGCCGGGGGCAGGCGCCTGGAAAAGAAGAAATCTCGGGCCAGATGCACCTGGGGGGAGGCAGGGGTGGTGGGAGAGGTGCCCTGGCTGTCCCACCTGAGGCCGCTGGGAGGAGCAGGACCTCCGGCTAGCGGCACCCACAGCGTGCACAGGCGTGGGCTGCAGGCAGTGGGGACCTGCAGCAAGCAATCCTGCCCCCGCTGCTGACTGCCCCCTGGGACCTCCACACCAAGGCCTCCTTCTCCGCAGGCCTGCAGCGCAGGTCCACAGCTCTGCAGGCCTCTCAGGGCACCAGGCAGAAGGGCTGATGACCCCAAGAACACCGGGAACTCCTTCCAGATCAGCAAAGGTCACGGGGATGGGGCAGTTTGCTCCAGCAGACGGACAGAGTGACCGGGGGGCAGGCTGCAAAGATGCACAGACAGAAAGGTCAGTTCTCACCACGGACTTGACTAAAACACTGCCCTTCTCCCCTTTGGACTGACGCCGAGGCTTTAATTATAGCTTGTCACTCACACGCCTTCCCCAGGAGACGGCCGGGCCGGACAACGACGGAAATGAAACTCTTGCTTCAGATGGCTCATTCTGTCTGTCAGGAAATTTCAGGCTCACCAAACAACAGAATATCTTGAACTGTGGCCTTGCAGCGCCTCCTGAGGTCTCAGCCTGTTCCCCAGCACCCTCTGGGACCAGCCAGTGAGCTGACTCCTGCAACGGGGTGGAAAAGCCATCTCACAGATGGAGACGCTCGTCCCAGCAAGGCGACGTGACTGGCTCAAGGTCACTGGCAGACGGTCAGTGGGACAGGGGAACCCATGAGCTAAGCTGTGTTGGGCTCTTCTCTGGCCCTTTGAGGAGGTCCCAGAAAGAAGACTCCCAGCCCTAGAACACTGACACCTGTGTGTCACCTCCTGGTGCCAAGACCTAAGGCCTTGTCAACCCGCCCATCTTTGATTACCGTAGCGGTCCCATGAGTAACAATTCATCATTACTATCCTGACTCTTCACAAGGAAGCACCAAGGCTAGAGAGCTTGTTCCAGTTCATGCAGCTGGAATAGGACCTGAATCCAGACCGCCCAGCAGCAGGCCTGCGCTCCTAATCCCACGCTCCTTCCTCTCATCCCGTTATGAAGACAGAAGATCTGGAGTTCTTTCCTCTTGCCTCTGCCAGGAAACTCAGTGTTTCTGGAAGCATTCAACAAAGGACATCCCCTACATCATGAAGGAAGGCTGTCCTGAGCCCTGGGGGGCAGCTGTGGACTCGGGCTTAGGGGGAGGGGTGTCCTTGCACCAGTCCCACCAGGTTCCCCTGATGAGGTGCTGACACCCCAGGGGCTGTGGGCTCAGGTCTGGCTCCTGGCAGCTGGATTGTGAGTCCCTGTGTTCTCACGGAGCATCTCCATGTCCCTCAGCCCCTGGGTCTCAACCTGTACCTTCAGAATGCAGTAGGGCTCGGCCCTTACAGCTCCCTGAAGCCGTTGGGACCCAGAGGAGCGGAGCACGTGACCTGCCGTCAGATCTCTCTGCAGCCACCCAACTGAACTCCAAAGCGAGAGTCGCTCAGTCATGTCCCACTCTGAGACCCCATGGACTGTAGCCTGCCAGGCTCCTCTGCCCGTGGAATTCTCCAGGTAGGAATACTGGAGTGGGCAGCCATTCCCTTTTCCAGGGGATCTTCCCAAACCAGGGATCGAACCAAGCCCCCTAGATTCCCCATAGCGGGCTTTGAGCCACACAGGTGCAAGCTGCTTTGGATTACCTGTGTGGCCAAAGTATCCAGCCGGTTTGGGAAGAGAGCAGAATTTCAGGTGAAGATGCTCCAGGGTGAGGGGAATCCCCAGGGCCTTATTTGCCTGTGGTCCAGGAGCAGGAAGCCTGGATCTAATGCCTACCTCCCCTCTTGCTAGTAGGGGGACCTTGGTAGGCCCCCTAGCCCTGTGAGCCTCACGCATACATGAACAAGCCCTGCTCGAGGATGGTAGGGGAGATCAAGCTTTCGTCTGCCCTTGAGTGGCTGGCGGTCAGGTGTGGGGGCGGGGACGCGTTCTGTGGCCTCTGTCTATCAGGGAGCCTGTGCCTCTGGGCTGTGACCTTCACAAGCATTCCTCGGTCATTTTTCACCCCCTTAAGTGGGACAGAAAGGCTAAAGGGGGCTGTGCATCCCTGCGTGCTAAGTCGCTTCAGTCGTGTCTGACTCTTGTAGCCCGCCAGGCTCCTCTGTCCATGGGATTCTCCAGGCAAGAATACTGGAGTGGGTTGCCATTTCTTCCTGCAGGGGATCTTCCTGACCCAGGGATCGAACCCCCATTTTCTGCGTCTCCTGCATTGGCAGGTGGGTTCTTTACTGCTAGTGCCAGCTGGAAAGCCTTTAAAGGGGGCTAGAGTTGGGCTTCTCCTTCTCACAGGTGGGTCAGGCTCTGATAAACCCCTGGGTTAGGCTCTGGTTGATTCATTTCTCTAGAGGGCAGGATTTGTTAAGAATAGAGTACTCCAAAGAGTCCCAAAGTGGTTCTCCACCACCCCTCGGCGCCCCTCCCCCTCCACCGCCAGGTCCCTCACTGCAGGAAGCAAGGAAGGACCTTTTCCCACTGTTTATTGTAGGAACTTGGTAGAGTTCCTGCAGGAAAACTCACAGAAGAGTGGGTTCCTATGACCTCTCCCTCTGGAGTTCTTATCTCTCTGACTTGTCCATACTGAGCCCCCAGCAATTCGCTGACTATGGTTCAATTTTCCTACCCCAGCACCAGCTCCAGCAGTGGTTTCTGCTGCTAAGTTGTGATTCTCTGTGTCCACCTGTCTCTTTCCAATTCAGGGGCAGCAGTTTGCCCAGGGACCTCAGTTCTGTGCTGACTCTAAGAAGAGTTGCTGATTTTCGGTTTGTTCAGCCAGTTGCTTGCTGTGGGGACAGAAGGACAGCTTCCACCACCCCCCCCCCCATTCACGTGCTGTGTTGGCTCCATTTCATGAAATACCCTCTCTGTGCCCGGCACTGACTCAGGTTTCACGTTCTTCGTCTTGAGGAATCCCTCACAGTTCAGAAGAGAGGGTGTCACAGACTCCATTTTACAGACAAGGAAACAGGACAAGATGTTGGGTCACATGGCTGCTGGAAGTGAAAGTTTGCCAAAGCCCACGTGTCCCCACAGTGACCACATGCTGCCACCCCTCCTTCTGACCGCCCACACCCCCACAACCCTCTGGTAGGTGGACACTCAGAGCCACCCCGGCCCCCCCCAGGAGGCTGTGTAAGAACTCTATCTGCACCTGGGGTGAGGGGTTAAGCCGTGTCCCCCTAATGAGAGGGAAGGGCTGGACAGGCTCCTTTCTGCAGGATCCAGTTACTAGAAAATATGCTCAAATGGGGCATCATGGTTTTATGAACACAGCTCCTTCTGCTGTCCTGACTGAAGTCCAGAATGCCTGGGGCAGACTGCCCTCCCCCACAGACCCATTAGTCATGGGCATCGATTAAGGGGGAAAAAAAGAGTCTTGATTGCATCTGTTTAGGCAGGAGTGGGCTGCCACCTGCCTTAGCATCCTCGGAGTGGCTGGACAAAAGGACCTTCTGCCTCTTTGTCCCCAAAGTAAAGCAGAGCCACAGGGCATGCTGGGAGGGGCTGGTTGGTAGGAAAGGAGTGTCCCGAATGTCTCGAGCCTGGGGCCTGAGGGCAGCAGTGTGATCTGTCCTGTGCAGCCACCAGCCTCCAGGGAGGAGACCCAGCAGGAGATTCCGATCAGATCCAACTGTCCACGGGCTGCAGACCAGGCTGCTCTGCCTTCAGGGTCAGGGGCAGCCTTGTCCACCCTCCCATCCATCCCACGTGGCCATGGAGGCAACCCCAGGAAACATAGGATGGTGTGAGAGACCACAGCCTTTAGGGGTTCACTTGTGCCCTCCATCCAAGACTCTCCCAGTGTGGGACTGAAGTGTGGTCCCCCTGCTCCTCTGCCATGTGGCTCCCCTCCGGGGAGAAGCTCAGACCTGAGCAAGGCAGCCAGATACCCGCCGTGGAGAGGAGGGCGTATACTTGTCCCAGTTCCTGGGGAAGTCCCAGCATCTCAGACCACTGGGTCCCACCCCTGCCTTTGACACAGGAGAAGGGACTTGCCCTGCACACTCGAGGACAGTGTCAGAGCCAAGACCTAACTCACTTCTTGACCCCCATGTGAGGTGGCAGGAGGCAGTGGTAAGTACCAGCCACCATCCAGGCCACCAGACGGTGAGACAAAGGACTCTGTCACCTGCCGGGGTGAGCAGCTGAGTCAACCTTGCCTTCAGCAGAGCGGCTGAGGCCTCTGACATCGGTCCTCCAGTCCCCATTGCATCCAGCCGGGCTTCAGGTTCTCATATCTCCACACCCTGGCCACTGCTGCTTTGGGATGAGGGGTACTGCGGGGAAGTGGGGAGCGGGAGAGGGTAGATGGAGGGGCAGCTGGATGGGAGAGAAGGCTAGTCCACACCCTGCTCACCTGGGTAGCACTCCGTGCTCTATGCAAGCTGGAAGAATAGATGCACTGAGTTGCTGTGTTGCTTTCCTGGACACCCCGAGGGATGCAGAGTTGGAAAGACTAAATAGAGCTGGGCCGCTCCTCTACCTTGGGCAGAAGGCAGGAGGCCCCATGGTGCCCAGTGACCCCGACATCTGCAGCCCCCAGGCTGCCCCCCAAGACGCTGTCCTGGAGAACGTGCAAGCCCAGGAAGCAGAGGGGGAAACCACTTCAGGAAAAACACAAATGCCATCATCCATCCCAAGATAGGGAGTTTCCCAGGTGGTGCTAGTGGTAAAGAACCTGCCTGCCAGTGCAGGAGACATGAGAGAAGCGGGTTTGATCCCTGGGTTGGGAAGATCCCCTGGAGGAGGACATGGGAACCCACTCCAGTATTCTTGCCTGGAGAATCCCATGGACAGAGGAGCCTGGCAGGCTACAGTCCATGGGGTTGCAAAGAGCTGGACATGTTGAAATGACCTAGTAGGCAGACAAGCAGACAATCCAAGGTGGGTGCTTGCTTGCCTCTCCACAGGTCTAGCTGAGCGCCTAGAAGTGTCTGATCCAGAGATTCCAAGTCCTAAGTATAACCCAGAAACTTCTTCCAAAAGGCTTATCGTCTGATGAGAGCACCATAGTGTTTAAAAGGCCAAGACACAGATGAGCAGAGGTGTTATGGAAGCACCGGGGCTGGGAGCCAAGGAAGAGACCTGGTCCAGGAGGGCTTCCTGCAAGGCTGAGCCTGAGAGGATGGAAGACCCATCAGCCCCGGGGGCTGAGATCTACCCAGAGGCAGTGGGCAATAGCCAGCCTGCGCGAAGACTGAGGGACTTCAACGTTGTTCAGCTTATCAGGTGAGGCCAGCAGGGGCAGCAAGGTAAGGCTGAGACTGAGGAGTGGGTGAACTTCCAGGATGATGGGCAGCATGGTGAGCGAGACCCATGATACCCGCTGGGTCCATCTTCTGTGATCCTTTCCTGCCCCACGCCTCCAGCTGCCATGTACCTGCTCAAGGTCACCCTCAGGTCCAAGAGGCCAAGTCCATGCAATGCTACTCCCACACACTGCCCCTGGGCCAGTCCAACTGCAAAGTCCCCCCACATTTAAGGACACGGTGCTCCCAGGGACAGGATCAGTCTGTAACCAGAGTCTGCTCCATGGACCCCATAGATCAGGGGAGGGATACACAGGCAGGACTGTCAAAAGTGAGGCCAGAATAAACACGGAGAACGCCCAACAGGGCTTGACCGCCTTAAGTCAATATGGAGCCTTAAGCCGCACTGGAAGTTCTCAAGCCTAATTGCACGTTATAACCTTCAGGGTTGCTCTCCCGAATACCAATGCCCGGGCCCTCCCATCCCCTCCCTCTTGGGGAGGAGCCTGGGCCTCAGTATTTTAAAAGGTCCTCAGCTGTTCCAGCAGAAGCCGAGGCTGAGAGTCAGCACTCCACACTCAAATCAGTTCCATTCTTTTGTGCTTCCTGTCTCTCCTTCAACTCATAACTTGTGTCTTTTCCCCCTCTCTTCTCCTTCCCACCGTTCCTTCTCTCCTTCTCCAAGTCTGACTCCTCCGCTAAGCTTTGGGTCTCATCCTCTCCCATCACCTGCGGGGACCAGACACACACACACACACACCAAAAATGATAATAATACTTCAAATGAGGGACTTCCCTGGTTGTTAAGGCTTCACCTCCCAATGCAGGGGGCGCAGGTTTGATCCTTGGTCAGGGAGTTAAGATCCCACATGCCTTAGGGCCGAAAAACCAAAACATAAAACAAAGCGATATCATAACAAATTCAATAAAGACTTTGAAAATGGTCTATGTCAAAAAAGAAAGTCTTTAAAAATTACTCAAGAGTGATGACAGCAGCTGAAATTCATGGAGTGATGAATAATTACCAAGTGTGTGGGTCATCTCATTTAGATTTGGTCCTCAGAACAACCTTTGACTGTAGCTACTACTATTGTTCCTCTTTTCACATGAGGAAACTAAGGTCCAGGGAGGTTAAGCAAAAGCCCAAGTCCCCAGCACCACTGAGCGGCAGGGCCGGGACCCACACTGCGGTCCCTCTGCCGTCAAAGCCTCAGCTGGCGTGGAGGTCACCACGCCATCACTACCTAGCTCCACCCATGGACTGGCACTTGCCTAGCAGGCTGACCTGTCTGCTCTCGGTCATTACATCGCAGCTCCCAAGCTAGTGTTCAGGTCATTCTGTGTCTGGGTCTCCACAAGATCTGCCCAGGCAGATGCTAGTGGCTGGCAAGCCCTGGGCCCTGGAGTTCTAAAAAGGCTCCATCTTAACCGGCTTACCTGTCAGTCTCCTGACTGCACAGTGACTCCCTTCAAGGCAGCTCCTTTCCAGGGACGAGAAGAGGATCATCTAACTGCACGTCTCACAAAACCCACCAGCTATAAAATGTGCCATTGTATCCAGATGCCGGTTTGATGTGCAAAGCAGGCAGCTGCTTCCCGGCCTTCACGCCACCCCCACCCTGCCTGCTGGCGCACCGGCCGTGGAGAGCGTCAGAGACGCCTGGCAGGCTCTGCCCTGGTCAGAANTGGGGTGTGATGGGTGTGTCTCATGGGTGGCACCTGTGTGGGGCTGTGTGTGCACAGGGTGATGAAGTGTGGTGTGTTGGGGTGTGATGGGTGTGTCTCATGGGTGGCACCTGTGTGGGGCTGTGTGTGCACAGGGTGATGAAGTGTGGTGTGTTGGGGTGTGATGGGTGTGTCTCATGGGTGGCACCTGTGTGGGGCTGTGTGTGCACAGGGTGATGAAGTGTGTTGTGTTGGGGTGTGATGGGTGTGTCTCATGAGTGGCACCTGTGTGGGGTTGCGTGTGCACAGGTGATGAATTGGGGTGTGTTGTCTGTGTTTGCAGGTGATAGGACGCATATTTGACACATTCTGTGCGGTGCGTCTGTGTAGACTGTGCTTTGATGTGTGTATGACTGGTGGTTCGTGTGGGGTCCACAGCGTGTGTGTGTCCTGTACTGTGAGAGGTGTTCTGACCCGGGTATGTGAGCTAGCGTGAGATTTAAGGGAGGGAGCGGTGACACTGGGCACCAGGTGAGGACATGTAACATGATGACGAGGAAAGAGGAAGCACTTTCCATGCCCGCCTCTGCTCAGCCTGGCTTCTGCGTGACCTTCCGCTGTGGTGCTGAGATGCAGAGGCTGAGACTGGAGAAGCCCCATCCTCCGAGCGACCCAGCAGCCATCACAAGAGGGCTCACAGGGCCCGTCCTCCCCATCCAGCTGAAAGCAGGCTCGCCCCCTTCTCCCAGCTGCCAAGGGCCCTGTGTCCTGGGACCCAGCCACGGGACCCCAGCGAGGAGAGCACGGCCGGTCTCAGGGGCGCACAGGGCCCGCAGCTGTGAGCGGCAGTGGGAGGGCAGGCTTCACAGTCTTGTTTTTTATTGTGCGTTGACTTTTTAAAATTGGAGGCTAATTACTTTCCCATATTGTAGTGGGGTTTGCCATACATTCACATGAATCAGCCACAGTGTACATGTGTCCCCGTCCTGAACCCCCCTCCCTCCTCCCTCCCCATCCCATCCCTCAGGGTCATCCCAGTGCACCAGCCCTGGGCACGCTGCCTCATGCATTGAACCTAGCCCTCAGATTCTTAAGCCCCTTTCCAAACCGTGGTGGCCAGGAAGACGGCTGGAACATGCACTGGAGATGGAATTCCCCTTTCTCATCTCCAGTTCACAATAGGCTGGGCTCCACGCTGGGTGTGACCCCTGGGAAAGTTTGGGTTCATGTGGCTCGATCTCAGAGCAGTCCCTGACCCGTAGCACAGGCAGTGCCGTTCCTGGACTCGCTAAGGAAGACCACCCATGGACCCCGACAGCATCTCCCTGAATCCCATTTGTTCTCCTCTCTACCTCCTTCTTCCCCTGTAGCTCGGATGTGACACTCCTCAACCCCCGAGAAAGCTCTGCCTTCACCCCCGTCCGTGACATCCTCCCCCTCCCCTCGCCCCACTTCCCCTCTGCGGATCAACATGGCCAGTCTTCCTGAAGAAGGAACCCTTTTTCCAGGGGGTAAGAGGAAACGGAGAGGTTCATCATTCTCTTGGTAAGAGAGGGATGTCAGGGAATAGCACCACATTAGTAAACTGGATCCTGACCCATGAAACTGTGTGGCCCGTGTGAGTTGCTCATGCTTCCTGGGACCCTGTTCCCACAGCTGGTCAGGCAGGCATCATCCAACACCTCACTGCTTCGCAAAATTAAAATCTCTTAAAAAGCCAAGGGGATGGCTGGGCGGTGCTTTAGGAGAGAAGAGGCACACATGGACGTTATCTTTCTTGCTCTTCTGCCTTCAAGCAGTGCCCAGAGCCGCGCAGAGCAGGACAGCAGCCTTGCAGAAATGGATCGAGGGCTGCAGAGAGGCCCCCTGAGACACACACCGGAGACCAGGCCAGCATTTCAATACCTTTCCGTGATACTGGGGTTGGGGTTTGGAGGAAGGCTGGGAGGGTTTGTGTGTGACGTTCCTTCATTCCAAGGACATGCCAAGACAGGGAAGGGTGACTCTCACCCTTGCCCCAGGTGACGCTGTTGTCCCCACTCTCCCGACATCCACCCCCAACCCTTCCGAGTCTCACTCTCTGCACTTCTAAAATACAGATGACAGCAGAGTGGAGCAGAGACTTTGGAACCAGTTCCACTTTTCCTCACTAGATGTGAGGTCTCAGGCAAGTCCTACTCCCTCTCTGTAGCAGTTAGCTCTCACTGTAAAATGTCAAAGCTTGGTGGCTTAAAACAACAAGCCATTATTGTTTCTCAGGAATCTACAAGTGGCCTGGACGGTTTCACCGCTGTGAGCCAGGCTTGGCTGACTTGGCTGGGGTTGCAGGTGCATCTGCGGGTCACTGGCAGGTGGGCTGGGGGCTGCTGGGCCGGGGGGATGCGGGCCTCGAGCTGCAGTAACTTGGCTCAGCTCCACAGGGCCCCTCGGCCTCCAGGAGGCTGGTGCCGGCTTCGTCTCTTGGGGCTGCGATCCAGGAGAGCGGAGTGGAGATACACGGGGCTCCTCAAGCCTCTCTCTCCAGGAAGTTTGCCGCCCTCGCATCAGCCAAAGAGTCGTTTGGCTGAGCCCAGAGTCAGAATGCCAGAGGCCTGTCGAGTCAGCGTGCGTATGGAGTGGACGCAGGGAGGAGAGCAGTCAGGACTGCCAGTGTGATACAACTAACTCTCCCTCTAAGCTCAGTTTCCTATTTTATAAGTTGAAGTGAAATTCGCATGATATAAAATTCACCATTTTAAGGAGAACGATTCAGTGGCACTTAGTACATCCGCAGTGTTGGGACACCATCACCTCTATCCAGTTACGAAAGAGCTTAATTCACACCCCCAAACCCACGTGCATTGAGGGGTTGCCCCCCTTTCACCCATATGCCTCTAGCCCCCCGACAACCGCCACACTGCTTTCCGCCTCTGTGGGTTTCCCTGCTCTGGGCATTTCGGAGAGTGGAATCTGCGACCTTCTGCGTCTGGCTGCTTTGATTTATAATGTTTCCAAGCTTCAGCCGTGTTGCAGCGTGTGTCAGCACTTTGTTGTTTTTTATGGCTGAATAATATTCCATCGCGTGGCTAGACCACAGTGTGTGTGTGCCTTCAGCTGCTGATGGGCATGTGAGATGTTTCCATCTTTTGGTTATTGTGAAGAGTGCTGCTGTGGCATTCACGTTGAAGTATGTATTTGTTCACCTGTTTTCGATTCCTTTTGGTATCTACTCAAAAAAGGAGTAGAATTTCTGGGTCATGTGACAATTCTTTTTGAAGAACCCACTTTCCTTTATTTTAAAAATGCAGAAAATGAAATTACTTTGCGAGGATGCTGGGAGGCTTAGAGAAAGGGCATGTAAAGTGTCTTGCACAGAGTCCAACCTCAATAAATGGTTTATGTAACTACTCTTTTGTTCTTTAATTCAATAACCATTTATTGAGCCCAGGATCAGGAATTATGTGAGGTACTGGATAGATATACGAAAACATAAGATATAAAATATCTATAAAACACATGTCTGTATTTTTATAGACATATAAATATATCCCCAGGGTCCCTTCCAGCTCAGACTCACAATGGTTCCATCCATGCTTCTTGCCTGATGTGTCCTTCACAAACAGAGACAAAAGGCTCCCTCTCCCTCCCTCCCTTAACCAATTCCCCAGGAGGCTGCTGGCTTCATCGCTCCCCACCTGAATCAGTTCAGAACACCTATTTCAGATCTGTCGGCTCTTATAAATGTAGCCACACACCCACAAAGTGAGATAAAATGGCAATGTGATTAGTGTGTGTGTGTGTGAGTGCGAATGCTTATGTGTCCCTGTCTCATCCCTTTTGTAAAGATTAATACATCAGAGCAGCACTTACGAAAGGAAGAATAAAAAAAAACAACAGCCGGGTCCAATTCTCCAGACATTCAATAACCAAATGTCACCCACATGGTAAGCAATAAAATAAAAATATATGCTTAGCAGAGGCAATATAAATATGATGTATATTTTGAAGTTGGATAACAGAACAGTGGCGTAAAAATAATACCCAGTGGCAAATTCAGGGAAAGCAACCTTTTACAAACGTGGCATTTCTTTGGGCTGCCATCCCTGAAACACCGCAGCATCTCAGGCAGTAAAGCAGAGGTGGCTTTAAATCTGACAGGAGCGCCTGGTGGAATGAGGGCATGGAAAATCCTGCCCCAGTTCCGAAGCCAAGGCGAGGTCTCCTTCCTCCCGCACCCTCCCCTCCCCCAAATCCTGAGACCCTTACCTCCACCTGCCAGCTCCATCCCCTTGGCCTGTCACAACAGTGCCTTACTTTTCAAGCATTCATCCCAGACATTATTCCTTTTGACCTTTACAATCTGCCTCTGAAGTGGAGAGGACAGGTGTCATTATTACCGTTTTATGAATGAGAAAATGGAGACCGCACACGTCATGTTAAACCCTGAGCGGCAAAACCACCTCCCTGCCCCTCCATCCTGGGGAAAGAATATTTCTTTCCTGTCTTAGAAACCATAGTTTCCTGCCCACAGGTATATACTGAAAAATCATTAAAAAGGTTTTCAGACACCTCTCTGTGGCCTACCACAAATCTAGATCCCCAGTTACTATTTGTTTAGGCCATGCCAACCAACTTTTGCATCAGCCAAACAAAATATTATTAGAAAGATAAACCTGAGGGTATCTATGTAAACATCGAGATACGTCAACAATAGATGCTGCACATTTTTCTTAAAACAAACACCTTTTCCAAGTCTGAGGTTCTTATAGGAAAATGGAGGTCCAAACATTTGAGTAATTTGCCCAAGCCTTCAGGATGTAGACAGACGAGCCACCAGCTGTGCGTCCTTAGACAAAGTCGCTTTGCCTCTCTGAGTTTTCATTCCCGGTGATGGAACGAGTAGAATGAGAGCATCTTTAAGCTGTTTTCTAGCTCTCGTGTGCTCACTCAGTTGTACCCAACTCTTTGTCACCCCACGGACAGTAGCCCCCAGGGCTCTCCTGTCCATGGAGTTTTCCAGATAAGAATCAGTTCAGTTCAGTTCAGTCACTAGGTCATGTCTGACTCTTTGCGACCCCATGAATCACAGCACGCCAGGCCTCCCTGTCCATCACCAACTCCCAGAGTTCACTCAGAGTCGCTCCCACTGAGTCAGTGATGCCATCCAGCTATCTTATCCTCTGTCGTCCCCTTCTCCTCCTGCCCTCAATCCCCCCCAGCATCAGAGTCTTTTCCAATGAGTCAGCTCTTCGCATGAGGTGGCCAAAGTACTGGAGTTTCAGCTTTAGCATCATTCCTTCCAAAGAAATCCCAGGGCTGATCTCCTTCAGAATGAACTGGTTGGATCTCCTTGCAGTCCAAGGGACTCTCAAGAGTCTTCTCCAACACCACAGTTCAAAAGCATCAATTCTTCGGTGTTCAGCCTTCTTCACAGTCCAACTCTCACATCCATACATGACCACAGGAAAAACCATAGCCTTGACAAGAATACTGATTGTCATTTCCTTCTCCAGGTGATCTTCCCACCCAGAGATCGAACTCGTGTCTCTTGCATCTCCTGCATTGGCAGGCGGATTCTTTACCACTATACCACCTGGGAAGCCCATTTTTTAGCTCTGAAACGCTAGAATTTTATCTCTGAAACCAACTATTCAATGATGGTTGAAAGCCATCATGGAGAAAGCCCCATGTTGCTCACAGAACGTCAATAAATGGATCCTGCATGAAACCCCAACTTCTAAAGCTTTCATGTGGGGAAGGGAAGTCTGTTTGGGGCCCTTGTCCTGGATCAGTCCCTAACTCAGTGTGTAACTTTGAACTTCCCTTCT
Source organism: Aepyceros melampus (assembly GCA_006408695.1). Taxonomy (NCBI): domain Eukaryota; kingdom Metazoa; phylum Chordata; class Mammalia; order Artiodactyla; family Bovidae; genus Aepyceros; species Aepyceros melampus. The sequence goes on along the minus strand of SJXQ01004286.1, from coordinate 287,113 downwards.
GCTAAATGAGGAATGTGAACTAGAGGAAGACGGGAAATTCATTGCACATCAGGGGCACACTGACTAATAGATGGTGGTGCCTGGAGTGCAGTGTTGAGGAGAGGAAGATGAGTCTGCATCTAACTCAGGAAGAAAGAGGCCTGGGATTGATTAGTGATGTCTGCACCGGTGAGGGCGGAGGCAGCTGTCCAGGGACTTAGCGGCCCGGGACGAGATGCCCTCACAGTAGCAGGTCTCTTCCAATTTGCCTCTAATCCTCTGTGAGTTGCACACAGAAAACTGGGGGATTCAGAGCCATTGATGCACAGGAAGCTGAACTTGGCTTGTTCAACTGTTTTTATATTAACCATAGCTTGAGTTTGAATAATCTGTCCCCTGATACCACTGTATTTCAGAAATTGCTACCTAAGGCAAATTCACCACTTTTAAACTCATTTCCTGAGTCGGTCTTTTTAAACCCCACATTAAATATTGATCTGCCCTGGAGAGATCTCATTTATTTAGTAGAGACAGGTTTGACTCCACCAGAACTGTCAAACCCAGAAATGGGACCGTGCCCCTCCTGGAGCTGTAACCATACAGGATGGTGACAGGCAAGCCAAGGACACTGGAACCAGCTTCTTTCCTTTCTCTGAGAAAGGACGTGCGCTTTCTTCCCTGTCACCCCAGGTCATCAGAACATCTTCAAGAACCTCTTCTACGAGGATGGATGTCCAAGGGTCAAGGTGTCCCCTCTGTTCCAGCAGGACTCCCCATCCAGTGGGCTCTGGAGAGTAAACTACAGAAAATCTTCTGCTTACTCCCAGGAGGCTCTGTTTCTGGGGCTATTGCTACCAAACTCTGACCTGCAGACTCTGCAACCTCTCCCCCATCCCGAGTCCTGGTTCTTTCCAAGAAGGTGCCATTTCCACTTGGACCTTGGTTTTAAGTGTGGGGCGGGGGTGCTGTGCTGGGTCTTCCTGCCTGTGTGGGCTTTTCTCTAGTTACGCCGAGCAGGGGCTCCCCTCTGGTTGTGTGGTGGGCCTCTCATTGTGGTGGCTTCTCTTGTTGCGGAGCACGGGCTTGAGGGTGCACCAGCTTCAGCAGCTGTGGCCTGTGGCCCCATAGTTGCGCTCCCTGGGCTCTAGAGCCCAGGCTCAATAGCTGGGGGACATGCGCTTAGTTGCTCTGAGCCACGTGGGCTTTTCCCAGATCAAGGATGGACCGAAGGTCCCCTGCCTTGACAAGCAGATTCTTTACCACTGAGCCACCAGGGAATCCCTGGATCTTGGTTTTAAACCTCAGCCCCAGTGAGCTTTGGCTTGACTGCTTTTCTGAATGACAACATGCTGGCTGTCTCCTAAAAGGACTCCCACTTGTGCTTAGCAGTGTGACCACGATGAGAACAGAGAGAGACTCAGCCAGCTTCAGCCAGAGGACTGAGACCCCGTATGCCTCTGATGCTGAGGTAGACCAGCAGGCCCGGGTCCTGATCTGACTTTGCCCTTGGAGCTGGCTTCCACTGTCGTCCACACTCAGAATCCCATCTCCTTGCACTCCAGGTTGATACAGCGTAGTTTCTTGCCATGGTGTACACTTCCAAGCCCAAATGCCAAGCCCTTTTGGGCTTCTGGCAACATCTGTTTGGGGCCCCACAAACAAGCCTCCCTGAGGCTTGAACGCAACCTGAATGTGGGGTGGGGAGTCACTTTGTAACTGCAGTCTCAGTCAGTTATCATGCCATACTTGCATTTCCTCTGTTAACTCACCCAACGACCCCACTAGACAGGTAGCATCATTATCGCATTGGACAATGTGGGGAAACTGAGGCTTTGAGGCTGTAGCCACTGGCCACATAGAGCTGATTAAAATTAAATAAAATTTAAAATCCAGTTCGTAAATCTTGGGCTTCCCTGATAACCCAGATGGTAAAGAATCTGCCTGCAAGAGAAAGGGTTAGATCCCTGGGTGGGGAAGATCCCCTGGAGAAGGAAATGGCAACTCACTCCAGTATTCTCGCCAGGAGAATCTCATGGACAGAGGATGCTGGCAGGCTGCAGTCCATGGGGTCACAAAGAGTCGGATATGATTGATAAACTAACTTTTTTTTTTTCCTAACTCTTACTAGGCACACGTGGCTGAGACAACAATGCTGACAGCACAGAATTATAAAACATTTCCATTATCACAGTAAATTCAATCGGGCAGCACTTCGAGAGGCCTCAGAGGAACATCCCTATGCCATACAAAACTGAGGGCTAGTTTGTCTGCAGATTCTGCATGCCTATCCCTTACCCTCTCCTGCTGTTGCAAGGAACTCAAAAGGAAAGAGGTGAGATGAGCAAGAAGTCAACCAAGAAATCTCACCAGAGTAAAGCTTTTTGAGGGCAGGCCAGAGACAAGACACGTGAAAAACTTAAGACAAGACATGTGAAGAGCTTAAGACATGTCTTTACCACCTCCTATCATGTGACAGGTCACACAGCAAGTCACATGACAACTGTTAACAGCCCCTTGAGCAGCTGACCCTGATGCTGCTCTTTACCCCATCAGAGATACCTTCCAGGTCAGGGGGACGCGTGGGGCTTGGTCTCACTCTAGCAGCTCCATCTCCTCTGCGACTGGAGAAGGGAGTCAAGCACACAGCTGGGCACAAAAGAGCATCTTACGTTTGCTGCCACGCTCCTGAGGCTTCTTAGATGGTGGAGGTCACCACATTGATTTGCAACATTTTTGTGTCTTACTTGCTGTTTTAATTATCATCTGTGATACCTCTGTTAGGTACCTGTCTCTGAATCAGGCACCTTTTTACATGAATAATTCAAATAAACGTGGGAGCCCATGTGGCTCTAGAACGTCCACGCTAAAACAATTTACAATAATTGCAGTCTTGATTTGTATCTCTCAATATTAAAGGGGATTTGAATGATAAATTGTAATATTACTTTTTTTTTTAACCTCACTGTGTATTTGAACTTACACTTTATATTTTTAAGATCTCTTTATATGGAGTATTTTGAAGTCTTTATTGAATTTGCTACAATATTGCTTCTGCTTTAAGCGTTTTTTTGTTTGCTTTGGTTTTCTGGCCATGAGGCATGTGGGATCCTAGTTCCTTAACTAGGGATCAAACTGCCTGCATTGGAAGGCAAAGTCTTAACCACGGACCAGCAGAGAAGTTCCTACACATTATTTTTTAAACAACTTTATTGACATATAATTCACATCCCATGCAATTCACCTATTTAAAGGGCACTATAGTCTTAGAGTGCTTTAGTCACTTCAACAAGAAACTTCATTCCCATTAGAAGTCACTCTGCCTATTCCTCCAGCCCTATAGCCTCAGGCTCCCACTGATCTGCTTGCTGTCTCTATAGATTAGTCTCTTTTGGATATTCAAATTAATGGTATTTTGTGGTCTTTTGTGACTGGCTTCTTCCACTAAGCATAATATTGCATCATGATTTGTATTTCATTCCTGTTTTTTTTTTTTATTACCAAACAACATTGCGTTACATAGATAGACCACATTTTATTTATTCTTTCATCAATTGATAGAGCTTTGAGTTCCACTTTGGAGGCATTGTGAGGCCACACTGGGGCTTCCCTGGTAGCTCAGCTGGTAAAGAATCCGGAACACCAGACCACCTAACCTGCCTCTTGAGAAATCTGTATGCAGGTCAGGAAGCAACAGTTAGAACTGGACATGGAACAACAGACTGGTTCCAAATAGGAAAAGGAGTACGTCAAGGCTGTATATTGTCAATCTGCTTATTTAACTTATATGCAGAGTACATCATGAGAAACGCTGGACTGGAAGAAGCCCAAGCTGGAATCAAGATTGCCGGGAGAAATATCAATAACCTCAGATATGCAGATGACACCACCCTTATGGCAGAAAGTGAAGAGGAGCTAAAAAGCCTCTTGATGAAAGTGAAAGAGGAGAATGAAAAAGTTGGCTTAAAGCTCAATGTTCAGAAAACGAAGATCATGGCATCTGGTCCCATCACTTCATGGGAAATAGATGGGGAAACAGTGGAAACAGTGTCAGACTTTATTTTTTTGGGCTCCAAAATCACTGCAGATTTGGTGACTGCAGCCATGAAATTAAAAGGCGCTTACTCCTTGGAAGAAAAGTTATGACCAACCTAGATAGCATATTCAAAAGCAGAGACATTACTTTGCCAACAAAGGTCTGTCTAGTCAAGGCTATGGTTTTTCCTGTGGTCATGTATGGATGTGAGAGTTGGACTGTGAAGAAAGCGGAGCGCCGAAGAATTGATGCTTTTGAACTGTGGTGTTGGAGAAGACTCTTGAGAGTCCCTTGGACTGCAAGGAGATCCAACCAGTCCATTCTAAAGGAGATCAGTCCTGGGTGTTCATTGGTAGGACTGATGCTGAAGCTGAAACTCCAATTCTTTGGCCACCTGATGCGAAGAGCTGACTTATTTGAAAAGACCCTGGTCCCCGGAAAGATTGAGGGCAGGAGGAGAAGGGGATGACAGAGGATGAGATGGTTGGATGGCATCACTGACTCGATGGACATGAGTTTGGGTGGACCCCGGGAGTTGATGATGGACAGGGAGGCCTGGCGTGGGGTCACAAAAAGTCAGACACGACTGAGTGACTGAACTGAACTGAATTGAAGTTTTTCTAAATTTTTTTTTTGTTCACAAAGCTTCCCTGTGGCTCAGCAGGTAAAGAATCCGCCTGCAATTCGGGAGACCTGGGTTCAATCCCTGGGTTGGGAAGACCCCCTGGAGAAGGGAAAGGCTACCTGCTCCAGTATTCTGGCCTGGAGAATTCCATGGATGGGGTCGTAAGGAGTTGGATTCAACTAAGCAACTCACTTTCACTTTCATTTTTGTTCTGAAAGTCAGGACATGGCTGACTGTCAATAGTCTGGAATTTTTTCACTCTACAGTCCCTCTGCTGGGGTTCTGTACTTGCACCTGAGGTCCTTGTCAAGGAACCACGTATCTGGAGATATGAGCTCCCTGAGAGTAAAGCCAATTTGGCTCTATACAGGTTGGGTCCTGTTTTCTTCCTACCTCTCCCTCTCCTTCCTTCCCCTCCCTCTCTTTCTCGTCTTTCTTCTTTCTTTCTCCTCTTTTCGTCTTTCTTTCTCCTTTCTTCCCTCCTCCTTTCCTTCCATTAGGGAAGGAACATTAGGAAAATACCACCTCCAAGTTAGGAAAATACTTACCCAGTTGACAACTTAGTATACTCTGTTCCCAGCTTCTAGGCATAGTCTGTTTTAGACAGTTGTAAATAAATGATAATATAGTTGAAATATATCTTATAAATATTCTGAAATATTTAAATAAATATTGTAAAGGCAATATGTGAAAAAGTAGAACATGCACATAAGAGAAAACGTAAACTGTGTGAGCAGGTTTGAGTCCTGTTGTCTCTTTTTCACTTAGCATGAGTCGGCTTGCATTTTCCCGGGCTTTTACAAACTCTGGAGGGTTTTGATGACTTTGTAAGAGTCCATAGGTTGAATGCTCCCTATCTGCTTAAATATTCTCCCGGGTCCTCCTTTAACTTGCTTTCAGTAACGTTGCTGAAATCTTTGTGCACATCCACTTTTCTCCATTTCTGACTGCTTCCTTTGCACAGAATTCTAGGAATGGATCAATTCTCTCTCTCTCTCTTTTAATATTTGTTTTAATTTAATTTATGGATTTGGCTACACCAGGTCTTAGTTGCAGAGTTTTGTTTTTTTTTTTTTTAATCAGTTCTCCCTTAACTGTGTTTGTCAGAACTTCTGTGTCTGAATACCCTCCTCTATGATAGGAGCAAAAGAGAACGTTCTGATGTCCTCTTTCTCCTTATCAACCAGTCCCTTTGCTGATTTTATCCTCTACGAAGACCTGTTTAAATATTAAATAGGTCGTATGAAAGCAGACTCCATCCTTTCCTGTTCATTGCCAAAATTCTTTTGTTAGAGGAATTTCAAATGAAATTTTCAAAGATTAACAAAAAATCTCACAGGTTTCCAGAATAGGCTTGGGGAGACGAAAAATAATTGGCGGGCTCTCTAGCTCTGGACTTTATCACCTGAGGGTAGATGTATGCCTTCCTGTGATTCCAGCTCCATTGAGACTGACACCTCTGACAGCTCGGCTGGGCCCCGCCCTTGGCAACTCAACCAAGAAAGGGCTGAAATTCTACTCTCTGTTGCTACCAGCTTGGCTTTTTAGATTCTGTGTATGTGATATCATACCGTATTTGTCTTTCTCTGACTAATTTCACTCATCATAATGCCTTCAAGATTCCTCCCTGTTGTCACAAATGATAGGATTTCCTTCTTTCTTAGGTCTGACTATTACATATAGAGTTACACCTATATGTATCTCCACATGGGCTTCCCAGGGGGCGCTAGTGGTAAAGAATTCGCCTGCCAGTGCAGGAGACAAGAGATGTGGGTTCACTCCCTGGGTCAGGAAGATCCCCTGGAAGAGGGCATGGCAGCTCACTCCAGTATCCTTGCCCGGAAAACTCCATGGACAGAGGAGTCTGGCAGGCTACAGCCCATGAAGTCGCAAAGAGTCAGACACAACTGAAGCGACTTAGCACACATGCACGCACACACATCTCTCTCTATATATATACATATATATATACACCTAACATCTTTATCAGGTGTTGGTGGAAATGGGGAGATATTGGTCAAAGAGCACAAACTTTCTGTTTAGAAGATGAAGTTCTAGAGGTCTAATGTACAGCATGATGGTTATGGTATATATTTGGAAACTGATATTAATAAGAGAGGAAATCTTCTCTCCACAAAAGAGAAACCTTAATTATGTGACATGATGGAGGTGTTAGCCAGTACTGCAGTGGTGATTGTACTGCCACACACGAGTGATGCACGTTAGAATCACACAATGTTACGTGTCAACTGTATCTCAATAAAGCTAGGGAAAAAAGAAAGGGTTGGAATTATTTCTTCTTTGGCTTTTGGGAAGAATCACACTGTTCAAAGAGTGGTGGGTAGGGCCCTCCTGGTGGAGCTGACCCAGACCGCCTTGGTGATGAGAAAGCCTTCTCTCCACGGGCCGGGACAACCTGTTCCAAACAAACTGGGTTACCCCGGTGCTGACCACCACCGGGACACTGCCTGGGTTATCCTCGGCCAGCTTTTGGGTTCCGGCCGCCAGGCTGTTTTGCCTCCAGTGACACCTACGGCGGGGTTCGTCCTTCCTGCACCAGATCCCTACAGGTCAGGTCTGGTGCTCCCTTCCCAAGCGCCTAAGCTCTGCTTCTCTTAGCTGTGCCAGGCTCAGAAGTTCTAAGACATGTACTATGCTGCCACCTGTGAGGAGTGGAGACGGGGAGACTGGATGGGAAGACGGGTGGTTTTTTTTTTTAATTTTGGGTTGTGCCGGGTCTTCGTTGTTGTGTGTGGGGGCTTTCTCTGATTGGTCAGGGTGGGAGCCATTCTTTGTTGCAGCTTGCGGGCTGCTCATTGTGCTGACTTCTCTTGTTGTGGAGCACTTGATCTAGGGCGTGTGGCTTCAGTAGCTGCACACGTGGGGCCTAGAGCATGGGCTTAGTCGTGGAGCACGGGCTTAGTTGCCGCTCAGCACGTGGGGTCTTCCTGGACCAGGGATCAAACCTGTGTCCTCTGCATTGGCAGGCGGATTCTTACCCACTGCACCACAAGGGAAGTCCTGGGAAGAAGGGTTTCAAGGTGGCTTGAATCAATGATTTGCAAAACTGGGAGTCATCCAGGTCTCAGGACATGTCGATGAACACGTTAGCAAGGAAGAGAAGGCAGTTAGATATGGTGGGAAGAGTTCCTGGAGAAGGAGCCGAAACATCCCAGCTTTAGTGTGGGCGCTGAGCTCAGCAGCTATGTGACCTGAGGCAAGCCACAGAAAGAGGGCCTTGACTGTGGCTCTCAGTCTCTTAGAGGGTCAAGACTCCAGCGATCACTCCTTGTAGTCCTATTATTCATCACTCGAGAATAAACGACTGTGACTTTGGGGGTGTTGCAGGTGTGGGCTTTGCCCCAGGGCTGTCAAGCATGTCAACCTTCTGGTAGTATCTGAAGGGAAGATTCAGGGTCCTGGCTCTGAGGGAATTCTGGAAAGCCTCTCTTTTCCTGCTTCTCCCCATTCTCCAATAAAGAGGGTAAGAAAAAAGGATGAGGAATCGTTGTCTTTTACCCCCCTCCTCTTTTCCTGCCCTCACGCATGGGGGTCTTTACCCCCCTCCTCTTTTCCTGCCCTCACGCATGGGGGTCTTTACCCCCCTCCTCTTTTCCTGCCCTCACGCATGGGGGTCTTTACCCCCCTCCTCTTTTCCTGCCCTCACGCATGGGGGTCTTTACCCCCCTCCTCTTTTCCTGCCCTCACGCATGGGGGTCTTTACCCCCCTCCTCTTTTCCTGCCCTCACGCATGGGGGTCTTTACCCCCCTCCTCTTTTCCTGCCCTCACGCATGGGGGTCTTTACCCCCCTCCTCTTTTCCTGCCCTCACGCATGGGGGTCTTTACCCCCCTCCTCTTTTCCTGCCCTCACGCATGGGGGTCTTTACCCCCCTCCTCTTTTCCTGCCCTCACGCATGGGGGTCTTTACCCCCCTCCTCTTTTCCTGCCCTCACGCATGGGGGTCTTTACCCCCCTCCTCTTTTCCTGCCCTCACGCATGGGGGTCTTTACCCCCCTCCTCTTTTCCTGCCCTCACGCATGGGGGTCTTTACCCCCCTCCTCTTTTCCTGCCCTCACGCATGGGGGTCTTTACCCCCCTCCTCTTTTCCTGCCCTCACGCATGGGGGTCTTTACCCCCCTCCTCTTTTCCTGCCCTCACGCATGGGGGTCTTTACCCCCCTCCTCTTTTCCTGCCCTCACGCATGGGGGTCTTTACCCCCCTCCTCTTTTCCTGCCCTCACGCATGGGGGTCTTTACCCCCCTCCTCTTTTCCTGCCCTCACGCATGGGGGTCTTTACCCCCCTCCTCTTTTCCTGCCCTCACGCATGGGGGTCTTTACCCCCCTCCTCTTTTCCTGCCCTCACGCATGGGGGTCTTTACCCCCCTCCTCTTTTCCTGCCCTCACGCATGGGGGTCTTTACCCCCCTCCTCTTTTCCTGCCCTCACGCATGGGGGTCTTTACCCCCCTCCTCTTTTCCTGCCCTCACGCATGGGGGTCTTTACCCCCCTCCTCTTTTCCTGCCCTCATGCATGGGGTCTTTACCCCCCTCCTCTTTTCCTGCCCTCACGCATGGGGGTCTTTACCCCCCTCCTCTTTTCCTGCCCTCACGCATGGGGTAGGTTATTTTTGGTGCAACTCATCAGAGCAATGCTATGCAAGGTGGTCAATGTTGGCCAAGGAAGGTGGTTGTCTTGTAGCAGCCGCTCCCCTCTAAGAACATGAGGGTCTCCCCGCCTTCCCCACTCCCATGAGATTCAGGAGAGCATCTCCTCAGCTTCAGACTCAAGGAGCAAAGCCCACATGGAGCTGGTTTCCTAGGGGAAGGCAGAGGGAAGAAAGGAAAGAGGGAAGTGAGAAGGAACAGCCTCTCAGTCCCCTACATGAGGCTCCCCTCACAGGCCCCAGGGCTCAGGACACAGACCGCCAGAGCCTCCCACGGACTTTCAGTGTGTTTGTAGATGGCTGATGAGCAAGACTGCGTTCTTCCTGGCTGTGTCTGTCTGTCCGGATGGCTCCCAAATAGGACAGAGGGGCAGCATTTCCTGGGAAAATGGAGAAGTAGGGAAGGGCAACAGGTCTTGGTGGGGCTATGGTGTAGGGAAGAGGCAAGATGCGGGACAGATGAAAGGGGAGGGGGGGACACAGACAGGCTTGTCAGAACATGGGTGGGAAACCCCTGACTGTGCCCTGACCATGAGGCTGGTGGACTGAAGTCACAGCTCCTGTGGGGATCCTCACTTGGGTTCAGCAGCTCCTTGACTTTGGACACATCCTTCCTTTCTCCAAGCCTCAGTTTCCTCACTTTGCAAATGGGGAGGAGGGGAGATGAGGGGGGTGGCCCCACCAATCCACCACGCTCCCCTCCACTCTTGGGGTTCCCATGCCCGGTGGTTCCCTCTTTGCAGAAGGCCCCTGGGGACAGCCCTCAAGCCTCCTCAGGCCCGCAGGGGTGGCCTTGGGACCAGAGTCTCATTTCTTCCATGTAACTACCCATTACACGGAGCCACTCTCCACCAAGCAGGGCTCTGGCAGCTTTATTATAAGTTTATTACATGCTATTCAAGCAAATAAATTTGCCCCAGCTGTGAAGCAGAGGAGATTAATAACCTCAAAGATTACTTTGCTGCTTTGATGAGTTTCTTGAGCAGAGTATATTTAGGAAGAGCAACTAGATTAGTCAAAACCCCCTTTTATTAGTAGTGACACTGTGCAAACGACTCTATATGACTGGAATACCAACTACTTAACTCCCTGACCTTCGTATTCAAATAAACACATCTGATTATAGCAACACGCCTTCTGGGTCCACACAGGGAGGCAACTGTTGGCTGAGGAGCGGGCGGTGGGACAGCTGGCTTGCAGACTTATTTGGAGAGGGGGACGGGCTCTGGGTGGACATCTCCCTTGCCCTGTTTTCACCCTTGGACTGGCTTAGGGCCAAAGGGAGTGCTCTGGATATCCCAGGGCTTAGAAGAGTCAGTTCTCAAATGAGGGGAAATGATTTGCCCAAAGTCACAGTGAATTAGTCACGTGGTCTCTAGCTCTGCCACCTGAATCTCCACTCCAGAATCAGTTTTGCAGCAAGGGATGGGGCCACTTCTTGTAGAAACTGTGAAGGTGACCAAATCAGTTCCAGGGACACTCTGACCCCTCACTTTTACTCAAGTAAGTGACCTCTTCTTCCCTTCCCTGCTTGGGAATCCCACCTCTCCAGGTTTAGGAAGGAAGGATATAGGTGGCATGTAACCAGGGATGCTGGCATCTCCTGCCAGGGAAGGGAAAGAGTGCTCCTTACGTTGATCCTCAGCTGAACACAACAAACCCAGCGCTGAGGTCCCATCCCTTAATCCCAATAAGCCCATGAAGGAGGCCCCACCCTTGGGTTTTTTTCTGAATAATGACACCGGGGCTCAGAGGGACTTCCCTAGTGGTCTAGTGGCTAAGACTCCATGCTCCCAATGCAGGGGACTGGATTTGATCCCTGGACAGGTAACTAGATTCTACATGCCACATCTAAGACCCAGTGCAGCCAAATAAAGAAGAAGAAGAAAGACACCAGGACTCAGAAAGTTTAAGCCATTACCCTGAAATGCCCTTCTCCCACTTCACTCCTTGGGAAATACCCACGAGTGTTTCCTGATTCAACTCACTCGTCACCTCCTTAGTGAGTCTTCCTTGCATGCTCCTCTCTCCATACCTCAGCAGCACTGACTGCAATGAATGGTGCTGATCGGCTTATGATTTGTCTCTGTTATTTGATTGCTCCTTAAAAGCAAGCGCTGGGTCTCTTTATCTTCACATCCTGTGAGCCTGGCAGAGGCCCAGTCAGTAGCCAGCACTCAACAGCGCTGGCAAAGAATTGGCATTGTTCTGGATATTCTTGGTCCGGTGGGCACTCTATGCAGTGCCATTCACCTGTGTCTGACCCTACTGATTGACAATTTTTTGGGAAAAAAGTAGCCAGAGCTCCCTGATACTACTCAACAAAAAACTTTAGACGTAAAAGAAAAAACAAAACAAAACAAAATCTGAATAATGTAGAGAGCTACAGGAAAAAAAAGATGAAAACATATTTCAAATGTAGAAACAAAAGCAGCATTTATAAAAGATTCAATTATGTAAAAATTCAGATTTTTTTCCCCATAAGCTAAGTGTAGGTTCTTTCCCCATATTGTGTCTGCCTATATTCCTGGTCAGCCACTTAATTTCATCCCAAACTTTAAAAGCATTATCAAGGTGAAAGACTTGCCAGCAGAGACGCTTGGGTCATATGATGGCTTATTATTTGGAGGATGTCATAGGGACAGGCCCCTCAAGATTTCACTCTGTACTTCTTTCCTTAGTAATGAAACCCTGAAATTTTATAGCAAAATGTTACATTTCTCAGTGTTCCATGAAGCTAACTGGTCAAGATATAAACATAAGTAGTGTGTGCAACTTCCAAGTCCTGCCCTTGATGAGAACTGGCTTCCTCTCTCCTCTTCTTGCTGGCCGCCACGAGACAGGCTCTAGGCAGCTGTCCAGATCGCAAGATAGGAGTCAGTGTTGAGGGTTCTGCAGCAGAAAGGTGAAAGGGGCACCCTAGAGCCAACACATCAGCCCAGAGAGCTCATTGGAATATTAAGTGTGAAGTCTATGTTATTGCTATTTTAGGGTATTTATTATAGCATCGAGCCTCTATTCTAATTATAGATCACTTTCATATGAATAACCAAGAATTGGCCCAGAGTCCTGATATCACAGAACTTGAATATTCTGGTGCTTACACTACTCTGAGCGTGTTTAGGAGCTGCTCAAATTGTAATAGATTGATATTCGAAGATTTCTTTTAGGATAACTTTGCTTTGTGAATGTGACTTTGCAACCTTGTAAATATTTTTTACAATCTGTATGCAGGTCAGGAAGCAACAGTTAGAACTGGACATCGAACAACAGACTGGTTCCAAATAGGAAAAGGAGTACATCAAGGCTGCATATTGTCACCCTGTTTATTTAACTTATATGCAGAGTACATCATCAGAAACGCTGGACTGGAAGAAACACAAGCTGGAATCAAGATTGCTGGGAGAAATATCAATAACCTCAGATATGCAGATGACACCACCCTCATGGCAGAAAGTGAAGAGGAACTAAAGAGCCTCTTGATGAAAGTGAAAGAGGAGAGTGAAAAAGTTGGCTTAAAGCTCAACATTCAGAAAACAAAGATCATGGCATCCAGTCCCATCACTTCATGGGAAATAGATGGGGAAACAGTAGAAACAGTGTCAGACTTTGTTTTTGGGGAGCTCCAAAATCACTGCAGATGGTGACTGCAGCCATGAAATTAAAAGACGCTTACTCCTTGGAAGAAAAGTTATGACCAACCTAGATAGCATATTGAAAAGCAGAGATATTACTTTGCCGACTAAGGTCCGTCTAGTCAAGGCTATGGTTTTTCCTGTGGTCATGTATGGATGTGAAAGTTGGACTGTGAAGAAGGCTGAACGCCAAAGAATTGATGCTTTTGAACTGTGGTGTTGGAGAAGACTCTTGAGAGTCCCTTGGACTGCAAGGAGATCCAACCAGTCCATTCTGAAGGAGATCAGCCCTGGGATTTCTTTGGAAGGAATGATGCTGAAGCTGAGCTCCAGTATTTTGGCCACCTCATGTGAAGAGTTGACTCACTGGAAAAGACTCTGATGCTGGGAGGGATTGGGGGCAGGAGGAGAAGGGGACGACCGAGGATGAGATGGCTGGATGGCATCACTGACTTGATGGGCGTGAGTCTGAGTGAACTCCGGGAGTTTGGTGATGGACATGGAGGTCTGGCGTGCTGTGATTCATGGGGTCGCAAAGAGTTGGACACGACTGAGCGACTGAACTGAACTGAAAAATTTAAAAACTAATCCATAAAATAATGAACTGGTTCAAAATTGGGAAAGGAGTACGTCAAGGCTGTATATTGTCACTCTACTTATTTAACTTACATGCAGAGTATATCATGCAAAATGCCAGACTGTATGAACCATAAGCTGGAATCAAGATTGCCAGGAGAAATATCAACAACCTCAGATATACAGATGATACCACTCTAATGGCAGAAAGCAAAGAAAGAGCAGAAAATTCTTAGTTCAGTTCAGTTCAGTTCAGTCATGTCCAACTCTTTGCAACCCCATGAACCACAGCACGTCAGGCCTCCCTGTCCATCACCAACTCCCACAGTCTACCCAAACCCGTGTCTATTGAGTTGGTGATGCCATCCAACCATCTCATCCTCTGTTATCCCCTTCTCCTCCTGCCCTCAATCTTTCCCAGCATCAAGGTCTTTTCAAATGACTCAGCTCTTCGCATCAGGTGGCCAAAATATTGGAGTTTCAGCTTCAGCATCAGTCCTTCCAATGAATATTCAGGACTGATCTCCTTTAGGATGGACTGGTTGAATCTCCTCACAGTCCAAGGGACTCTCAAGAGTCTTCTCCAACACCACAGTTCAAAAGCATCAATTCTTCGGTGCTCAGCTTTCTTTATAGTCCAACTCTCACATCCATATATGACTACTGGAAAAACCAAGGAGTAAGCATCTTTTAATTTCATGGCTGCACTTATCATCTGCAGTGATTTTGGAGCCAAAAAAATAAAGTCTGACAGTTTCCACTGTTTCCCCATTATTTCCCATGAAGTGATGGGACCAGATGCCATGATCTTCGTTTTCTGAATGTTGAGCTTTAAGCCAACTTTTTCACTCTGCTCTTTCACTTTCATCAAGATGCTCTTTAGTTCTTCTTCACTTTCTGCCATGAGGGTGGTGTCATCTGCATATCTGAGGTTACTGATATTTCTCCCGGCAATCTTGATTCTAGCTTGTGCTTCATCCAGCCCAGTGTTTCTCATGATGTACTCTGCATATAAGTTAAATAAGCAGGGTGACAATATGCAGCCTTTTTCAGCTTCAGCATCAGTCCTTCCAATGAATATTCAGGACTGATCTCCTTTAGGATGGACTGGTTGAATCTCCTCACAGTCCAAGGGACTCTCAAGAGTCTTCTCCAACACCACAGTTCAAAAGCATCAATTCTTCGGTGCTCAGCTTTCTTTATAGTCCAACTCTCACATCCATATATGACTACTGGAAAAACCAAGGAGTAAGCATCTTTTAATTTCATGGCTGCACTTATCATCTGCAGTGATTTTGGAGCCAAAAAAATAAAGTCTGACAGTTTCCACTGTTTCCCCATCTATTTCCCATGAAGTGATGGGACCAGATGCCATGATCTTCGTTTTCTGAATGTTGAGCTTTAAGCCAACTTTTTCACTCTGCTCTTTCACTTTCATCAAGATGCTCTTTAGTTCTTCTTCACTTTCTGCCATGAGGGTGGTGTCATCTGCATATCTGAGGTTACTGATATTTCTCCCGGCAATCTTGATTCTAGCTTGTGCTTCATCCAGCCCAGTGTTTCTCATGATGTACTCTGCATATAAGTTAAATAAGCAGGGTGACAATATGCAGCCTTGACGTACTCCTTTTCCTATTTGGAACCAGTCCATGTTCCAAGTCCAGTTCTAACTGTTGCTTCCTGACCTGCATACAGGTTTCTCAAGAGGCAGGTCAGGTGGTCTGGTATTCCCATCTGTTTCAGAATTTTCCACAGTTTATTGTGATCCACACAGTCAAAGGCTTTGGCATAGTCAATAAAGCAGAAATAGATGTTTTTCTGGAACTCTCTTGCTTTTTCGATGATCCAGCGGATGTTGGCAATTTGATCTCTGGTTCCTCTGTCTTTTCTAAAACTCCTCTTAAAAACTTAAGAGAAAACTCTTAAGTTCCTACTAAAGAGCCTCTTGATGAAGGTGAAAGAGGAGAGTGATAAAGTTGGCTTAAAACTCACATTCAAAAAACTAAGATCATGGCACTCAGTCGAATCACTTCATGGCAAATAGATGGGTAAAAAATGGAATGAGTGACACATTTTATTTTCTTGGGCTCCAAAATCACTGCAGACAGTGACTGCAGTCATGAAATTAAAAGACATTTGCTTCTTGAAAAGAAAGCTATGAGAAACCTAGACAGCACGTATTAAAAAGCACAGACATCACTTTGGAGACAAAGCTCCATATAGTCAAGGCTATGGTTTTTCCAGTAGTCATGTAGAGATGTGAGAGTTGAACCATCAAGAAGGTTGAGCGCTAAAGACGCTTTTGAACTGCAGATCTGGAGAACACTTTTGAGAGTCCCTTGGACTGCAAGGAGATCAAACCAGTCGATTCTAAAGGAAATCGACTCTGAATATCCATTGGAAGAACTGATGCTGAAGCTCCAGTACTTTGGCCACCTGATGTAGAAAGCTGACTCATTGGAAAAGGCCCTGATGTGGGGAAAGATTAAAGGCAGGAGGAGAAGAGGGCAGCAGAAGATGAGATGGTTAGATAGCATCACCAACCCAGTGGCCACGAATCTAAGCAAAATGTGGGAGATAATGAAGGACAGGGAAGCCTGGTGTGCTGCTGTCAGTCCATGGGGTTGCAAAGAGTCAGACATGACTGAGTGACGGAGCAACCACAACGGTAACAGGATGATTAGAAATTTCGTGTCACTTGATAAGATACATTAGAAGACATAGCATTACTCAATGTGAAATTCTCCTTAAAAGGTATTGCCTGAAATGAATCATGAAGCATCAGAAAACCCAAACTGAGGGACTTTGCAAGACAACTTGCCCGTAATCGTCCACAGTGTCGAGGTCAGGAGGGAGGCCGATGAAACATGATACATGCAGGCAGGGTCCTAGATTCATCTTTTGCAATACAGGGCATTACCTGGGGCCACTGCTGAAGCTTGGGTTGTCTGGCAGAAATCAATCAGTGTTAGCATCCTAACTTAATGGTTGTTTTATGATTATGTAGGAGAGGCCATTGTTGTGGGGAATCTGTGCTAAAGGCTTGTGTGTTTGTGTGTATGCACAGCGGGCTGCTAGTAGTGATGGGACATGATGTTAGCCATTCGCTCTCACACGGTGAAAGGAAAAAAGTTATTTATTTTATTCTTTTGATGAGTCACACATGCAATTTTAACTTTTCTAGTAGCAAAGTTTAAAAATTTTCTATTTTATATAAATTTTATTAATTATATTTGGCTGTGCTGGGTCTTTATTCCTGTGCAGGCTTTCCCTGGTTGCAGTGAGCAGAGGCTACTCCATTTGTGGCGTGTGATCTTCTCACTGCAGTGGTTTCTCTAAAAAGGTTCTTCTTTAATTAATTAAACTACTTAGTTTTGGCTGCACCGGGCCTTAACTGATTTGCACGGGCTTTCTCAAGCTGTGCAGAGCAGGAGCAGCTCCCTAGTAGTGCGGCAAGGGCTTCTTGCTGCATCGGCTTCTCTTGTTGCAGAGCACGGGCTCTCGGTGCTCAGGCTTCAGCAGTTTCAGCACACAGGCTCAGCATTTGCGGTCCCAGGGCTCTAGAGCGCAGGCTCAGGAGTCGTGGTGCATGAGCTTAGTTGCTCTGGGTACGTGGAATCTTCCCAGACCTGGGGTGGAACCCGTGTTACCTACTCTGGCAGGTGGATTCTAACTCACTGAGCCACCAGGGAAGTCCCAAAAAAGTTCTTTGTACTATTCTTGCAAAACTGTTTTTGTGAATCTGATGTTATTTTAATATAAAAAAAAATCTTTAGCATTCAAAAAAGCAAGCTGTTTAT
The DNA here is from genome assembly GCA_006408695.1 of Aepyceros melampus. Taxonomy (NCBI): domain Eukaryota; kingdom Metazoa; phylum Chordata; class Mammalia; order Artiodactyla; family Bovidae; genus Aepyceros; species Aepyceros melampus. The sequence continues at coordinate 269,802 of SJXQ01004286.1, read as the reverse complement.
AATAGATCTGAAAAGTGGAAACAACCCAGATGTCCATCAGCAGACGAACAAATGAATAAAATTTGGTACCTCCACACAGTGGAATATAATTTGGTGATCAAAAGGAATGGAGTACTGACATGCATTACAACAGGAAAGAAGCTGGAAAACATTGTGCTTAGTGGAGGAAGCCAGCCGGAAGAGCATGTATTGTACGACTCCATTTATAAGAAACTTCTGGAATAGATGAATATAAGAGACAGAAACTAGCTTAGCAGTAGCCAGGGGATGGAGCGAGGGGGTCAATGGGAGTGACTGCTAATGTGTATGCAGTCTCTTTCTGGGGTAATGAAAAGTGTTCTAAGATTGGTCACGGTAATCATTGCATAACTCTGTGAAGACACTAAAAACTATTGAATTATGCCCTTTAAATTAAATGGGTGAATTGGATGGTATATGAATTATATATCAATAAAACTGTTATCCCCAAAAAGAAAAAAAATCAAACTGCATAGGCATGATTCACCAATATATAAATTCCAGTATAATCTCAGCCTGGTGAGATTTGTTTGGGAAAAACAATCACGCATCTACCAAATTTGGTTCAACTCAACGTGTATTCGTGGTGTACCTCCTGAGCAGCAGAGTTTGGGGTTTGTATTTACTTAAGAATGTATTTACTTATTTGGTCACACTGTGTGGCATGTGGGATCTTAGTTCCCTGACCAGAGATTGAACCTGTGCCCCTTGCAGTGGAACCTGGGGAGTCTTAACCACGGGACCACCAGGGAATTTCAAAGTAGAATCTTAAAAGAGTAGCACGTGGCCAGGCTTTGTGCTAGTGTTTGCGACTCAGAAACAGAAGACACACGGGACTTCCCTGGTGGTCCAGTGGTTAAGAATCTGCCTCCCAGTGCCAGGCGTGGTCAGGGAATTAAGATGCCACCTGCCGCAGGGCAGCGAAGTCCAGGCACCGTGACTAGTGAAAGCCTGCAGGTCACAGGGAAGACCAAGTGCAGCCAAAAAAAAAAAAGAGGAAGACACATACCATGATGCCGTCCAAGAGCTCAGACAGGCCAGCCGTTTCAGGGCTCTCGGCTCACCGCCATCACAGAAGGGAACACAGGGGCTGTGGGAGCCCGGGACCGGGGCGCTCACCCGTTCCTTCTAGAAGGCTTCCTGGAGGCCCCCACTTAGAGCAGCGCAGAGAGGGATAAGGAGGTGAGTCAGGTGGCAGAGGGCACTGCAGAGAGAGGGCGCTGCAGGCAGAGCAGGCGCCTGAGCCGCAGGACACAGAGCAGGCCCTGCTCCCTACTTGGGAAACCGCAAGGAGTCAGGCGGGGCGGGGAGGGCAGACGGGCAGATGGGCAGCATGGAGCCACTAGGGGCCAAGGTAACAGGAGGCCCCGAGCGGGCAGACTCCCTGGGGTGCAGAATGACCACGACAGAGGTCATCCGCAGCTTCCAGATGGCTAACGGGAGCCGGGAACCAGGAGATAGTCGTCAGGGCCTGTTTCAGTAGAGGAGCAGACTGCTGTCCCCTGGACAGTCTGTCCCTCCGTGGGTTACCTGCCCCCCCTGCTGGGCTCACAGGCCGTGGGGCTTCTCTGTCCCCCTGGATGACCCTGCAGAACTGGTCTCGCCCGCTCAGTTCCCTGGAGTCCGGCTGCCACTTGATTCTCCTGGAAGCCAGCTGGAAGCGGGCGGGGTGGGGAGCAGGCTGTGGGGGGGGGCTCTCCTTTGCACAGAGCTCACACATGAAGGGGTCTGCTTCGTGCTCCAGATGGAGGTCTAGGCGCCGCCCCCACCCCCTGCCCCCTTCTTGAACTGAAGGTGGAGTTGGTTCATCCTGGAGGCTCCTGGGAGGGGAGAGGAGGAAGAGAGAGGCGAATAAAGGAGCCCTTTGCGTCTTCACGGGAGCATAGCTGTAGGGGCCCCAGCCGAGGGGGCAGGATGGAGCTGAGGGGGCAGTGGGGCAGGAGGAGGTTGTAGCTGGGGACCGTTCAGTGGAAGATTCTGAAAAGTATTTATACTAAAGCCTGTGAGCTATAGAAACACTCACTCCATCTCTGATACAGTTGGTGGCATGATTTCTGTTTCACAGAAGGAGCAGCAGAGGGGGTGCTGGGAGGTTCAGTAGCTTGCCCAAGGCCACAAAGTGGGCTTTTGAGACGCAAGAGTGGCTGGTTCTGAAGCCTGCGTGGTACAGGATGTATATATACAGGACTGGACAGTCTCAAAGATCCTCCCAACTGAGCCGAACCAAGAGAGGGCTGCAGGCATGGAAGCCATCAGCGGGCCTGAAGGCGGCAGGAAATGCTTCGGAGCTCCGTGTCCACGAGTGGGCTAACTGGCCAGGTGGTCCATTGATTGATCCAATCCCCAGATTTCACGTTGGGTCCAGCATGCGTCCAGAACTTTTCACAGCTGGGCTGGTAGGTTTCCAGTTGCTGGGACTGGAAAACTCAGATAAGTCACGGCACTTGCCCAGAGGCAGGCAGAGAAATGGACGTGTAACCCACACACAGAGGTAGAAGCCAGCATGGCCCTCAATGAGAGGATGTGTGAGAGCTGGGGCTCTGGGGGTGGGAGCGGGCAGGCCTCACAGTGAGACAGGTGTTGCCTCAGGGAATTCACCCCCGTCCCGGGCTCTCAGAGCTGCATACCTGGGGCTAGGAAGAGAGAGGCGAATAAAGGAGCCCTTTGCGTCTTCACGGGAGCATAGCTGTAGGGGCCCCAGCCGAGGGGGCAGGATGGAGCTGAGGGGGCAGTGGGGCAGGAGGAGGTTGTAGCTGGGGACCGTTCAGTGGAAGATTCTGAAAAGTATTTATACTAAAGCCTGTGAGCTATAGAAACACTCACTCCATCTCTGATACAGTTGGTGGCATGATTTCTGTTTCACAGAAGGAGCAGCAGAGGGGGTGCTGGGAGGTTCAGTAGCTTGCCCAAGGCCACAAAGTGGGCTTTTGAGACGCAAGAGTGGCTGGTTCTGAAGCCTGCGTGGTACAGGATGTATATATACAGGACTGGACAGTCTCAAAGATCCTCCCAACTGAGCCGAACCAAGAGAGGGCTGCAGGCATGGAAGCCATCAGCGGGCCCTGAAGGCGGCAGGAAATGCTTCGGAGCTCCGTGTCCACGAGTGGGCTAACTGGCCAGGTGGTCCATTGATTGATCCAATCCCCAGATTTCACGTTGGGTCCAGCATGCGTCCAGAACTTTTCACAGCTGGGCTGGTAGGTTTCCAGTTGCTGGGACTGGAAAACTCAGATAAGTCACGGCACTTGCCCAGAGGCAGGCAGAGAAATGGACGTGTAACCCACACACAGAGGTAGAAGCCAGCATGGCCCTCAATGAGAGGATGTGTGAGAGCTGGGGCTCTGGGGGTGGGAGCGGGCAGGCCTCACAGTGAGACAGGTGTTGCCTCAGGGAATTCACCCCCGTCCCGGGCTCTCAGAGCTGCATACCTGGGGCCCCCAGCACCCCAGATGGACCCGTCTCTGCTCCCTCACCGAGCACTCAAATGGAGGCACAGTTGCAGAGGGCAGCTATGGACATCATCCAGGACTACCTGGGGGGCAGATTATAATCAGAAGGTTGCCTGGCACTTGATCAGTAGAGCAAGAGGGACTGGTCGGAGCTGATGTTTAACCGTGACAACTAAGAAAGGATGGCACATTCCTCTCTTTGCAGGACGAGAATCTAGAAACGCCTGGGGTTCTAGATCCGCTGGCGCCTTACAGATGCCCTGCCTGTGGCTACAACACTTAAAGTTTACTGTGTGAGACTTCCTTTCCCCATGAGATGAACTGTGGCTTGGAGACTCTCCTTGGGTCTCTGCTTTCATGACTAAATGATGCGTCTCTCTGCCTAGCTATCATTTCTAGTTTAACTCCTCCAGAAAGATTTTTTTTTTTTTGAAGCAAGGAAGATTTTATTCAAGACTACTGAAATTAAGTCAAGACTATTGCAATAGAGAAGGGAGATTGGATTCAACACCCTTGAGGCAAAAGGTGGAGGAATTTTAAGCAGTGGGATAAGCTGATGGTGACATACTACAGAACTTTAGGAGGGGGATTGATCGATGTGAATAGGACATCAGCGTTTGCTAACTGTGTGTGTATGCTCAGTCCTGTCTGACTCTTTGTGACCTCCTTGGACTGTAGCCAACCAGGCTCCTCTGTCCACGGGATTCTCCAGGCAAGAATACTGGAGTGGGTTGCCATTTCCTCCTCCAGGGGATCTTCCTGACACAGGGATCGAACCTGCATCTTTTGTGTCTCCTGCACTGGCAGGCGGGATTCTTTGCTACTGAGCTTCCCTCAAGAGAGATCTTGATTCCCTCCTTCGCCAGCACTTCAGGAAGACCGGAGGCTGGACAGTTATCATCATAGCAACACACCCCATAACCACCTCATCGAATGACAAATTCATCACACTTATCCATTCATACACATCCTTTGCTTCTTTTAGGTATGATCTTTACTGCAATTCTTGATGAAAGCTGTCCCGCACCTAGACTCCCCGTCCCCTTGTATAAAAAATTGCCTCCTTTAGCCTGAAAAGAACACTTCAGATCATACAATGTTGCACATATGTGCTTTCAAAAACCTTCAATAAAATGCTCAATTTATAAAAGGAACTGTGAGGTGAGTGATTTATAATACAATGCTGTAACTTTATATATAAGCATTTGGGAATGACTACGGCAGAGGACGTGACCAAGCGGTCAGCTGTACTAACATGCGTAGTCGCCATACAGGCAGCACTGTAAATGCGGGCTGGCCGGTAGGCGACTGGCCTTCGGTGGCTTGCTTCTCTGAACTGGAGAAGCACTTGGTAGACTTCTGAACAAAGCAAAGCATGCTCTCCTCTCTGTTGCGTGGTCATTACCTTCCTGCCAAAGCTGTGAACTGCAAAATGTACTTGGAGCGGATTGTAAAATAAAAGTAGACCAAAGTCCCAGATAACTACAGATTGGTTTCTCATCTACACGGACATCCTGAGGGACCCTTCGAGGCCACACCCACACTGTGTGGGACCCAGGTCAAGTCATCCTTACGCGGGACTGTCCTACACATCACAGCATCCTCAGCTCGGGCCGTTTGCTAAGGGGCAATGGTGCCCTGTGACCATCAGGATGGCCCACAGATTTCCCAGATACCCACATGACAACCTCTTGGAGGGCATCGGAAAGGGCAGTAATATGTTTGAGGAGCAGGGACACGGTCGGGCTTATAGCGCTGCGTGCCCATGGGCAGCTGTTGAGGGGTGGGCAGGGAGACGTCACTGGAGGCTCTGTCAGAGGTGCAGGTGAGAGGTCAGCAGGGGAAGGGCATTGGGGCAGGACTCCAGGGCGCAGTAGAGCTTGGCACACCCTGTGGGCTGGGAAGCCTTCAGGCCTGCAGACCACTGATCCTGTGGGAGGGGGCAGGCAGGGCTGGAGCAGGGGTAGGAGTTGGGCTCTGGCAAAGAAAGAGATTCACTCTGGCCTGCAGTTCCCCAGAGCTGGGACCGCTGGGACCGTTGGCATTGGAGCCCTGAACCATCAGCTGCCCCCAGAGCCCCACAGCAGCTGCCTGACTGCTGCAGCCCCAGCTTGGACACACAGCTTCACTTCCCAGTGGAGAAGAAAAGGATGCCAGACAGAGGTAGATGCCATGCCCCTAGGACTCCGAGAGGCAGCAGTTCATTCATGTCTCCATCCTGAGGGGCTGCCGCGGCCCCGCCAACCTGCCCCTACACGCGGCACCTCCGTGTCTTCCTGGGCCTGGAGTACGAGGACAGCGGGCAGAGGGGACGGCTCAAGGAGCTCTCAGGCTGAATTCCCAGGCTGGCCCTGCCCCGCCTGGCTGACCCAGCCGGGCCCCGCCTCTGCGGCCACAGCAAGGACGGCCTCCAGCCCCAAGGGGCCCGGCTTTACAGCGCTTACAAACCAGACCTTCTGGCTTCTGACTTCTCGCCCCTGTTTCCCCTTGGGGGTGTGTTCAAGGAAATATCTACAGTCAAAACCTACAGAAAGACAACTTAAATCTTTCCCGAGGTGTTTCAAAAAATTCCAAATGACCATTCTATTTAAATTTGAGCTTGGAAGGCTGCGTAGATCTTAGAGCAACCTAACGAGGGAGGTGTTGTCTCATTTCTTACTCACACACACAGATACAGACACACTACCCACCCACCCAACACACACACGCACTTCACTATTAAGGCTCTCTCCTTTCTCCTTCTAATCCCAGCTCCTGCAGGCTCTTCTTTCTCCCCACCCCTCCCTTTACACATCAGTTCATTTCTCTTTTGTCTGTTACAGGGGCTCCTGTCTTGGGTAGGACAGTTCTCCCTTCACTCCAAATCTGCACAGCTGAGACTGACTGGCAAAGATGCCATGCTCTGTGGAGGGTGTGGGAACAGGCCCTTGTGAGTAAGAAATGAGACACCTCCCTCGTTAGGTTGCTCTAAGATCTACTCAGAAGAAAGGCTAGCTTTTTGTACGGTCATTCATTGACTGTGGCCATGTCAACCTCAGTCCGGTTAGACTCCCTATGACACCACGCTTCCGCAGACCCTGGACACACACCATCCCTCCTATGCTCTCACAGAAAGAGCCACACACGCTGTTTTCCATGATCCTCTTCACCTAATTCTCTCGAGGGCATTTTTACATTTCTTCAATATCAAGTTCTATATTCATAGCCATGACTCTGATTAGTGCAAGACGTCAAAGTGCCTTTTGAATCATTAAAGAAAGATCAAATTACATTCAGGATAGTTTCAGCATGAAGTGTAGCTGAACTAATTCAGATTCTCTGAAAATTGGCAATATGATAAATTGCAACTTTACACAAGCCAGAGTGTTCAGCCTGTGTAAAAGCTCAGCAGAGCTAGGCCACTCTAAGCCGTGAGGCCACAGGAACCCATAAACACTCAGGAAGGTCTGGGCAGGAGACAGAGCTGCAGCCCCAACCAGCCAAATGCTGTCACTACCCCGTAAATCTCCCGGAAACTCAAACAGCCGTTAACGTTTGCCGACGTTGTAAGTGATGCTCTCATAATCACTGCCATCTATCTGGGCTTGGCCGTGGACAGGGTCATTTGGTTAATGCAGGATTCCATCTTCATTGCTCTGTAACTAGTTTTTAATCAGCAATGATTGCTAAGCTGGGATGCTGTGGGCTGGCTCGCCTGCTCTTTCCTCAGAGAGTGCCTGCTGACATGTCACAGCAATTAACCAGAGACCTGCGGGAGAGGTGGCAAGGGCAGCCAGAGAGCCTGGCGGCTTGGTGCAACCCCAAGCGTCTCCCTCTCCCCCTCTCCCCAGCGGGGGCGCTCTGACCCCCAGCCACCTTCGGAGAGTTGCTGCAGGGCATTGGCAGGTGAGGGACTCCCTCAAAGAGGCATCTATTCCGACTGTTGATTTTGACTTGCCCGACAGTTTAAATTTTGCTTCCCTGGTGGCTCAGATGGTAAATCGTCTGCTCGCAGTGCGGCAGACCCGGGTTCAATCCCTGGGTAGGGAAGATCCCCTGGAGAAGGCAATGGCAGCCCACTCCAGTACTCTTGCCTGGAAAATTCCATGGACAGAGGAGCCTGGTAGGCTATAGTCCATAGGGTGGCAAAGAGTCGGACATGACTGAGTGACTTCACTTTCACTTTCTTTCAGGATGTAGAGGAGATGATGAGTCGTCTAGCTATTATGTAATCAGTTTGACCATCAAAGAAAAATTGATTGGAAGTGATAAGAATCTTCGAGAGGGCTTCCCTGGTGGCTCAGTGGGAAAAAAAATTTGCCTGCCAGTGCAGGAGATGCAAGTTTGATCCCCAGCGCAGGAAGATCCCACGAGCTGAGGGACAGCTGAGCCTGTGAGCCACACCTACTGAGTGTGTGCTCCAGAGCCCCGGGGCGGGGGTGGGGGTCGGGGGGGACAGCTACTGAGCCCACGTGACCCAACTACTGACGCCCGAGCACTTAAGAGTCTGTGCTTCACAGCAAGAGAAGCCAGCGCAAGAAGAAGCCTGCGCGCCATAACTAGAGAGTGGCCCTCTCGCTCCACGACTAGAGAAAAGCCTGAGCAGCAACTAAGAAACAGACCCAGCACAGCCAAAAATAAACAACCTAATTAGTTAAAACAAAAAAGAAAACCTTGGTGAAAGTGTCTTTTGCAAGAACACTGGAGTGGGTTGCCATTTCCTTCTCCAATGCATGAAAGTGAAAAGACAGAGGGAGGTCGCTCAGTCATGTCCGATTCTTAGCGATCCCCATGGACTGCAGCCCACCAGGCTCCTCCATCCATGGGATTTTCCAGGCAAGAGTACTGGAGTGGGGTGCCATTGCCTTCTCCAGTAGTAAGAGCAGAGATATATAATGTAAGAGCAGAGATGGGGAAGTTTTAACTTTCTTCTTAAGGGAAGGCAGAATATAAAACATCCAGAAATAATATACAGTCATTTCTCCACATTACAAGATTTTGGAAGGGAAGATGAGAAGTTGGGTGTTCCAGGATTTCCCAGGCAAGGATACTGAAGTGGGTTGCCATTTCCTTCTCCAGGGCATCCTCCTGACCTAGGGATCGAACCCATGTTTCCGTCTCCCACATTGCAGGTGGTCTCTTGCATGGAAGGTGAATTCTTTACCACTGAGCCACCAGGCAAGCCCAGGGAAGCTGAGGGTGCTATTAAAAATGCACTTCTGGTTGGGCAGCCTCCATGAGACTCTTGAGGACGATATGGAAATATTCCTCAAGATCCCTGTGATGGCTGTACAAGTTTTCCAAAAAGACTAAACACATTTTTAGCAGCAACATAAAGCAGCAACATAAAGCAGCAGCTTTTTAGCACCCTAAGTGAAAGTCACTCAGTCGTGTCCGACTCTTTGTGACCCCATGAACTGTATAGTACATGGGATTCTCTAGGCCTGGATACTGGAGTGGGTAGCTGTTCCTTCTCCAGGGGATCTTCCCAACCCAGGGACTGAATCCAGGTCTCCCACATTGCAGGCAGATTCTTAACCATCTGAGCCACAAGGGAAGCCCTTATTTTATAGCAGTAGGTACTATATTGCTGCGGTTCAGTCACTAAATTGTGTCCAACTCTTTGCAACCCCATGAACTACAGCATGCCAGGCTTCACTGTCCTTCACTGTCTCCCAGAGTTTGCTCAGACTCATGTCCATCAAGTTGGTGATGCCATCCAACCATCTCATCCTCTGTCGTCCCATTCTCCTCCTGCCCTCAGTCTTTCCCAGCATCAGAGTCTTTTCCAACAAGTACTATAGCTCCTTGCATTTTCTGTCAGACTAATGAGTGTAACTTATTTTGCTTCCCACTTTATTTGTGATTTTGAGCATGTTTTCACATGCTTTGTAGGTTGAGCCATTTGGACTGACTCTTCCACAAATCACCTATTCCTGTCTTTCACCCATTTATCTATTGGGTTGCCTTTGTCTTATCAATTCATATGAACTCTGTGTATACTAATCTTTGTCCTCTACATTGGGAAAAAAATGCTTTGTTCCCAAATCTGCCATTGGTCTATTTTAAATTCAAGTTTCTTTATCACATGTAAAGTTTAGGGTTTTTTTTATTGTTAAAGGTTTTTATATTTTCTTCCATGGCTTTTGGATTTTAAATTAAAAGCCCCTAGATTATGAATGAATGATGCAGACTTTCTTGCAAGAATCTTTTTTCAAGTTTTACATTTAAATCCTTAATCCACCTGGAATTTATTTTTATGAATAATGTAGCTTGGAAGTCACTTCTATTTTTCTCTCATTGAAAAGCCAGTTGTGTTTGTATTCTATATTATGTAACTTATCCTTTTTCAACAAAATTAAAGTACTCATTACATATATCATGTGCTATTAAATTCATCTATATACAAGATCTATTTCTGGATTAATAATTCTATTTCACTAATCTATTTGACTTTTTCTATACTTTTGCCACACTGATGAGAGTAAAGTGACTGAGGTAATCTTGATATCCAGTAATACAAATAACATTTATTATCCTTTTAAATACTTTTCTTGCTATTTGAGGGTCATTTATTCTTTTTTTGTAACTTGAAGATTTATTTAAACAGATAAAAATTCTGTAATGGTTTTTATAATTGTGTTTTCAATACAGTATATATAAAATTGTGGAGCACTGATATTTTATATCTCTCTATTCAAGAATGTGATCTTTCCATTTTTTCAGATCTTGTCTTATGGCCTTTAATAGTATTTTATAATTTGCTTATTATACATTATATTCTTTTCTTATATAATTTATCCCTAAATATATATTTTTATTTTCAGGTACTTATTACTGGATAGAAGTTCAACTGATTTTTGTATATTTATCTTATAGCCAGTCGCCTTACCAAATTTTACACCAATCTCAGTAGCAATTTTTATGTATTTTCTAAAAACTTGAAATTTCTAGGAATAGTCATATCTTTATCTTTTCCTCCTAATGCTTATATGACTCTCTTATCTTATTGTTTTCTCTAGATCCTCGAAGATAATATTAAATAGTTGTAGTGATAGCAGCACCTCTTATTTTAATTGAAATAGGTTTGGTGTTTCACTGCTAAGGATAATTGAGGATAATTGTTGGGTTGGGTAGATAGTCTTATATAGTATGTAATTCCTTTCTGTTTCAACTTTCCAAGATTTTATTAGGAATAACCATTATATTTTCAAATACTTTGTGAGCATACTGTTATGATCCTATTTTTTCTCTTTTATCTTTCCAATGTAACAGATTATGCTGATAGTTTTCTTGATGTTGAATATTTTGCAACCTTGAAATAAATTGTACTTAGTCACAGTATATTACACTCTTGATATATTGCTGGATTTTCCTTGAGAACACTGTATTTAGAATTTTTGCATCTGAGCTCCTAAGTCTGTAGATATATTTTTGGTCTTATACCTATATTGAGTTTTGATATCAAAGCTATGTTAGCTTTATAAAACAGATAGAAGAGCTTTTCATATTTTTAAAATCTTCTTAAATAGTTCAAAAACATTGGAATTATTAGTTAGATGAAACTCATTTGTAAACCCATTTGTATCTAATCCATATTTCAATATTATATCTTTAATTACTTTTTTGATATCTTCTCAGTAATAAATTTATTTTGACTTTATACATCTCACCAGTTTCAGTAATTTATACAGCAGATAGGAAATTTCAAATCCATCAAAATTTTTAGATTTGTTGTCAATAAGTATGCTTTTCTGTTACTTGTGGTTGTTTCCTTTCTTGTTCCTTATATTGTTTATTTTTGCTCTTTTCTCTCTTATTTAGGATGATTTGTCTGTTTTATTGGTGTTAGGCAATATCCAACTTTTGGAGTTATTTATCCCTTCTATGCCTTTGTTGTTTTCTATTTTATAGCTTTCAACTTCTATCAGTTGCATCATTCTAGTTTTTTAGCTGCTTTTTGCTAGGTTAAGATGAATAACAATATACAATTTTCCCATTTAATGGCATTTTAAAGCTATGCATTTTCCTCTGAGTACAGCTTTTGCTGTGTGTTTATAGGTTCATCTATAATGTGTGCTTTCTGCTGCTTTCTAGACAGGTTATGTTTTCTTTAACTTTCCTCTTTGATCCAAGGATGGGATGTATGGAATTGTGCTTCTTAATTACTGTGGAACTATAATGGTTATAGCCATACTTTGTTTCTAATTTTATTGGATTATGATAAAGGAATGTAGACTATAAAATTGCTACTTTTTAAGTTAATTAATATTAGTAGTTATTATTCACAATTAATTAAAAATAACAATACTTATTATTTTGGCCAGTATTGATAGTTGTACATATGGATATACAACAAAAATGTACATTTTAAAAAAAGATGCTATATAGGTCATGTGATCTTTCGCTAATTGCATTATTCCTCCATGTCTGTATTTTTGTCTATTGAAAATGTCTAGTTCTGAGAAAGGTGTACGAAAATCTTGGCAGTGAAAGCTCAGCGTCCTAACCACTAAACTGCCAGGGAATTCCCCAATTCTTTAGAAAGATTCTTTTCTCATTACAGAATGTTCTGCTGAGTGCTTCCAATGTTAAATACCACCCTCGTCTAATATTGGCATTTCAATTCGTGCCCTTTTTTGTTTGCACTTGCCTATTTCCCCTTTGCTGCCCCTTTGTTTTCATCTTTCTTTATCCTTTAAGTGAGTTTCCATAATGGCACATTGCCGGGTTTTGCTTTTCTAAACACATCCCTCTGTTTTGTAATGGTAGCAAATTCAATCCATTCTCATTTATTAGGTAATGATGGAGTCCCTTGACCTAATTCTTTAATTTGCTTATTATACTTGTATTTATCTTAACAGTGGTATTTCTTATTTTTCCAAGTTTTCGCTTAGCTTTCTATTCTATGTATTTTTCTATTCCTCCCTGAAATTTGGTTTTCTCTGTGATTGATATTTTTCTGCCTCCTTTGGGGTACAGTTCATGGGCTCAGGCAACCAGGCATACTCAACACTGATTACTGACCTTTGTTACCAGGCTTGAGCCCAGGGGCAGGATGTCCTGGGTTCTCAGTTCTGCCACTCAGCAGCAGTAGGACCATACCCAAATCACCTGCCCTCCTTGAACAGGAAAACACGGGCAGCTGGTGCTCCTGCTTCCCGCTCGCTCCTTAGGCTTCTGGACTAGGTTTGGGCTGAGCAATCAAAAATGACCTGAGAAAATGATCTTTTCCATGTCTTTGGCCCATCCTCTCAGAATGCTAGGAAGGCATTTCTCAAATACACTCTTACTGGTCTTCCATTTCTGTGGGACAGCAGGGTTTATGTTATACTTTCCTTCCCTCCTTCCTCAGTATAACAAAACACTGCAGAATGCTGAGGCTCTGCCTTTGGACACACAAGAGGTGGGCTAGACACCAAACTCTCCTGCCTCCAGGCTTAAATAAAGAGGGGAACCTTCTACCATCTTTTCCCAGCATTTGGTGTAGCAGAAATGTCCATATGATAAAGCTGGAATACACAGGAGACAGGAAATTGGAACAGGGACCCACAGAAGACATGTCGCCCTGGGGACTATGGCTTATACTCAAGGTCCTGATGAAGCAGCTACAAACCTATACTTCATTGCTTACAAATCACCTTAAAGGCCAAGAAATCCCTTTGGCTCAGATCTGGTTTAGACCATGCCTTGACTGCTGCCACCAGGTCCTGAGACTTGCCCTCAACAAACGACATCTTAATTCTGTTTTCTCTCAGCCATGAGAAGTATCTATTTCTACATCTCTAACTTTCTGATTCTACAACATTCATTTCATCAGGCAAAACTCTGAACTCCTTGAGGGGAAATGCAAGGTTCCTTCAGTCCCTACTCAAAGCGTCACAGAAGCTGGTTCACTGCCGTCTCCTGCAGGCAGTTGAGAACTCTCTGAGGCCAGCCACCTCAACTCTGAGAGTGAGCCACCTCAACTGCTCCCAACTGTGTGAGCGAGCCACCTCAACTGCTCCTGCACACTTCCACCGTCTGGGTCCTGCGATGTCACAGGACCACGGTGCTTATTTCCTGCTCACCCATGGGTTCTGAGGTGCTCTCTACCTGCTCTTCCCCTGCAATGCTTTCTTATCGCTTCATAAAATAGTTGCACAATGGAAAAGATACATATATATATACTTATATAGAGTGTGTACAGCAGAAAGTAACACAACATTGTAAATCAACTATGCTTCAATAAAATAATCACCACACATACACACACGAAAGTTCCACAAGCTCCCTGGGGACAGGGAGAGGGCTTCTTCTATGCTGGAGGCCCCGTGACCATACTGAGGGGTTGAGGTAGGAGGCAGAGGGGCCCCCTCAGGGTAAAGCAATGTAGATTCATTCTCTATTCATTCTCTATTGACCCAAACTCCAAGACGAGAATAGCAGGACAACTAAGGGAAAAGTCTGGGCCCTCCCCAGGCCACGTGCCTCTCATTCCCAAAGTCAGGAGGACCACCCCTGCCCCCGCCACCGTTGCCACATATGCACAGAAAAGGCTCCTTGCAGGCCAGAAGGGGAGCCGTGTAAAAGGATGCTCTACCCAGATGCCTCCGGGGTAGGACCCATCTTAGCTAAGAGACGTGTAAACACATGTGGGAGGATCCTGAGATACACCAAATATGGACCGTGACCCAGGCAGATTAGAACCATCGGCTAGAGGAAACCGGAAGAAACACCCCATAATAGGGTCAGGGGAGGCACCCTGAATGACACCGCCCTCCCTGGCCAGGCACCATAGTAACCATCCACATGAGTTGTTTTACGACAGGAGGTCCTGGTAAGGAGCACGGAACTGATAAGCTTCCACCAGCTGGAATAGCCTGGGAAAAGTCAAAAGGAGACACCACATGTCCGCCCACCTCCCAGAATCCTTCTCTCTGCATCCATCTTGGCTGAACAAGGCTGCACCACCAGGAAGGACTCTGAGCCAGAATGATTGGCTAAGGACAACCCAGAAACTAATCCCATCACCATAAAACCCGAGACTGCGAGCCACGTGGGAGAGCTGTTCTCCTGGGTTCCCTTCCCTACTGCTCTCCACCGGGTGCCCTTTCCCAATAAAATCTCTTGCTTTGTCAGCACATGTGTCTCCTCGGACAATTCATTTCCGAGTGCTAGATAAGAACCCACTTTCGGGCCCTGAAGGGGTTCCCCCTTCCTGCAACAATAGTAATTCAAACTGCCATGAGGGTGCGACTCAGAGACTCATTCTCCCGGAGTCTGCTCGTGTGTCTACCCAAACGTACTGTGTTGTTTCCCCTCTTAATAAATACTATACTTGCTACACTACCTTCCGTCTTTGTGGAAATTCTTTTTTCTGCAAAGCCAAAGGGCCAGGGCCCTTGTCCCTACCATTAGGTCTAGTGGATAGGATCCGGAGCTTTCACCACCGTGACCTGGCCTCAATCTCTGGCTGGGAATCTAAGCCTTGCTTCAAGCATTTGCAGGCTGAGGCCACCCAAGATCAGGGTGACAGGAGGCAGGTGTGACCAGTGACACCCTCCCCTCCCCAATCAACAGCTCCCCTCCCCCACTGAGCCCTCCTCCACACGTGTATTGTTCAGTTACTCAATAGTGTCCAACTCTTTGTGGCCCCAGGGCCTGGAGCCCACCAGGCTCCTCTGTCTATGGAATTTTCCAGGCAAGAATACTGGAATGGGTTGCCATTTCCTACTCCAGAGGATCTTCTCATCCACACGTGAAAGAACATCAAACAACTCTGTTCAAAACAGTTTATTTTATTTTATTTTTGTCAGACAAACACATTGATTTCTGGACCACAGTAGAGGATGGAAACCTTTCACAAACTTATTTATTTGAAAATACAAATATAAAATTATACTTTCCACATCTGTGATGTGAGAGACTGCCATCCACATAGTAATTTTTTACAACAGGGCTTTAAGAAAGCCACACACAAAGACCTGAAAGATGCTTGAGATATATATATATATAGATACATATATATGTATATATATAAAAAAAATACTCACTACCAAAGTTGTCATCAGTTTCATACTAAAGTATAAAAGTAAGGGTGAGGTCAGCCACAGTGCTAGGGAAAGTTTTATTTAGATACATTGGTGTCCACATGAAACGCTTAGACTTGCATCCTATTACATATGGAATTCCGAGTTTACAACACACCATGAACGGCAGATCGGCTAGCCCACGCTACTCAAAGGACACTCACAGATTCCACACAGGATGGTACAGTATGTACAGAATACAGTACAGAGAGCCTTCTGGAAGGCTCTGGAAACTTCTGTCTCTCAGTCTCCATCCCCCGCCCCCCACGTGCCCCTGCCTCCTAGAAACAAACTCCTATCCGAGACAATACATTCTGATTATTTGATAGCCAAGTGTTTGGATCAGGTTTCATCCCCAGAGGGGTGGGTTTTTATGTATATATTTTTGTTTTAGTTTACTTACTTTTTTTTTTTTGGTTAAAAAAAAAAAGAAAGAAAACAAACATTTACAGTATTAAAGTATTGCTTAACGTACAGCGTCTCCTTGGGTAGTGTCTACGCTCAGGACGGGGCTGAGCTGACTTCTGCTTCTTTTTGTTTGGAGTGGGGGGCCGGGTGGAGAGGGGTGGGGGGAGCCTGCCAGTGTCTCTTCCATGTGCTTGCCTGCATCTGTCCCTCTGCCTCTGCCCTCAACCCCCCACCCTGCTTCAGCCTTCCTTGGAAGATAGCCTGGCTTGTGAAGCACATTCAAGAAAGAAAAACATTCTTCCCTCCCCACCCTACTCCCCAGCCTCCCTCTGTCCCTGTGAGCCACTCCCAACCAATAGAGAGAAGTATGAGTTAGTGTTTCTTTTGTAAACAATTTCATATGCAATATAATACAGAAAGCATGGCTGACCTTCAATTTAAAAAATGTAGTAAACTATATTGCTTTATTCTTGATTATGCTGCAGTGAGTGAATGGCAGAATGAAGCAGTGTGGGTGGGTGGTGGTGGCTAAGTCCCTAGCCCTCGTTTGCACTAAAGATCAAAATAGGTTTTGTTTTTCTATTTGGAACCAAAAAAAAAAAATTTATTTTTTCCAAAATCCCCAAATGAAAAAGAACCAAAAAAAAAAAAAAAAAGATAAAACCAAGAAACAAAACCAAAACAAAATTGGAAACAAAAACTGAACACCTTTCAGGTCATTAGAACCAACAATTACCCAATGATTTTTATACTAGTCTAGCAAGATGTGTGTAACATTCACTGGCTGTGAATTGCTGTGCAGTGAAACATTGAATTGACAGCAATAGAGCCATGCTACCTTAAAGTCCAAGCTACGAGTTCAAATTAAGATGAAGGTTATGAAGGAGAGAAACGCAAAGGCCTGTTGGGACTTCGTTTGAATCAAGCCCATGAGCGACTGGGATAGAGTGAGGCTGTTGGTTTTCCCAGTGGGTGTGAGGAAGGCCACAGACCAGGTGTGCAAGCTCCTGGAGAGGAGACCCAGAACTTGGTCATCCCTGTCAGCTCCACGTTCCAGGGAGAACTAGGAATCGGTCCAGGAGCTTATGTGCCCACTCTCCTCCGAGTGGGAGGAGAGGAGTCTGGGGGCCTCAGGCAGATGGATCTAGAAGCCAGAGAGTCACCCGGCGGCTGCTTTATGATTCCGGGGAAAAGCCATCAGCCAAGAGGGTTTCTCCCCCAGGGAAGGCGGAAGGTGGTTCCCATGTTCGCCATTGAGCTTAACTGACACAAAGACAAGGCTGAACATCAGTGCTAAAATAATTTACAAAAATCTTTCAAAATGGACTTCTAGATGAGTGGGGGACTAATGTGAACCTTAACCTAGGTAGCCACATTAAAACATATCAGATTTCCACGAGATTTGTGCTATGGGCTACTGGGTCTCTTCAAAAGGTATTATAAACATCTAAAACATATTCACACAGATTATCAATTTCTTCTGAGCATTCTTAAAAAAATATTTTTTTCTCTTAGTAAAATCATTTTAATATACCATGCCTCCCTCTTTTAAAAAATAAATTAAAAAAATCCAGTTTTGCATATCTAGCATTAGCATTTAAGGTAGTATGGCACACCCCTTCACAGCTGGGGGGTGGGGTGGGGTGGGAATCTACAAAACGCCGCAGAGTCTACCGGCATCTGAACATCGTGAGACCTTGGGTTAGTTGAAACCACATCAGATCAGCAAAAATAAAATGAAAACTTGAAATTGAAAAAAAAAAAATGAAAGGAAAAAACTGCCCCAAAATTATTAGCATTTTTTTTTTCATAAATAAGAGAAAGTTCTATCCTTACTGGTCCTAAATCTGAATAACTATGTCTAATTTTTTTTAAACCTTAATTACGTTATACCTATCAATATGTACTAGAAGAAAGAGGAGAAAAAAAGTCACTACGCTAGTACCAGGACAGCACGCTTACAAGATAGCCATTTTATAAGTATTAACAGACAATGATCAACAAAGAGTCTTCTATGAGGTGATGGGGGATGCGGAGAAAGGAAGGCTAGTACAGTACATCACCAACATGGACAAAATAGTAATGAAATTCCCTAGTCTAGACACTGAATTTCTGGGAATTTATTGTCTCTTTTTTTTCTTTTTTTTTTTAAAATAAAACTTCTATTTTGTTATTTTATTACTTGAACAAGTTTTGATATTTTAAAAGCGCCCAGCATTTTACTTAACCTGGTTGTTTGGAAATAAAAAAAGAAAGAAAAACAAACAAAAAAACAAACCTTCACCAAACAACCTAACATTTTATTGGAAAAAAACAAAGAACATGATTTAAAAAAAAATGTTGCTGTTTAATTAGAATTGAAAAAGGCTTTTTTTCTTTCTTTCTGAGTTAGCATTTTGGAGCCTTTTGCTTGAAGATGCTTTTACCCTACCATGTCTGTGAATGTCTACATTAGTCTACTTTGTTAGTAAAATTTATAAAAATAGGAGTGCAGCAGCTCTTTATAATAAATGTCGCATTCAGTGTCTCATACTGGCTGTGCCTTAAGTACCAAATTTATAAACGTAACAATTTAAAAAATATTAATAAAACATCAATATCACATTTTAAAAAAGAAAAAAATATATATCCACACTACAATATGTTTTAATGCCATCTATTGAGTTGTACTTCTATAGTTGCTGTTGCCGACCTATTACCAATATTAAAAAAAAGTTAAATTAAAAAATATCCTTCATCATAAGTATCTTTCCCCAACCGAGGACCATATATTATAACAGCCAAATGTTAAACATGTGCAAACAGGAAACGGTCAGTTTTTCCCACCAGTCACAGTGCAGTGATGTTTATACTTTTTACTTTTTAAAATTCTGTTTACATCTACAATAAATTAAAAAAAAAATTCTTTCATAGCCTCTCTGGTGATACTTGCAGCACTGAGGTATTAAAAAAATATATAAACCAAAAGGTTGCTTTCCTAATTGGTAAATAGAAAGTGAATGAGAAAAGATTTCATTAATGCAGGCCTATCCACTCCTGGCCCATGGGTCCCCGGAGCTGGGGGGCGGCTGGGGGGACAGGGGGAGAAGAGAGGCAAAGTGTCCTAGGGACCTTTGGAGGTGCTGAAATGATTGGACAATAGAAAATGATCAAATATTTAAAAATTAAGACTGAAAAAGAATGTCCCCCCACCCCTCCCCACCCAAGCCAAACCAAAAGTGCTTTAAAACAATCA
>SJXQ01004286.1:228234-244020 GCA_006408695.1 Aepyceros melampus | reverse complement strand
TGTCATGGAAGACTTGGGCATCTTAACATAACCGTAATGATGGTGGCAGAGGGTTCCCTTTTGGGGTGGAGAGCAGGGGATGGAGGGAGGGATGGGGTGGGGATGGAGAATCTGGAGACTGTGGGCCAAAGCTGGTGAACGCCAATGATGCTACAGGACACCCACACACTCACCTCCTGCAGTAGAAGGAAAGGGGGTATTTAAACTTTTTTTTTCCTTTTGTTTAAAAAAAAAGACAAAGAAGTATGAATTCAGAGCATACTGACTGAACCAAATTATCACGAAAGCGTTATCTGACTGAAAAGCCTGCGTTCTGTTGGTTATCTTCAGATAGACTCCAGACTATCAGAAAGAAGAACGAGGACTGGACCTTTGCTACAAGGAGACGAGACTTCACACCCACATGTTCCGTAGGGAGTGGTGGTGGGGAGGGGGGCAGGGTGAGGAGACGCTGCCCCAGGCCCCCGCCTTTACTCGTTCCATCCTTCCCGCCCCAGCGAGGACCACAGCTTGTCAACCAGGTTAATTGTGGCTCTTCTTCACTTCCTTTTAGTAGCTTAAATCTTTTATTTTCCATAATAGAAAAAAAACCCACTAGTTTTATACTGTAAAAGTAATTTCTCATTGACTTTTGAAGTTCAAGGTGAATCGGGCTGGCCAGTTCTGGACTACAACTCGTCCATCTTGAAAAACCAGACTATATGGGTTCCGTGCACTTCCTTGAATCCCAGCAGGTGCTCCTCACGACAGCCTTCTTTCTCCCTCCTGCCTATCCTCGGCATTTCCCTCTGCCCTGGGCCCACCTGCCCTCAGTGGCAGCAGGGAAAACATCTGCAAATCTTCTCTGGACCATGACCTTGCCCTGAGCACCTGTGGCTGGAACTCCTCACTTCTGGGTGTGTGTGGGGGCTGGAGGGGGGCCGGGGGCTTGAAGAGCCAAACCTGGATTGATTGCTACCGACTAGTCACCAAGATGGAAAAAGACCGACGATGCACCCCAGCTAGGCTGGTGGGAAACTGAGCAGGATGCAAAGATGCCAAGGAGAACGAGCCAAGCAGGGCTGGGCTCCCAACTCAGCAGAGAAAAGGCAGGCTGCTTCCTGGGAAGGCCATCTGGGGCAGGAGGCTTCAAGGTCAGGCCCCTAGGAAGCTGTGCCAAGAAAGGAAGAAACTGGCTGATGGAAAGCACAGGTTAAAGAAAAAAAAAAAAAATCCCAGAGGCTCAGAGCAAGTGAATGGCTGATTTGGGAGTGCACTGGCAGACAGAGGGGACAGGATTTTTGAATACAGGTGATTAAACTTGCAGATAACATTTGGCCCTTCTCACTCAGGGAGGCAAGGATCAAGCTGAGATATTCAACAGACAGCATTATCTCAGGCTTACACACTTTCTTTTTCCAGGCCAGGGAAAGCAGAGAGAGCTCAGACACTGACTCCCAGTTCACCCAGGCAGCTGACCCCACTCCTATACCAAGGAACCAAGAGAGTAACTAGCCAGCAGGTAACGGGTGGGAGGTGGAGCCACGGTGGAAGGTAAAGGCTTTCTGACCTCTTTCTCCTCCGGCTAGATGAGGACCCAGAGTGGACACGCCCATCTAGAAGCCAAGGAGGAGAGAGCAAGCTCCATCTCAGCTCCTCCCAGCACAGTGAGGGCTACCCAGAGACTAAGCCGGCCAGCAGAAGGAGCCTGGGAGAGAGGGGGCTGCGTGCTCAAGGAAGGATGCTGTCTAGAGACACGCCCCGCTGGAGGGTCAGAAGGCAGGGGGGCTGGTGGTGTTCGGCCCACCCGTTAGTCTCCCCATCCTGAGTGCCCAGGAGGCCTGCAGGTGGAGAGCTGGCCTGAAGGGAGTCTCCCAGTTGGGCCTACATTGTCCCTCCCTCTTCTGTCCTCTCCCATCCAATGACACAATCACCACTGTGGAGGAGGCACTGTGTTACAGTGCAGCTCTAAAACCCTAAGTCTTGCACAATTACACACTTGCCCTCTTCACGCCCGAGCCCCAGCTCCGTCACCCTGCAGAATTCCCCCAGTCAGGGCTGAAAGTGGGACCCTGGCTCCCCGCCTAGGATGCAGGTGGAAGGCCAGGAGCCCCTGGTTCTGGGCTGGTCCTTTTTCTCTGGACAGTGGAACCTGCACCCTCAAGAGCTGAGGGCGTAGAGGAGCCAGGTCACTGGGTTCCTCGGTCAATGATTCCCTCTTTCTTTGTGCGCAGAGGACCTGGGCTCCAGAAAGCGGGTTAACAAGCCAACCTATGTCCTGAACCCATGCATCTCCAGGAGGGTACTACCCAGCTCAGCAGTTTGAGAAGGAAAGCGGAGGGGCACTCAGACACCAACATGTGCTGTTTGATGGTGGGAAGGCAAGAGGGACACGGTGATCTTCTTCTTTGGGGACGTTCCTCCTGCACACTGGTTGGCAACACAGTAAAGGAGGACCCCCCCTCCCCTCCAAGCTGTGACCTTGAGAGAAGAGGCAGGCAGGTGGGAGCAGGGGGAGCATGCCTCGAGCCCCTGGCCTGAGGGTGCTTTTTGTGTTGCTGCTGCTGCTGCTAAGTCTCTTCAGTCGTGTCTGACTCTGTGCGACCCCATAGACGGCAGCCCACCAGGCTCCGCCTTCCCTGGGATTCTCCAGGCAAGAACACTGGAGTGGGTTGCCATTTCCTTCTTCAATGCATGAAAGTGAAAAGTGAAAAGTGAAGTCGCTCAGTCGTGTCCGACTCCTAGCGACCCCATGGACTGCAGTCCACCAGACTCCTCCGTCCATGGGATTTGCCAGGCAAGAGTACTGGAGTGGGGTGCCCTGAATCAGTTCTCAATAGGCTGTCTCCTTGCAGGTCACCTCCAGGCTCATTTTAAGGGGAAGAAATGCTCCCAAGGCCAGGGTCAGGTCAGGAAGAGGGAATGGGACGTCCCCCAAGGCTGCTCAGCTAGGGTGTGTGTGTGTCTGTGTGTATGTGGAGGGAGGGAGGAAGAGGTCTCAGTAGGTACTGCTGAATAAATAGTG
The DNA here is from genome assembly GCA_006408695.1 of Aepyceros melampus. NCBI lineage: Eukaryota > Metazoa > Chordata > Mammalia > Artiodactyla > Bovidae > Aepyceros > Aepyceros melampus. The sequence continues at coordinate 241,016 of SJXQ01004286.1, read as the reverse complement.
CTGAGATTTAAAAAGGACATTATAACTCCTGTCCCAGAAGAGGATATTGTCTTGCAAACACCTGGCATTTTTGTAGCAGAAGCTGTGAGCATTAAGTGGCCTTGGGCAAGTTCTGCACCAAGCAGCAGTTTGGGAACTCATGGTGGGGGAGCAAGGTCACGTCTCCACCGGCCGCTCTGGGCAGCGTCCACAGCAGTGGTTTAATCTGGGGCAGGCGCCTCTCCTCACCCTGTGCCCCAGGCATTCTCTGGGCTTTCTGGGTCCAGGCAGCAGTATGCTCAGGGAGGCAGTTACGGTGCAGAGAAAGGGAGCGCTGGACTTGGAGTCAGAAGACCTGAGTGTGACCCCAGCCCTGACCTCCAGCTACCTGCTTGGGTGGGTGTCAGCCCCTCACCCACCAGAGTCCTCATCTATGACATGAGTCCTACCCTACTCAGCCTGACTCTCAGTGGGCTGAGGCGAAAATGCAAAAGAGGAATGCCTGTAACTCATCATGTTTGGAACAAATACATCCGTTTTTGAAAGTTGTGTATGCAGAGCCCAACAAGGCAGGTTACCATACACAGGTTTAGGAAAACCTGATATACGATAGCACAATTCACGGTCCAAACAAATCAGGAAGTGATTCACAAAAGGATCTGTTTCATCGACCCTGCATTCAATCACCTTGGACCTGATGAAAAGACTCTGGGGAATGGGGGGGATGGGCAGGAAAGCAAGGACACTCTCATTGAGGCCAGCAAGAGGAAACACATCTAAATTTCAGTTGGTGGCATTTTGCATCAGATAAAAGGAGGCACTTCCTACCTATCAAGGGAATACACCAGGATGGCTGGCCCAGGAAAGCCATCCCAGAGTCCTCTCCAAGGTCTGTCCTGCAGGCTCATACCCTCACCCGCAGGGGCAAGACCCAAAGCTCGGGAGCATCTGGGGGTTTATGGCAAACCTTTCCTTCTGGTGGGTACGAGTCTGCATGTGGTTCTGCCCGACTGTGGTCAGAAGGAGCTGGGCTGAGAGTGAATTTGTCACTGAGGGTGGGGAAGTTGTGGGAGAGGGCAGTGAGGATCAGGAGAGCCACACTACAGTCTAGGAAAGGTTGGAAGCTCCGATACTTCTGTATGCTTCCAACGCGATGCTGCTGGACCGAGGGCATCTCTGGCTCTAAGGCCTGAAGAATGGATTACTACTAATTCAGAGAAAGGAACTGTTAACAGAACTGTTGTTATATCTGAGACAAGCCAGGGCCCACCAAGTCCCAGGCTCAGACCTGGGTCCTGGTTTGGTGGCTCTCACTTTTCACCAAAAAGCAGAGCCAGCCTTCAGGACAATTTCAGTCTCCAGCTTGATGAATTACCTGTGGCCGCCAGGATCCATCTTGGGAGGGGGCCTCACGGCCCCCAGCACATTGCTAGGACAGTGTGTGCTGCTCAGGACAAGGCAGGCGCAGCGGTAGGCCCGCCTGCACCCAGCCCAACTCAGAAGGTAACCTGCTGCCCAGCAGACCTTACTGTGCCTGCATGAGGCGAGAGGGCAGGGAGACTGGGCTGCTGGGTGTTACGGGCCCGCTCCCAGCCCCAAGCTTCTGAAGAATGCAGGACCTGGAGCATAAGCCCGTGTGGTATTCTTCATGTTAATGTATCACACTAGATCGTAGGATGTTCTGTTTGTTTTAGAGGATTTAAAGAAGGTGACTGAGAACGCAGTGAGCAGAGGGGCTCTGCTGATGGGCTGATACCAGAGTCGCTGCGCTCCCCGACCACCACTCTTCTCTCTGCTGGGATTAAAACTCCACAGCAGCAGAGACTGCATCTCAGCAAGGGACCCTCCGGGAGGGGTGTGCAGCAGGTGGGGGCTTTCCAGCTTCTCAAGGGGCCCTGGGTTCTCCAGACCAAGAGCAACCTGCCCGATTCCCATTTACCATGGGGGGCTCAGTGGATGCTGCGTTTCATAACGCCAGGTGGCTCAGAAGCTGAGACCTGACTCTGAACAGCCAGCCTCTCAGCAATGCCAGCTGGTCAGCTGAGGCTTCCCTGCAAACAGAGTTGGGGACCCTAATCTGCAGTCTCACAGTGCCCTCTGCAAGTCGTGCCCACAGTAAATTAATGCGGTGGTCAGCTGAGGAAGGTTGGCCTGAAAAGCTAAACCTGCTTCTGATAACAGAAGGAGAAACACTCAGCTGTGAGCTACCACAGCTCATCTCCAGCGGAGCAAGGGGGAATCACACGCCAGCAGTCTGCCCAGCCACTGGGCCCCAGGGATCTCAGCTCAAACTTCCCTCCCAGAGCCTAGCCTGAAGGTGGGAGAGGAAGACAGACAGGGCCAGCAATTACCTCTAACCTGGGAAAACCGTGACACAGTAAATGAAAATCAGATCGGTGCAGAGACCCAGATGCAGGGACAATCAATTTTATATATGACATTTCTTTTTTTTTTTTTAAGCTCTGCTGAAATTCAAGCTATTTCAGAAGGCAAGGAGAAGACATACTTTAATAAAACTAGGGGAGGATTGAGAGAGCTATGTGATGGTATTTCTTTCTTTCTGTCTCCCTATACAAACCAATATATTGCCGGGAAGGACAAACTCAGCCTGCTATCAGCATGTCTTGACACATCTGAGATGCCTGGCTCATTGCAAACACTGTAGGAGACACGTGGAGAGAGTCAGCTCGCTCCCTGGGCTCACAGGGAGTCAGTGTCACAAACACTCCCAATGTTGGTTTCAGTGATGCTGGTCTTCGAAGACTGCAGTTTCTGCTTGTTCTCTCAACATCTAGCCTGCTTCAGATCACTCTGGGGGGCCCAGATGTCTGCTGGTTAGTGCTGGCATGTCTTAAGTAGGGAATGGATGGACAGTGCAACCTAAGACTCAGGACCCACGGTTTTGTAGAAAGGTCGCAGCTTCAGGTCAAACCACATTCCAAAGAGACAACTTCACTGCTGGCCAGCTCCAAAACCCTCACATCCTGAGTTCCTAGTAAACCTGGATACTCACACTATCACTCAGATCAGTGCAAGGAGACAGCCTTAGAACCCCGTCTAAGGAGGGCTTTATGGCCGGTACTTTATGTTGCTGGACAACCTCAATAGGAAACAGATCATTCTCTTTCTGTCTTGACACTTTTTGAGTACAGCCTTGACTTGGGTATGTCTCTTCCTTACAAAGGACCAGGCTGGGTTGATTGGGGAGGAGGAGGTGTGGGGTTAGTGGCTGACTGCCATCTGAAGAGGGGAAAATTCTGGGGCTGGAGTAGCACTGAGTGGGCCTAGGCCTGGGCTGTGTTTCCTTCATTGTAGCATATTCTTTACCATCTGAGCCTCCAGATAAGTCCTCCAGGTGCACTGGCAGGTGTTTTAACACCGTCTTGTTCTGGCTCCTAACAACTTGTAAGATGGGCTTTATTGCCCTGGGGTCGCAGACAAGGAAACTTGGGGCTGCGGCCATGCGGGGATGAGTCCAGGGTCTCACAGTGTCTCAGACTGACTCACTTGGACTTCAGGGCAACTCCCAGCTGCTTTTAGTGTGAATCACACTGCCCAGTTGTCCTTCCTGGCACCGTGGTTTGCAAAGGTTTCTTCTGTTTATTTGGATCTTTCTTTGCTTTGTGGAGATTGCAAAACCAAGGATGATGAATCAAACCTCCAGAACTGAAGTGCTACTTCCTGAGGGCATGGGCCCTGCTGCCCTTTCCAAACTGGGAGCTCCTGGTGGTGGGGGTGTCTCCCCCATCAGACTGGGGGCTCCATGAGGTGGGCCATCTCTTTATGGCCCCTGCCACAGCAGATAGGGGATAGCCTCTCTGGACCAGACCACCCTCCTCTGGACCACATCTCAGAACAATACTGGGCACAAAGATGGCATGCAGTATAGCTGGGGTCAGAGTGTATCAGAGAGAAAGGAAGTCATTCCATGCACCCCAGAAAGTGCAAGCAGAGGGTTGGTCTTAGTCCCCAGAGACCACTCCAGTCTAGTAAGGGCCATCCTTTGGGGAGCCCTCAGGTGTGAGCATCTTCAGTGTTTACTGCTTGATTCCATGTCATGGAAACTCACTGTTCGTGGTTCCAGAAACTCGGGTGTGGGGTGGGGAGGATGCCCAAGGGGCACCCCTTGAGGACCTGTACAAAAGGCTTTCCACTTGAGCAGCCCGTCTTTACGACTGTAAAGGCACCGGAGTTAAATCCATTTTTGATGTAAGCGCTAATAGCTCTGTGTCCTTGAAGTTCAAAGTGGGCGCATACATGTCACTAATTAGCCGAGCCCGGCGCCATTCAGCTCCCTCTCGTGTTTCTAATTAGGTCTTTAATAACAAACAAACTCCGACCTTACCGAAAGGCCCCCATTCATCAGACAGTCAAGGAGCGCGGCTGCTTCCCTGTTTATGGTTGCTCCGGGCCGCTGGTTCTACGTGTACATGCTCTCAATCTCAGCTAGGACAGGCCTATTCTCGGGGGAGGCAGGAGAATCCATCTATGAGGATACCGACCCTTTCAGCCCGTCCAGGAGGGGTGGATCTCCTGGCCCTGCTGGGAGGGCCAGTGGTGGGCAGGAGAGGCCTGAGCTCCAAGGTTGCAGGCTCATGATCTCTGTCCTTAGAGGAGGCTGGGGTGAACCGTCTGTCTTGTGGCTCTGCTGATCTGTTTCTGAAGGTAGGGATTCTGATGATGAATCACAGACATTGTGTGAGGCTCTGTATCTGGAAGAACCTTGAGGTATCTGAGTCCATGGTTACACACTGGACTTGCTTGGGGAGATTTAAGTACTGCTGAGGCACCCCTCTCCTCAATTCCCCTGCAGATTCTGATTTGATGGATCCACAATGTGGCCTGAACACTAGGAATTTTAAAAACTCCCCACGTGATTCTAACATGCAGCCAGGTTCAAGAACCACTGCGTTCACTCCTGCTTCACAGCTTATCGATGGTAGCTATGAACAGGTCTACCTTTATTAATTAATATCATCCAAAGTGCCACTCCCTAAAGGGTTAATCAACCACACTCAAAGATGAAAATCTTGACTATAAGTTGTTTTTTTTTTTTTTAAATACACAATTCTGGAAATATTTCTATCCCTCTCAATGCCTTCGTACATCAAAAAAAAAAAAAGGCATGACGGATGTTTCAAATTATTCCCTACCAGTTGACGCATCACTTGGAAGCCCCTGGCTTTCTCTCCATCACTTCTCTCAGATCTCTAGGTATTATCACGGTCACCCCTTTTGTTCCCAATGATAAGGGATCCAGAGCTTTGGAAACAGCAGCAACACAGAGCTATAGAGCTCACGGGTGCCCAAGAACCCAACAGTCTGAAATCCTCTGCCCCTAAATCAAGCAGCTTGTCACTGGCAGAAGCCAGTTGCAAACCAGGTCTTCCCTGCTCCTCCTCCTCCACTTTTTTTTTTTTTTTAAGCCTCTTATCATCCTTATCTGATTAATCCACAAGGCAACCTGTTCTCTAGGAAGGGAAGGGATATAAGGGAGATGCATGCCTTTGAGCTCTATCTCCAAGGCCAGACAGGGGAAGCCAGAAGCTGTGGGGTCAACCCTTGAACAACCACATAACCTTCCAGCAAGCCAGTCCCAAGTCTGGTTTGTTTCTCTTTAAGCCAGGGGGGAGGGGACACACTGAACTCTCAGGGGCTACCTCAATGGAAGGTTTAGAAACTCTTCTGTACCTGGAGCTGAACAACCCAGACCCAGAAAAGTCAAATGACATGGCCAAGGGTAGGTAGCAAAATTGGGTGAGAGGTTTCTTCCAACAGAGGTCCGTGTTCTCTGGTTTTGCTGCTGTGCTTGCGGGTCTTTTCTCTGGAGGCTGGGCAGAAGTTACCAGACTCTTCTGTCTGGGTCAGTCCTGACTCGGGGGCATCCTGGGTCCCCTGTGTTGGTAAGGCTGAGCATCTCCTCTTCCCCTCAAGACCGGGAAAGCCAACCCTCTGCAGGTTACAGTCAGAAATAACTTCCAGAAAGAGACGGGAGAGTGGGGCTCTGCAGCCTTGGCCTCCCACAGGCACACAGGTTTGCATTAATTGTTTACCACAGACCTGGACAGATCATTTTATTAATATTAATAAGTAACCAGGAACAAAAGGCCCCTTTATTTTTAGCTCTCTCTAATTGCGTAGTAATTACTTATCTACAAAACAAATGAGCCCCTGCTCGCTGTTGCCATGGTACTGAGGGTCCAGCCTCCCTGCAGATGATTGGCCGAGAAGCCCGCTGATCCCGCCTCCGGCCCCGCCCCTCCCGGCCATTGGCTTAAGGCAAAGCCCCAGCAACTGGACAGCCAATCTCCTCCCAGCCTTAGGGGCTGGACTACTCAGCGACCTTCCAGATGCAGTCTTCCCAGCTCGCAGGAAGGGATGTTGATTGATCCCTACGGAGAAGTCTGTCTTGCCCAAAGACGCCCAGCCCTGCTCCACTGCTTAGTTTCCTACGGGCAGTGGCTAACTTCCTTCAGTTTTGTTTTAGCTAAAGTCTCCTTTCAAATAATTATCTTCAGGTTGGCTCATTCTTACAGGACCACGCCTCCTTTGGGCCTCCTTTGTGTACCTTTGGTCTGAAAAGATTCAGAGACCAGAAGCCAGATCGGAAATGTCAGCTAAAGCCAGACAACCATGATGTTAATTTTGCAATGGCAGAGGCAGGTGCAAAAAGTACATGTAATGCCTCCTGAAAATGACTTCAGGTTCCCTCCTCCCCTAGGGATATGGAGAATTGATTTGATGGCCAACAGTGGGGATTTGTTTTTGTACGTTTCAAAGGCACAGTGTTTTGCAGAGATGGCAGACCTAGGCTCAAATCCTGTCTCTGCCACCTCACTGGTGCTAAGACACAGTTTTTAAACCTTAAAAATGGAAATGGGAATAACAGCACCCATTTCATAGGCCTATGAGAATTAAATGGGATAAGGGAGGTGGACTTAGCACAGTACACGACTAATTCATAATAAATGTGAGGTATTTTAACATATTACCTATATTTTATTAAAATTGGCTGGGAAGTGTCTCTAGCATTCTACCAACCACTTGCAAGATATCCTTCCCTTAAGAGACCTCTCAGGTGGGTTTGAATTTTGAGATGACTCTCCTGTCCAGGCCTCAGAGCGGACTGCGTTGTGGCTCCACTCATCCTGATAGATCTAGAATGGCTCTCTCATCTAACAGCCAATCACAGCTGTTGAAAAGCAAAATTTGCCCATATCCCATGGTGCAGGATCCCGGATGGGAAGAGGAGAACTTTTTGTTTATTAATGAGCATCCAGGAACAAAGGGCCCCTTTGTTTTCTGCTTTCTCTAATTGCATGGTAATTACTCATCTACACTAAGAATGAGGCTGACTGCCTCCTTGGAGGGTTGATATGGTAGGAGAAGGCAGGCACCACTCTGAGACAACATGCAAAACACCTTCTGAAGACCCAAAATTCTGCTTTTCATTGAGGAGGGCACCCCAGGGGAGGTTTATCAGGTGTGGCTTTCTGGCGTTCTGAAGCAGATTTGAACAGAGGGAGCAAAGATGAGGACAGAGGGAAAGGGGCTGGCAGAAAGGACAGGGGCAGAGGCTGCCACAAGGACACAGAAACAGGAACCAGTAGTCCCACGCAGGGGATGAACAGGAACTTGTTGGCAGAAGCCAAGGAGAATCCCTGCAGGGTCTGCCTTGCTCTCCTTCCCTTCCTCCAGGTCACAAAGCACAGCCGCAGGGGCCAGGCGTCAGGCTGGGCTCCCTGGGGCCACTGCCAGGTTGATCTCCCTTTGTTGGTTCTGTCCTTAGTGAGCCCCACTGCCATAAAGAATTCCTCTCTCCCACCAATATGACTATAGCAATCTGGCTTTCAAGGTCTTCCTCTCCCAGACTCTAGCCTGAATCTACCTATACCCCTACTTCCCATTAGGCAGCCTCCCACCGTCCCCCAGTCAGCATGATGTTCAGCTTGCAGTTAGTCAGCTAATGGTAAGGGTGAAAGGCCCACAGCATCTCTTATTGGGTCCTATATATGAACATTTATGGAGTGTTTACAATTTCACGGTTTGTCTCTTGCCCTTTCGCTTTCTGTCTCGTCTCTCTAATCCACCCTGCTCTCAGGCTTGTCTAACATAGAAATCTGATGTCACTTCTTGGTTTCAGGCCTTGCTGAGGCTCCCAGTTACCCAGGTGAATCTGGACTCAGCACTTTCCAGCCAGAGCCAAGGGTTTGCAGGACTTCAGAAACACTATGCTGTTCTGGTGGTTATGCATTAGCTCTTTCCCCAGGTTCCCTGGGGAGCTCCTATTTGTCCTTTAAAAGTAGGGACACTCACTGCCCTGTAAAACCTTCCTTGCCTTCCCCCCAAAGCTAATCACTTCCTCCTCTGTGCTCCTGCTTTTGTGGGCTTAAGCGTTGTATTATAAGCACTCCGGGCTAGGCTGGAAGAGCCTCTAGGACAGAGGCTGTGCTCTATTCATCTAGCAGCTTCCAGGGCTGCGAAGGGCATCCACTGCTTGTCTCTCCAGCATCGTTCTCGTGTGCCCCCTTTTGTCAGCACCCAGATTTCCCTGTGGAAATACATCCTTCCCATACTGTGTCAGAGCTCTTCAGAGGGTCGGATCCCACTCTCAGTGACTGGTTCATGTAACCCAGGTCTTAGCCAAACAGCACAAAGTTCAACTTTGCTAGAAATCGGGACCATTTGATACCCTCTTCTTCTAGACCGGGAGGGTACAATGAAGCAGGTAACTGTGGCTACCATGTTGCTATCATAGGAAACCAACAAAAAGACAATATCAAAAGGAGAGGGAGGGCAAAACTAAGACAACTGCAGAAAAAGAGCCTTGAACAGTCCACACAGGACGCTCACTCTTCCACGGAGCTTCCAGGACGTCGGCCAATAAATCCTCTATAATGTTTAACTGCTCTGAGCTGGGTTTTCTGAGACAGCTCAAAGCACCTTGAATCAAGGCCCAGGATGATGTCTGTCACATATAATAATAATTACTGCTGTTAAACACTTAATAAATATCTGCCGGTTTAAATCCACGGCAGATGTGTTCGGGGTCTGCTTTTGAAATCTACATTTGAAAGGTTGGCCCGTGAGGTCCTGACATGGAGCTGGCAGCCGAGGCTGTGGGGCTTTCCCAGGACATTTCTGCAGGCACAGGGTGTTCAGGCGGCAGATGAGTCCTTCATGAATAAGCACAGTTCCTCCACAGGGCTGCTTAAAGGAGGCCAAAGACCTGGGTTCAAATTCAGAGTTCTCTACACTTGACCAAAGCCTTGCTAACCAGGAACCAGCTGTGTGACCTTGGATAAGTCATGGAACCATTCTGTAGCCCAGCTTTCTCATAAAAGCAAATGTGTAAAACTGAGCCAGAAAATCTTCCGCTTTCCTGCTCATGTGTCGGGGTGGCTGTGGTACAGACATGCGCTCTAAGCTCTGCAGGAGCACTGGGAACCATGCTGCACCCAGGCAGGTGCTCCATAGATTCTTCTCACCAGCACATGGGTTCACCACCTTTCGGGGGTCCCCAGACCCTGCAGTGCCTCCACCACCCAGCCCAGAGTACCAGGAAGGAGCTCCTACACTGCTGTCCATTGGGCTCTATGTGCTGTTACAGAGTGCTCACGGGCATCTTCCCACCCCTCTTCCTGAGCCAGCATGGGAGGGGGTCAACCAGCTCAGGGGGGCAGGCACGGGTGTGTCACCCGCTGAAAATAATTCTGCTAATTTAAAAGACCATTGATATGCTCCCACTCCATTCACTTTAGGATTAACTTATACTTAGATCTGGGCTTTGAGGCTAGTCACTAATTGCGCAAGAGCTGATTTATCAAGTGCATGGTATTTCTATTACAAAATTATTGATTAGAGCTGATGTATTTTATCCTCACCAGAGCTGGTCCGAAAGCCCTTGGAAAATGAATGAAGCTGAGGTTAGAGGCGGGCAGCTCTGCACATTATTATAAATTCACTGGAGTTACTGAAACCCAGTGCTGGACTCTTTATGGGCAGAGTCCTGGCTCTCCCAGAAATGGAGACTGTTAATGACAAACTGAGAAACGAGGGCCTGGTGCCCAGAGCACAAGGCTGTGACTAGGAGACGTCGTTCAGGGAAGGTCTTGCGAGTAAGTCTGGCTGGCTGCAGCAGTTGGTCCTAACGGGTCCCAGATTCTCTCCCCATTTCCTAGGCGCTGGCTCTGTTCCAGGGAGAGGGTGGCCCCATGGCCCTCCCCACGATTGGGCCATCTTGAGGTCACAACCCCCAGAGGATGCTAGCTGCTAGCACAAGGCAGCCTGGGCAGGAAAGGAGGATGCCTGCACTGCAAACCTGCCCACCTACCCCCTTCCTGGACATTGGATCCTGCTGACGGAGGCCCAGGAAAGCCATCTTCAAAAATAAAGGTCCATTTTCCTTTTTAAAAAGGAGCTGACAGTGCCAGAAACAACGCATCATGGGAAATAAGGGCTTTCTGGGGGAGGGATCTAGATGCTCAGACCACTGAAGGCAAGAAGTGTCATGCGCCTTTACCTGCCCTGGTGCCTGCATAAAGCAAACCTTCCAAACAGGCTTGTGGAGAGCAAGACCAGGGAACTCTGAGGCTCATGCCACATCTGGTGCACACAAAACCTGGACCCCGCCAGCAGCTGGAGGCGTGTGAGAACACCCCTGGCCCCTAACGCATAGGAGGCCACTGGGACGTGGAAGAATATCCCCAGATAAAATCAGGGCAGGCCTGGGACCTACTCTCCTCCCCAAAGAGTTCATTTAATGGCTCAAGGTCAACTATTTATTCTGTCCCCAGGACTTGCACGTTACTCTCACTCGACCTCCTAGAACACAAACTCAGGATGTCCAGCTGCAGGGCAGCAAAGCCATTTTCCCAGCAGAACCACACCCAGGCTTTAGGTGGGGATGGGGGTGGGGTGTAGGGGGAGACTTCTCTGCTCTCTCCTCCTTCTGTCCCCACCCGCTTCTCCTGCTCCCCATTCTGGGTCAGTCTGCAGCGCCGGCAGCCCTGAAGCCTGCCAGCTCCAGCCATTCCCCTCTGCTCTGGCCCACCTCTACCCCCGTGAAGCCTGGGCTGGAAGACTGACGTCTCCCAGATCTCCCTTCCCGGGTCTCAGGCCCCCTGGGGCCCTCAATCTGGGCTGCCTGCCTGCTCTCACATTCAATGCTGGTCCACCCCCCGCCCCCACCCCCAGGCCACACTCCACAGGCTACCATTTTGCATTGTCACTTCACACTTTTGGGGGACTTCTCGGGCTTTGTGACTTTGGGGCTCTGTCTCCCCTGATAATAAGTGACTTGCACCCCAAAGGTTCAGATCCCACTCCGTGTCCTGCAGTGTTGTGTCAGAGCCACTGATCAGCCTGGCTTTAGGAGCAGGTCCTGGGCGGCAGCTACTGCTTCCATCAACTTACAAAGGTTAGGATCATCTCCCAAAGCTCCAAGAGACCTCTGCTCTGCATTATGACTCCTCACCACAAATGGAGGGGATACACTGTGCCTGGAGCTGGCTGATTGCACACGCTGAGCCCAGGGCAGAAGCTGCAGGACTGGGAAGTCTTCCTGGGGAGATGGAGGCAAACCATGGCCTCCTCTTTGGATGTTACTGGTTCCCTCCCTCCCCTCCTCACGAAGCTGTGCCAATAACCCCCATACCAGGAATGTCACCTCTCTCACCCCACCTGCCCCGCACCTCTTCTCCCTTTACCTTCACCAAGCAGAAGGACAAATGCCAACTTTCACCAGGACCAAACGTACCCCCTCATCTGCAGACCGAGGATCTCAAGGTCCGAATCCCTTTCCATACCATATTTCATTTCCCCTCTGGCCATGCAGACAGGGCTGCCAGATGAACCTGTATCCTCGAAGGTGAGCTGGAAAAGGACTCTAATAAGAGTAGTGGGCTTGGAGAAGCCTGGCTATTAGACCTTTCGAAGTGAGCAAAGACCTGATCTATTCAAGAACCATGAAGAAGATAAGAACAAGGAAGAGCTGTAAGACTCCTTGCAACCTGGATTCTATCCTCGTTCGCTATGGTTGGACACTGTCGAGAGAGATCTCGGTTGGGAAGGTGGCAGCTGAGGGTGGTAACCCAGTTCCAGACTGGGGGAGTGGGGAGTGTGAGGGGAGGTGGTGGTGGCGGATGGCGAGAACATGGATCCAAGCCCTTCGGCAACATTGAAAATATGGAGCCCCTTCTCTCCCTGGCCCCCGCGCTACCTATCCTGCAGACAGTCGTGCTGTGCCGAGCCGTCCGAGGCCCTGTAATATCAACTCAACAATGCATGTTCTACAACTACGGCTACGGCTACCAGGACATCTACTACAGTGCATGCATTTAGATCAGCCCACAGAAACATACAGTCTAAGAACAGGCAGGGGGTGTGAAATGTTTTACTGGACAACAGGTGTTTTGGAGTCGTAACTAATAAAAAAAAAATCAAAAACGAAAGTGTACAAAAAAAGACATTTCTCGAGAGTTGGAGATGAGTTTGTTTCTTGAACTGTTTCGTCTGAACAAGCAAAAACATGCAAACCAGCTGGTACTAACAGGAAGCTGGACACTGAGAGAGGATTAATAGGTGTGGACAAACCTTCCCGCTGAGCGTGCTCAGAAGAGTGTTTGAGAGGAGGTGTGCAGATCCTAGTGTAAGAGAGGCGGGAAAGTATGCCTCAGAGACACTCTCACCGCAGCCCCAACCAAGCAAGAGAAAAGACAACAGAAACGTGACTCTCACACTCACCACCACCATCAGGAGCTCATGTCACTAGATGGGAACAAAGCTGGCAAGTGTAAAGCGCA
>SJXQ01004286.1:203309-223496 GCA_006408695.1 Aepyceros melampus | reverse complement strand
CGGGGGGCTCCCCCCGCCCCCCGGGCCGTGGTGAGAGTGGGGGACAGACGCAGCCACACAGATCCAACCGGGCCGTCACGGTCCCTGCACACGGGGCATGCCTGGGGGCCGCCGGGCCAAACGCCTCCCTACCTGAGCCACGCGCCGCCGCCACTGCCGCCGCCGCCACGGGTCCGTAGGCCGCTGCCGGGAAGCCTGGTGGAGAGAGGGTAGCTGGGGTGAAGAGGGGCCCGCTAGGGTCCCCCGAGGACGCGTCCCACGCTCAGGCCCCTGCCCGCACAGAGAGGACGGGGTGGGGAGGGGCCTTCAGGAGGGACATGGATCAGCGGCTCTCAGGCTTCTGGAAGGCCCAGCATCCCTATCTGGGATCCCCCACCTGGGAATCAGGTGTGTCTGATTCCCACCCGTCTGTCACCCCAGAAGCTGCTTCTAGAAGGCACACCAGAATCCTCGGGAGAGGGTTAGGAGGAACGTCTCTTGGGGGCAGGGTGAGCTCTCTGCTGTCCCTACACTGGTACCCTGGTGGTCCCCCGGGGCTTGTCCAGAGCTGAGGGCAGGGGCGGAGCACGGCAGGGCCGGGTCACAGGCGGGGGGTCACCCCTGAGCCGCAGGCGGGAGGCCCTGGGTGTGGCCTCCGGGCCCACAGGCACCTTGGCCAGGAGATGGCTCAAGTCTAGCTCGCCCCACCAACTGCAGACCTCTGTGTCAGCAAGGTCACAGGCCCAGGGCGAAGCATCCCGGACGCCCAGCTGGGGGCGGAAGTGTGGGGCGGCAGGGACCCACGTGGGGTGAGCCCTGCGGCTCCCAAGCTGCACTGTGGGGTTTAGATCTGGCTCTTCTGAGTGCCCCCGACTGGATCAGTCAACACTGAAGGGTCTCCTGGGGGTCTCACCAAGCCCTGTGCTTCATCTGACAACGCTCCAGGCAGCCAGGCTGTGCCAGCAAGGGGACCAAACGCCAAACGGGGTGACCTGGGGGGCTGCAGAGGGTCCCGGTGAAGGAAGAGGAGGGCAAGCCTCTCCCGGGGCTTCTTTTGGCCACGAGCGTGTGTACACACAGCCAAGCCTGGACAGACACCTCCCCTCCCAGGCATCGAACCGCCTGCCTCCAGGCAGACACTTGCAGGCCTGATCCCAAGGCCGATTTCCCATGACTTGTTTTAAATGATGTGCTAGAAGCCAGCAGCAAACAGCCCATCAGAGGAGCCCAGCGTTGGCCATTGAGCCTTCCAGATAAAGAACTGCTCACAGGACGAGGGGGTAGGGAGGGGCATGCACCGTGGAAGGCGGAGGGCGGGGGCAGGGGAGGAGAGAAAGGAGAGAGCCGTCCCCCAGACACAGCGAACTAGAAGCCCACTAAACGCTAAGACTATCGCCCTAGCTACAGGAACTACTGGGGAGGAGAGAAGTTCAAAAGGGAAGGAGCTATTCTAGAAACGTCAGGCTAAGCTACTGCAAATGCCAACGAAAAGAGACATACTTGCATTTAAATATGGTAATAGGGCTGTTGAAGGGGGAAAAAGAAAGATCCAGGTGAAATAAAAGTACACGGCAATGACCCCTGCCAAGACCAAGGAAGGGACTCCCCACCAAGTCCACTCCCCATCTCTTCCGGGCAGGATCTAGATTTCTGGAGATGTGGGTGCTGGCGGAAAGTGCTGAAGGAAAATAAGCAAGAAGTCAAGTTATTTCTCCCCGTCTGAACTCGACACCGGGCTCCCCTGCAGGCTGGGAGCAGGGCTCAGGGGACCCTGGGGTAGAAGGAAGTGGGCAGGCACAGAGGAAGGTCCTTAGGCTTTTGCACTGTCTCACCTCCTGCTCGGAACAGGTTTCCGTGGAAGCATGGAAAGAACGGCTGTGGGGAGCAGTGGAAAGGGGACAGACCTGGGGGAGGGGAGTTGAGTCAATAAAAAGACTTTAACAAAAGGTCTATTTTCTGAAGTCGAGAGCATTTTGGACAGAAAGTCTGAGAGAAAGAGGGAGGGGAAAAAAAAAAAAAAACACCTTATCCAAGAAAGGAAATCCATTATCCTTAATCTCAGATAAGGCTCCTGCTGGAGACTGCGCTGCAGACACTGCTAAGGGCTGGGATTTAATCTCAAGCATCAAAGCGGGCTGAACAGAGTGACAGGTGTTGAGGGGGGGGGTGCAGGGGAGGAGAGCCACCTGGTGTGCCCCGAACAGCTAGGCACCCTCAGAGCACAGGGCCACAGCCCTGGACCCAGGCCCAGCCTCCTTGGGAAGCCCCAGGGAGGAGGCTGCTGTCCCAGCACCCTGCACGGGGCTGGCTTCTGGGGTGGCTTCTCCTGCTCCCTGCTACCACTCCTGTCCTGTTAGGCTGCCCAGCTTCACTGGTCACCTCAGACATGCTGAGAACAGCTAAGCCCCTGATGCCATTTCTAAGGCCAATGGGCTCTCCATCGTGGTGGGGTTTGCAGAGGATGTGCAAGCACAGATCCAGGAAAGAGAGGGTGTGTGTGTGTGTGTGTAGGAAAGAGAGGTGTGTGTGTGTGTGTAGGAAAGAGAAGTGTGTGTGTGTGTGTGTAGGAAAGAGAGGTGTGTGTGTGTGTGTATAGGAAAGAGAGGTGTGTGTGTGTGTGTGTGTGTGTGTGTGTGTGTGTATCCCCAGGAAAGAGGTGTGTGTGTGTCAGGGGCTCTAGGGCTGCTCCAGCCAGGGTCCCTCTCGGGCCTAAGCTGCCCTGAGGCAGGAGGGATCCCAGGACCAGAAGCTCCCAGGGCTGGACCTGCAGGAGCTGGAAGAACAAGATGCAGGAGCCTTGCAGATCCTCTCCATCTTGTTTTCAGCATCTCTCCCCAGGCCCCCGGGAGACAGCGGGCACCAGCAGCAGGCTCCCTCCTGGAGAAACCTCTCTTGTTTTATTTTTGAGGGGTGGGGGTTCAGGCTGCCCTGGTAGTGGGTGTTCAGGGCAAGACTGCAGGGAATTAGGCAGGTCTGGTGGGGCTCGGGACTCCTCGTGATGGCTGAGGGCCAGGCAAGCGTGGCAGAGCCCCTGGTCCGGAAGTGCCCGTGGGTACCTAGCACCCTTCTACCCCAATGACCATCCCCCTCAGCAGCCAGGAATGCGAAGAGGAGCTCCCTCCCCAACAGAGCCTGTGTGGCCAATGCAGGAAGGGGGGCAACCAGTCTCATCCCTGAGAGGCAGGTTAGCCTGACAGCTAAGTGCTCAGACAAGGAACCCGTCCGGGTTCAAATCCCGGCCCAGGCACCTGCTAGCTGAGTGATTCCTGGCAGACTGCCTCCTAACCTTTTTCTGTGCCTTGATGTCTCCATTTGTAAAAGAGATCGGCACTATTAACTGGAGATTAATAGATGCAAAGTGCTTAGATGACTGCCTGCCAGGAAGTCAGTGAGAGTCAGCTGCCCTCTGATGAGGCTTCCAGGTCTCTGTCCAGCCATCAGCCCTGCCCTCAAGACAGGGCTCTGCTCCCGGCAGGGCTATTCCACGTCCATGCTGGGCCACAGGCTCAGCAGGTCGTTAGCACACGGGAGGCATGAATCCCTGTTGATAACACTGGGCTGGAATCTTTTATGACGTCCCAACTTCATGCTGTCATTTTAGTGGAACAAAATTTCCATACCTCAGAATTAGAACATGCATTCCACTGAGCTCTAACAATGGGCCAAGCTGGCTGGCTCAACGCTGGTGGCCTAATACCTCCCATTTTGCAGTGGTAAATTAGGCACAAAGGGGAAAAATGTCTTGCTAATGAAATCTCAGGGCTTGAGAGCTCCAGGTTGCCTACCTGGCAACTTAGGTGTTAGGAAGGTAGTTCGTTCCTCCTGTTCTAGAATGTTGCATTTAAAAAGAAGATGCTTGAGTGTGGAAGAATGAAGCACCAATGGTGGAACTCCAGGCACAGGCAGGTCCCACACCTCCTGGGAGCTGTCGTTCAGACCCAAAGACCCAATCTCGCCAGTCTGCAGTTCCTCTGCCCACCAGTGGGATAACAGAGGAATCACTGGGGTTGGCATCAAACCCAACGTTCCACTTCTCTGTGCCAGAGTAACCAGCTCTCTCCTGCAAGGAGGTCAGGCCAGATGACCTCTAAAGTCCCTCCACCTCCGAGCTCCCTGAGCCTGTAAGAGGCTGACAAACCCACGTCCCTCTGTCACTGGAAAGGGGGCTCTGGGGTTGGCCCTATCACACCTCTGGTATCAGCAACCCATCTAAGGGAAAGCTGCTGCCATCCCATCAACATAGAATGAGATGCTTTTTCTGGACTTGCTGGAGCTGTGAGGTTTTATTGAAAAATAGAAGTCGATGGCACTTTTGATTTTTGGGTTTTTTTTTTTTTTTTTTTTGCGAATTGTATGACCCCACTCCTATTTTATTCTGTGGCGCTTACCCGCTCCTGCCTTACCTAAGCACAGTTATTTTTATGTGCACATCTGATTTCTCTTGCTGGGTGGCAAATTCTTTTGGTTGTGGGGGCAGGGACTGAGTCACGTGTCCAACTTAGGGCCCAGCCCGGAGTCTGCCCTATAGAAGACTCTAGTGGAGCACCAGTTGATGATGGTCAGACGCCCAGAGGCAATGAAGGAGCGCCAGGGCTGGGAGACACTGCTTTGGGTAAACTGAGCTGACAGGCAACGCTGCTTGCAGGTTCGGCTGCCCCTTCACCACTGTGACCCTGCACCCCAGGGCCACAAACTCAGATGCCCACAGAAGCAGCTGGGAGCACGATGAGCCAGTGAAGGGGTCTGTCTGGTGGACCCATCCTCATGCCGCCCCCTCACTGGACCACCTGGGGAGCCTTCACAAATGCTGAGGTCTGGGTCCCACCCTAACAGGTTCTGATTTATCTGGTTTAGGGTGCAGTCTAGTCAGGGAGACCCTTAAACACTTCCCGGGTGACCCCCTGGGTGCAGCCAAGGGGGAGAACTTTTCATTCAAAGGCTTTCAAAATTTTTAAAAGGTCAGATCTCAGCTCACATCTGCATAGTCTGCCTCCTCGCTGCCCTGGCAGAAGGGAAGGGCCTCCCGAGACTATGATGGGCTCTAACCCTCGTGACCATCTCCTGTGAGAGCCTCAGCAGGGTCTCTGTTCAGAGCAGCAGGCCTCTATCCTGGCTGAGGGAGCCTGAGCACCAAGAACCAGGAGGGGCTCCGTCCTGATCTTGGTGAGTCCTTTCAGGTCATTCCGATGCACTGTGGGGGCAGCGAATCCCTGACTGAGTGGGAGCCTTGGGGTCTCCTTGGCTTTCATTCAACACTGCAGGGCCCCACTGCCCTTCCACTGTGGTCATGGACCCGTTTCCTTGCATTCTCTCCCTTTCCTGGTTTGAGAAGATACTCTCTTGGCTTGGTTCCTACTTATTTCTGTGATCTTGGATGGGGGATTCTGAGGTTCCTTATGGCTCTGAAAGGCTGTGGTTGTGACGGGCACCTTTGTAAACTTCTCTCTTTTAATGTCCTTCCATCCCGAATGGTCCATTAGAAAGGACAGTTTTCCTGCACTGCGCTTGCTCTGAGCACTCCCTGCCCCCTTCCCAGCATGTCCCGCGTCTCCAGGAGGCACTCAGAGCTGCCCAGGGCCCCTCTTCCTCTCACATTGGGGCCCCACCCCCAGAGAGCCTGACCATCTGTCTGGGTGCAGCGTGGACGATAGAAACTTCCAGCGCTTCCCCAAACGTGGCTGCATCGGACAACATGGCCCTAGGCACCGCTTGCTGGAGTCCTGGGGCTCTTCTGGGGAAGCAGAAAGCTCTGCCTGGGGACCCTGGCCCTGCACCCTTCTCCAGGGGCCTTTCTGTCTCCTGACAGAGAGCTGGGCCCACACAGCCCTTACTCAGCTGGAACTTGTGTAGGGACCTCCGTGAGGGACCTCTCCAACTTCAACCCTGCTCTCAGCTCCTTATCCACCCAATAAACCTTCACTGAGCACCTACCTGAGTACCCACCTATCACTGAGTACCTTCACTGAGCACTTATTTATCACTGAGTACCCACCTATCACTGAGTACCTTCACTGAGTACCTACCACTGAGCACTTATTTATCACTGAGTACCTACCTATCACTGAGTACCTACACGCTTAGGCACTGTTCTAAGCACTGGGGTCACAGCAAACTCTAGTCACTAGCCCCTGATGGGAAAGGAGGCTCCAGCTGGGACCAGGCTGCCCACAAACCAACTCCCCGGGAACAGAGAGAAAACTGTCCACCAGGGTCTTGAGTGAAAGGGGAGCTGTGACCACTCTGCCAGGGAGAAGCAGGCATCGGCCCTGGACCCACCAGCTTGGAGCCAGGCCCTTGACTGCTCTATGGTCTTCTCACCGCTGAGCTCAAGACCTGGGTGTGGCTACATAAAATTCTGCTTGGAAAGGGGGGCAGCGATCAGAAGTCTCAATGTAGCAAGACAGTGGAGTGCGAGAAATGGCCACCCCAACTTTTTCTCCAGGATCCAGGACACAAAAGGAAAGGGAACAGAGGTATTCCTCTGGTTGTGATCTTGACCCAGCCCGCAAAGGTCTCACCATTTCAATTCAGTTAAAAAAAACCTATCCCACTAGGCTCCGGCACATGATACCAAGACACAGATCCTTCAAAATTTTTTTCAGACAAGACCCACCAAATTGGGGGGTAAATCCTTCTCTTTCTGGGCCCCCAAGAGTTCCAGCTTTGGCCTGACCATCTGGGCCTTGTGGACAAGGCGAGGTTTCTCTGCAGTGCTGACCGCAGGGCCAGCGTCAGGATGGCTGATACAACAGCTCTGCCTGCGCTGGGCCTGGGAGGATACCCTGTTCATCCCTTTCTCTGGAGCAGGGCTGCAAGGGTGAGAACGGCCACCGGGAGTCCACACCAAAGCCAGCTCTCGCTGCCCTGGGCCAACAGTCTGCAGTCCCGGAAAACCCAGGGACACTTACTTGCCACAGGACAAACATCAGCCTGTCTGAGACCAACACCAAGACTTTCAAAGGGAAGGCGTCTCACCCTTAGTTTCTAAGGAGACATCAGCAAACTGTCTTGAGAGTTTATCCTTCCCTCCCCCACCCCTCCGCTCACTCCCCATAAAACTGTCATTTCCGCTTTTGAGTCACTGTCACAACCACCACCAATGTGTCAGGACAAGCCACTCGCCTGACCACTGGTCCTTCTAGAGCTCACTGTGCAGATGACCTCTCGCACTTCTCAAGTTCAGCGGTCCAATCGAACGGTAAGGAGTGACGTTTTGCATCCTCCCCACTGGGTCTCTCGCTGAGCCATTTAACTCTAAACGCCTGAACTCCCAGGGGCCTCCTCCCTTGCCTGTTTCCCCAGCTGCACTCTTTATGGACTCTGGCAGGAACTCTGCACAATTACAAATGCCACTCCCACAGCACCCCAGGACAGCAGACGCTCGAGTCTTGAGCACCCCAAGACTTTCTGCCGAAAGACCCCAGGCTCCACGTTGAGCCCACCATCTGTGAGTAAACCAACAGCTCTGACCTCAAGCTCCTTCCCCTGTAAATGCGGACTCCTTCACTTTTTGCCTCCTGAGATGGGCTGTTTCAGGTGTTGAATTGGTGGCCCACCGGATGGTCAGGGGGTCGTGGGGAAGATCCCGTCGGGGGAGTGGGAGGCATTCTGGGGGCTCCAAGCAGCCACTATTTACCAACCTGGACAGAAACTGGTAGGTCAGCTGGTAAAGAATCTGCCTGCAATTCAGGAGAGCCCGATTTCATTCCTGGGTCAGGAAGATCCCCTTGAGAAGGGACAGCCTACCCACTCCACTATTCTTGGGCTCCCCTAGGGGCTCAGCTGGTAAAGAATCTGCCTGCAGTGCTGGAGACCTGGGTTTGATCCCTGGGTTGGGAAGATCCCCTAGAGAAGGGAAAGGCTACCCACTCCAGTATTCTGGCCTGGAGAATCCCCATGGGCAGAGAAGCCCGGTTGGCAATAGGCCATGAGGCCGCAGAGTTGGACACGACTGATGGACTAAGCACAGCACAGCACACAGAAAAAGCATTAAAACTTGGAGCAGCCTGCAGACCCTGCTGCCGCATGTCAGCCCTGGGTGAAAGGGTAAAGTGCAGATAGAACCTTCTCTGTGCCTTTGTCTCCTGACTTTTAAAAGCAGATGAGACGATGAGAACGTGATCGCGACCCTGATGATAAGAACGCCACCTGTCACTGGGGCGCTTTCCATGGCCAAGAAGCTTTCCCAAAGTATTTCGGGGGCTGTCCCTGCAACACCCCGCCGTCCTGGAAGATGTTCCTCAGCGAAGGACTCAGGTCCGGAGAGGTTAAAGGAATCTGCACAATGTGATTAAAAGCGAGGTGGCAAAAACCCCATCTCCCAGGCTCACTACTGTGCCATCTGAGACAAGTTACGTAACTCTCCCCTCAGCCTCACTCTGCTCCTCTGCAAGCGCGGTTAACCACCTCCTCAAGGGGCTGCTGAGAAATTCGGTGGAATGGCAGCACCAGTGGCCCGTGTTCTGTCACTGGCTGAGCTCTCAGTAAGCGGAGTAATAACTTCTATTCCTATTTTTATTATTATTGCCCATGGTGATAACAGTAGCGTAGCCTTCCTATTCTAAAATCCTCTTAATTTACATGACATTTCACATCCGAAGGGCTTTAATAGATCATATTTATACTTTGCTTGTGAGTGATAAGGATACGTCTCATCTGAAGTACAAGCCCTAATTTGGGTGGGTAATGTGACGGCAGGAGGGCTTGCAGGGCCCTAGGGAGGGCCTGGCTGGTCGCAGCCCTGGGACGAGGACAAGGACCCCGGTGCCCTGCAGCTTGCCCTCATCAGCTGGACTGGCGGTCATGCCGCCTGGACTTGTCCAGTGCCCCCAGGCTCCTCTAGGAAGGGCTCAGCTGGGGCAGCCTCTGGGGTTCTCCCTGCTCGTTCCTCTGTCCCCAGCACATGCTGTACCCAGCAGGGTGGTGTCTCTGGCTCATCACCACCTCCAGCATCTAGGCAGGGCTGTGGAAGAGCAGGTGCTAATCTATGTGCTGAACGAGTAAACGGACGGATGGGGAGAAGAGGAACCAACAGGAGGGGCGGGGAGGAGAAGACGGCGCTTCCTGCCCTGGGCCTTACCTGAACCCTGACGTGCTCAAGGCTGGTGCCCCTGGCGCAGACAAAGAAGCGTGGACAGGCCCTAAACCTGCTCCACAGAGAGCCACAGGACAGGCCCCACGCCATTCGCTGCAAAACTGGGGTGCCCTGGGGCCATAAAAACCTCCTCAGGCTCGGAGCTGGGCAACACGGCCTCTGCGGGTGTCAGCACCCCGAGTCCTGTCCCTCTCTTGGGGACCACATCTGGGTGACACTCTTCAGCTCACATGAAGCCAACCCTAGGGCAGCCAGAACCCAGGGCCCATTGGGCCAGCTCAGAGCTACCCACAGATGCCCTGAAAGGGACCAGCCAAAGAGAAGCATGGGGGCAGCCTTTCTGGTCCACAAAGTGTCTGCCCATGAGCTGCTGCATCTGGGAGGAAGGGGCATCAGGTCTCCAATGCCAAGGTCAGTTGTCTGGCTGTTCTGGTCCAGATGATGGGATAGCATGCCCAACGGAGGCAGGGAGAGAAGACGTGCAATGCTTTTGTGCCCTTATACTTGCTGATCCCTTGATGTGGAATACCCTTCCTTCATCTCCTGCCTGGCAAACTTCTACTCGTACCTGAAAACCCATCCAGATGGTACTCCTTCCCGACAGCTTTCTAGGCACTTACTCCTCCTGTGGCCCCGTCCAGTCAGATCCCAGAGGGATATGTCTGGCCGCTTGCGTGACACCCCTGCAGACTCTGACTTCCTCACTGGGCTTAGGATCCCTTCCTGACCCCCAGAGCGGGTCCTGATGGCAAGCTCTAGCGCACGCAGACTGCCCTCTGCTGCTCCACCCCAAGCTGAAGGCTCAGGAGCACAGGTGGTGGCACCATTGGTTGCGGTTTCTCAGGGGCAGGGGATCCAAGCGGACCCGGACTTGGGGCAAAGTTCTCCAGGCAGGACTCTGCGCTGCCTTTTCAGGCTGGGGTGGGGGGGTGGACAGCGCCCCCCCCCCCCCGCCACCCTGCCTTGTTCTTGGCTGTCCTGGAGGCACGAGCTGCCCACCCATCAGGCCTGGCACTGCCGTCTGCCCACGACTTCACACTCTGTAATTTGTTATTGCTGTTTTTTTTTTTAAGCTGCAGTCTTTCAGTGGCTTTTGCGGATGGAAATTAAAACTGAAGGGCTTGAAGAAAGGTGATTATGTTCCTGCTGGCGAGCTTACTGGGGGCTCTGTGAGCCTGGTGGTAGAGGGGTCTCGAAGGAGTGAGGGGCATGAGGACAGCGCTGGGGGAGACCGGTCTGGGGGGCTCCACTTGGGTCCACGTTCTGCACAGCGGAGAATGGCACGAAGCCACGCCCACCGCCGCCCCCATGCTGCCCGCGCAGGATTGGCTGGGCCACGTCCCCTTCCCAAAGCTGGAGCCTCTCAGCAGCCTGAGGAAGGGGATAGGACAGGGGTCAGTAACCCCGTTGGACAGACAGGGAAATCAAGGCCCAAAGGTGGCTGGCCTCTCCCAGCAAGCCGGGGGCAAGAACTTGATCCACTTACTCCCCTTTGGAGAATAGGGTGCTCTGCCCCCAGCACGCCAAATCACATTTCCCTTCACTCGTGCAGAGGGAGTTTCAAGAGGCGCAGAAACCTGACCAAAAGTGAAACCCGCAATCCCTGTCAATTCAGACTGCTCCAATTGATTTCCACAAACATTTATTAAGCGCCGGTTAGGCACCACGCTCTGCTTTCCTCATCGGGGAAGAGCGTCTGCTTCTAATTCTCCAGCACAGGGGGCCGCGTGGGAGGGTGGCCCACCCACAGCTCACGCCAGGATCCGGGTAGGCTGTTGAATTTGACTTTCCCATTTTCTTCCAAAGCAGCAGCTGCACTGTCCTGACTGACCTGGACTTAATATCCAAATGAGGGGACAAGCCCCCAGTCTGCACAGGGCCGGGTGGCATGGGGGTGGGCGGACCACAGGGAGAGCTGGCTTGCGGCTTCGAGCCTGCTGCGGGTCCCTTCTGTGAAGGGGCAATCCTAGAGATGAGGCTGGGGCTGGAGGGCAGTGTAGATTCAAGGCTGGCAGTGGAGCAGATGTGAGCCGGCTGCTGGGTTGGGAGGGTCTTCCCCTTCCAAGGGAACGTCTCTAGTCAGTGCTGAAACACTGAGCTGTGGGCCCTGGGACTCATGGACCTGGGAAGCCAATCCCCATTTTGGCATTTCAAGAAGAGGTCCCCCTCCAGTGAGGCCCAGTCATCGCTCACTGTCAGGACTCTGATCTGAAGCCAGCCAGGAGCACCCAGCCAGCTGTACTGGCAGAGCTGAGGCCCTGGCACCACATGGTCCACCAGAGCTCCCCTTGAGGGCGTTTCTGGGGCCGGGAATGAGGAAGGGACTCGTTACAAACTTCAGTAGGAGGAAAGTCCTCACTTTAAATTGACGTCCAAGTGAGGGGCATCCCTAGCCACTGGTCCTATGATTCCACCATAGTGGCCCTGCAATCACCTCCCTGAAGTCACAGAGGCTGGGAGGGAGGCTTGCTCCTTTCTCTCCAAGAACTTGAGCAGAGAAAGCAGAACGTTTTCTGGTGGGACTGCAAGTGCCGGTCTCCTGAGCAGGGGCCACCTGGTGGGCTGGACGAGAGGTCCCTGGAGTCACTCCCTGAGGCCTGGGGGCCCCATCCAGGCAGGACCCCAGGCCTTTGGCAGGGCAGCTGCCAGTGTTTCTGAACACTTCCCACAGCTTGTAAACTGGAAAGAACTGACAGGTTGGGTGGGAGCTGGATGCAGAAGCAGCCCCTTTCCTATGGCCAAGGCTGCTTTCCCGGCCATCTGGTTTAAGAGATCTTGTGCTATCTTCCCTCCGCTTTCCACATTCAAGCCACGGTGCTCAGCTCAGGATAAGACAGACCCCTAAGCCTTGGTCTTTGCTTAAAGACCAGACAATCTGACCCAAGCGTCCCTCGCAGAGCCTTGGCCAAAGGTGCACTACAGCAGCTTCTCCCCTAGAGGAAACAGCATCAATGTGAGCATGGCCCCCGCCCTAAGACCCATACCCTCCGTGTGGAACAGAATGACCTCTTTCAGAGGGGCCAAAAAACCCTCAGCCAGCATCTGAGAACCGTCAGTCATTAGACTAGAATAAGCAAGGCAAAATATGCAGTGAGCAGGCCTGAGCCCCAGATCCGGCCACCACGCAGGCATCGCTAATCAACCATAGCCCCCTTTCTGCTGAGCTAAGACCTGGCCTTGTGATTCTTCTCAGGCCAGTGCCCCAGGAAGCCAGTCCTCATCAGCATCTGGGATGAAACCAATGCTCATCGCTGAGGAGTCAGAAGCACAAACCGGCACTTTAGAACCAGAATCCCAGGGTCTCCCTACCTGGGACTTGTCCCACCTGGCTGTCCCGACCATCGCCCTGGGAGGGAGGTGTAAGCATGGAGCCTGGGGTGCTGGCCTGACCCTCCCGACTGTCCCAAGGGCCCCGAGTCTGAGGCCACTTCAGTAGCCAATATTGTGGCTGAGACACTTTCTGGTGGTTGGGGCCGAATGAAGCCATGCTGTCCCCAGTGGAGCGGAAAGATCCCCAGAGGGCCACAGTCAACCTGAGGCTTGGGAGAGGAACAGACCCCAGAGAGGAGGCGGGGCAGTGCAGAAAGAGGGGGGCATCCTTCTAACGCACCTGCACATACTCCCCACCGCCCCCTCTACCCCTGCAAACCACTTCTGACTCGCTTTGGAGATCTGATCACATTCCTCGACTTAGAAGTCACTAAGGACTTTTCATGTGTTTTGGGGATCAAATTTGTGAGCTCCGGAGCCTGACAACACTCACTCAGCCCTGCTTCCCTCTCTAACTTTGTCTCTCCCCTACCCCCACTCCAAGATGCCCTTGCAAGCACCCCATACACTGAACTGCTCTTAATCCCTGGAACCTGCACCGTATCCTCAGGCTTGTGGCAGAGATTGCTAAGTGTCCCCTAATATCTATTTGACACGTCTTCCTTAATACCAGAATCCTGTTTTTAGCAGGTACATAGTTACCAGGAAGACGACATTTCTGAGGTTCCTCAGCAGCTAAATATGGTCATATGACTAAGGCCTGACCAATGGGATCTAAGCAGAGTGCCACACATGACTTCTGAGAAGTGTTATTAAAGGGAAGAGATATGTTCTTCTGGGATGAGTATGTAATGGCTGGAGCTTGAACAGCCTCCTCAGACTATGAGATGGATTCTTATGTTGAAGAGAAAAGAACACAAAGATGAGAGAAACTCAGATCCCTGATACTGCAGAGAGACATCCAGGTTTCTTCCACATTGGAAAGACAAAACAAATTCTTATTTTGTCAAGGCCATTATTATACTGTTTTCTTTTTTAAAAATACTTGATTCAGTGCCTAAGGAAGTCATTTCTCTGCCTGGGGGATAATTCCTTCTTTTCTTTACCCATCTCATTTTATTTCACTTGGTAAGAACCAGTTCTGGTGCCACCCCAGGCAGGACTAGCAGCCTGTCTTTGTCCTCTCATAGCAGAAAAAGACTCCTTCTCTCTAGCTAAGCACCTGTCCCAGGATGCCCAGTGGGTTTGATCGTTGGTTCTCTCTCCCTCAGCTGGACCGTGAGCATCCTGAGAAGGGATTTTACTCATGTCTAGACGTTTGGTACCTAATCCAGTGTCTGATGATCAGTAAATGGGGAGGGAGGGACGAGGAAGGGTGAAGCAGGGAGTCCCAGTAACTCTCTTGGGAATTTCCTAATCATTCCTTTCACTGCTAAGTAGATACCCCAGCAGGCAGCTTCATCGGGGGTGACGAGGAAGCGAAAAGCATTCTGGAAAGTGACAGCATAAGAACACTGCTGCTGCTGCTAAGTCGCTTCAGTCGTGTCTGACTCTGTGCGACCCCATAGATGGCAGCCCACCAGGATCCTCCATCCCTGGGATTCTCCAGGCAAGAACACTGGAGTGGGTTGCCATTTCCTTCTCCAATGCATGAAAGTGAAAAGTGAAAGTGAAGTTGCTCAGTTGTGTCCGACTAGTAGCGACCCCACGGACTACAGCCTACCAGGCTCCTCATCCATGGGATTTTCCAGGCAAGAGTACTGGAGTGGGTTGCTATTGTCTTCTCCACAATAAGAACACTAACGCCCACTATTTCTAAACCTTCAGCTGTACAACAGTTACCAGTTGATGAATCATGTTCACATATACACAATATCCTACTTAATTCTAACAACCTTGGCACCGTTATAATCTCGAGGGCTCAGAAGGCTAGGTCACTTGCTCAAGGTCACATGGCTACTGCGTAGCAAGTGGGGCCTGGAAATGAGACCTTCTAGCCTTGCGTCCAGCAACACAGGTGCCTCCTCGGACCTGCACCGTATGGGGGAATTTGGAAAGCAAGCCGCGTGCAAACCACATGTTGCCTGGTGTGCACAGCACATGTGTGGGCTCACACACACCTGGTGTACAAATGTCAGGGGCTCCAGATGTTTAGTGGTGTTTTCCCTTGGGGGCGGGGGTGAAGGCAGAGGAAGGAAGGGGTGGCAGGGTGGACCACGCAGCTGCTGCACGGCCATGCTCCGCAGTGACTCAAGGACAGGGCCACCTTGAGCAAGTGCAGGAGACAAGAGGAAGCAGGGAGGGCTGGGGGCAGAGGCCACCAGGGCAAGTGCACCTGCTTTCAGAAACCGCACCAGGCTGTCTGTCACTGGTGCTGGTTATTTAGTGCATTTGCCTTCCCCGGAGTGCAAACAGGGTACTGTGAGGCTGAGACACGGCAGCACACAGCACGTCCACGTAACATTTTATTTTTCTATCTCAGTTGCTTATGGGGGTAAAAATAAAACGTCATTAGGGAGAAGCACAGAGAAACTATGGAGATGAAGAAAATTCACAATGGCTCGAACGTCTGTGAGCTAAGTATACGAGCACAAGTTCACCAAAGCGATTCACAGCAGAACAAAACAAACAGGAAAAAAAGGCCATACAGATTGGGAAAAATAGCAGCTATGAAAAAAGTCTGTGGGAAAATAAAAGGAAATTAACCAATGACGACATCAAGCATCTTTAATGAGATGAGCCACACTGCACATGTGGGTCTGAAGGGTGCGTGTGCATGCTTGTTGCTAAGTTGTGTCTGACTCTTTGTGACCCCATGGGGCCTGCCAGGCTCCTCTGTCCATGGGATTCTCCAGGCAAGAATACTGGAGTGGGTTGCCATTGCCTTCTCCAGGGGATCTTTCCAAACCAGGGGTCGAACCCACGTCTCCTGCATTGGCAGGTGGGTTCTTTACCACTGAGTCACCAGAGATACTGACATTCAGACAGATGGCTGTGCTTACATCAAATGCATCTGACAGACGCACGCAGGTCGCTTCTCACAAACCCTGAGGGTGAACAAGGGGTGATTCCTGAGGGGCCAACTGAGCCGTAGCTCATTAATCCAAGAGAGCGGGGAAATGGATGATCAGGATCATGGGGAAAGGAAGCCTTTTGGGGTCCTGACCTGATCAGGATGAGCCCTCTATACCCATCCCCTCTGACCCCAGTGGGCTAGGAGGCCCTTGAGGCCAGCAGGGAAAGCAAGGCCAGTGGGTAGCCTGGTGGGGGCAGAGATGCTGGGAAAGAGGGCCCAGAGTGGACGGTGCCCACAGGGCCTAAAGTGAGGCCGCACCAGGGTGCCTCCACGGCCCCCTTCCCAGAGATAAGTGTGCCTTATTATAGCAATAGCCACAGAGGGCTGGATCCAAAAGACAAAGACACCCAGATAAGCTGATACAATTTTTCTTCAGATTACATTGTTCATGTTAGTATTTACAGAACAACCTGTGTGTGTGTGTGTTCACTTCTGGAACTGCCCACCACAGGATACAGTGGACAGGTCACATATCCCCCACCCCTGTGGGCCAGCACTGAACAGCCCACCCATGAAATGCCCCAATAAGCCTATTTTGTGATTGTTTAAAGTAAGCTGATGCCTTCTCCCTGGATTCTCTTGAGGAAGCTCCACACCGCTTGTGAGAAGTTCCCCTCTGGCCTGCTGCACTGGGAGGGTGACAAGCGGCCTCAGTGGGGAGGGACTCCCAGTGCGGACAAAAAGCAAACTGGGAGGGAACTGGGGACAAAGCTGACTTTAAAAAACCAAGTGAAACACTGGGGATGCGAGTCCTTCCCAAGAATCACAAAGGAGAAAAAGAACGTTTGTGCAAACAGGCAGCTGGGACAGTGCTCAGCGGGCACCGGTGGCAGCCGGGTGGCCCTGGCCGGGACCCTGTCCTCTCTCCAGCGATGGGAGCAAACCCCAATCTGTCACGCCTCTCTTAAGAGCTAGCTGATAAAAACTGTATCTTGTGAAACTGGCAGTAGTCTGCAAAGTGAAAAAAGAACAGAAGTTAACAGACTAAACTGAAATCAGAGGGGAAAAAAGAGAGGAAATGGGAGACCTTGATCAGGATCGTAAGAATTCCAGCCCACATGCCAATCCAGGAGGGCGGGGGCAGGACCACACAGTGGACATCCGAGCGTGGGAAGAAGGAGCCGCGTCCCCAGGGGTGGACCATCACTCAGTCTTTCTGGAAGAGAACTGCTCCCCACTCTAATAATTACCCCAAACGTCTAGCCCTCTTGATGGGCACATCTCTTTTTTATTTGCATGGAAGCCTAATGGTGGGCAGAGGCAGGCGTTTAACACCAAATGTGAGGCCAGAAGGGTGTGTGGCAAGCCCAGATCACACAGGTAGAGCAGGGACAGTGGCAGATGAGAGGGGGATTCACAGAGAGCGCCAGCTCAGGTGGAGAGGAGGCAGTTGGTGTTAAGAAACACCTGCCTCTGCCCATTGTTAGGCTGAGAAAGAACAGTGACATCCCACCCATTAGATGCTCTATATTCTGCACAGACAGTAGCTACTAGCCTGCTGAGTAAATGAAATGTGGTTAGTGTGGTTGATGAACTGAATTTTCATTTTACTTAATTTAAATTTTAGAAGCTTCACGTGGCTGGTGTGATCCGCACTGGACGGATGGATGCTAGAAAGAGGATGAAGTATGGCAGTTACGACCCAGGCTACCCGGGTCCCAATCCAAGCCCTGACCTTTGCTGGGGGCGACCCCCTGAACAGGGTTTCTACATCTCCAGGCTTAGGGGAAGTCCTGGGGAGGTGCAGACTGGGCCCAGCTTCCCAGCTTGGGATGCCTTGCATCCTGCTCGGACAGGCCCGTGGCCACTGGAGCTGCCACGTGCAGATGAGCAGGGGTTGGGGGGGTCCCCCTTGGGGCAGCCTGGGACTCCTGCCAAGGGCCCTTCCCTGGTGGGGAGACCACCTTGCCAGGGGGACAGGCTTGTGGGGAAGCCCCCCCACTCACTCACGCCACCTGAACCTCTGCTCTTGGGTCTGCTGTTTGCCTCCGCCTTCCCCTTCCAATCAGACCGGGGGACCATCTAGCCCAAGTCCCTCATTTACAGAAGACAAAAGGGAGGCCCCGAGACCCTGGATGACCTGCCTGTGGCCTTGGGCAGCCAGGACAAGGGCTTCTGTGGCTGGGTGAGGACCTGTCCCCTGGAGGGGATGGCTCCCAATGCCTCCTTACATCCCCATCACAGCCCTCCCCTTCCGAAGCTCAGCTCGAGCATAGGTGGGACTGAGGCCTCGCCCACCATGAGCCCCCATCTCCACTGCCTTTAGAATGCCACCCCCAGGACCACATCCTGCCACCCTGGCCTCCCTGCAGCTCAGACCTCCGGGTCTGGCAGGATGACCAACCAGGGGTGGAGGTCTAGCTCTCTAGAGCCTCCTCCCACAGCACAGAACCTAAAGGGAAAGAACTCTGCTTCTAACATCTTCTCTAGAACTCCAGCTGTCCTTAGGACACAAACACCCCAAGCACCCCAACATATTCTTGCTGTTCTTCAGGTCTGAGAAAGGCTGACTGGCCCCCTTTAGGGAGAAGCAAGCCCCATAAAACACTGCTTCCTTCAGCAGCGTCCCCCATCCCTACAGGGTCCTTGGCTCCCCCAGGTGAGGGTCCCAGGCCTCCCTGGCTACATGTGAGCTGGGCAGCCTGGGCATGTGAGTGGGCAACACCAGGGGCTCTGCCTTGAGTCTCTGATGCCCATGCAGAGGGGAGGGAGACTCTAACCACCCCTCCCACCACCTCAACACCCCCAGGATGGAGAAGGGATCCAAACCCGAGAGCACACCCCACAAAAAGTCAGAAAGACACCAGAGCCAGAGGAGGGGAGGGGGAAGGACGATGGGGTCCAGATAGCAAGGCACGTGGGTGCTGGGAGCCAGAGGGCTGCAGGAAACCTTGGGCCCAGAGTTCAGTCCCTTCTCCAGGGAGAGAGAACTAGGAAGGGGCTCCAGAAAAGGGAGGAGGAGCGGACGGAGGGCTCCTGATCAGTTCTTCCCCCGCCCAGAAGTCATTTTCCGTAACCCGGCACCCATGAAACACTTCAGTTAATCAGAAACTGCTTTCTGACCCAGTTACATCTATAAGCTGGTCTGTGAATGGACCTAAGTATGAGCTGGTTCTCTTTAGCACCCGCCCCCCATGCAGTCCACCTCCTGTGTCCCCAAAGCCCCAGGAGACAAAGCCACTCACCTGGGAACTGATAGCCGTAGCTAGGAGCAAATCCGGGGTAGCCACGGCCGTAGGTTGCCACAAAGTTGGGGTAGCCTTGAACACAGAGAGAAAGACCGTGTCAGTGAGTGCAGCCGCCTCTGGGTGGGAGGAACCCGAGGGGGGTAGGAGTAAGAAACAGTGTGAGTTATTTTCCTCCACAAAGTGACTGTCTCCAGTGGGGGGGTCTTTACCCAGGGCCTGGGTCACCCCTCGCCCACGGCTGGGGCACTGCCGTCAGCCTGCTGGTGATGAGACCCTATTTGGGCAGCTGCTACTGCTGCTAAATCACTTCAGTCATGTCTGACTCTGTGCGACCCCATAGACGGCAGCCTGCCAGGCTCCGCCGTCCCTGGGATTCTCCAGGCAAGAACGCTGGAGTGGGTTGCCATTTCCTTCTCCAATGCATGAAAGTGAAAAGTGGAAGTAAAGTCACTCAGTCGTGTCCGACTCTTCGAGACCCCATGGATTGCAGTCTACCAGGCTCCTCCATCCATGGGATTTTCCAGGCAAAAGTACTGGAGTGGGTTGCCATTGCCTTCTCTGTCTAAAACAGTATACTTTAGTATGAGTCCTCAGGTGAGCTTTTAAATAAGACTTTGTATAAACTTTTGTGCAGCCCGAGTAATCACAGCCGTGGATGCGCCATTTCTCCAAATCGGGGTTACTCCTTCTATTGTATCTGACAGGCTGGATGTTTTGCGAAGTAACTGGCAGGGTGGCAGGTAAATTTGAATTATGAATTGCCAGTTTAGAAGCAATGGCAGCAGCACAGGATGGAGCTGGGGTTAAATTCTGAAGCATCTCTGCTTGTCTATCTGGACTTCCAGGCTCTGAGCTTGGTGGTGACGGGGGGAAGTAAGTGGCCTGCTGGGGAAGAAACTGACTTGGCATGGTGTATGTGCAAGGGGGCATGCTCTGGAATTGCTTCATGGCGGTCGGTGGGACGGCGGAGGTGTGAGTGTTAAGGCCTGCCATGGCGGCCGACATTGAAACATTAAGAGCGTCCAGTACTGCTGTCTGGTTGGTAGAACTGGGCATATCTCGATCTGGTGTATTCAGGAGCTGGTAAAGATGGCCCTGCTGGGGAGGGACAGAAAGATGAAGGTCTGCTGTAGGAAGTTCTTGTTTGATGAAAATATTGTTCCCCTCTGGAGCTGCGGTCTGGTGGGAGCTGAGTATGCTGGTGGACTCTGGGAGGGCCTGGGTTGGGGCCGGAGGAGGGGCTGTCGTCTCACTCTGGTGGCTGAAAATGGTAACAGGTTCTGTCTTGATGTGTGTTACACAGGGTCTCTGGGGTTTGTAGAGGCCAGTCTTCAGGTGAGTGATGTCAGGGAGGAAGACGTTCATGTTGATACTGCAAGGCAACCCTTCACTGTCAGCAAACAACTGGTCTATGACTGAGGCACTGTCCCATCTATAGGTTTTATGTTATGGAATTATAGAAACTGGAGGAAGCTGAGGTGTCAGGTACTTCTCCATTTCACATCTTGTCTGGACCCACTCTTCGGCGGGCAGCTGCGGGCCCGCGGCCGGTGCTTCAGCTCCTTGCCGGGGAAGAGCGC
>SJXQ01004286.1:183256-203073 GCA_006408695.1 Aepyceros melampus | reverse complement strand
TCCTGCGGGTCCCAGGCGGGCGCTCATGATCAGCACCCGCGTAGCCATGGGGACTCGGGCTTGGGGCGGGGGCGGTTCCGGGCGCGGGGTGCTAGTAGAGCGCGCTTCCCACGTTGCCTATGTTGCTCAGGTTGGCGAGCTTGGCTCCAGAAGGACCCCTCAGCTCACAAGGAGGCGCGGTTTTCAAAGGCGCGCAAGAGAAGCCAAACTCTTCCGCTCCACCACGCGTAAACGTCGACGTCCACCCGAGGACCACTTTCTCCCGCTCCGCCCCACCGCGCTCCCCGGAGTCCCACTGCCTGTCTCCGAGAGCGAGCTGCTAGCCCGCGTACCTGCCCCGCGACCCCTAAAGCCCACACACTTTCTTGAACCTGCAGAGTAAATGCCATGCGTTAGCCCCAGGCCCTGGGCCCGCTACTGGTGCTGACATTTGCAGAGCTTACCCTGAATATACTTTACCTTAAAGCTATTGACAGTAGGAGATTAAAGTTCTCGTAATGCCTCCTTGAGGCGGCAGCGCCAGCACCATGGACAGAGCATAAGCGACGGGGGTGGGGTTTACAGCCTGGGGGCAAACTCTCGCTCCCCGGAGTCCCACTGCCTGTCTCCGAGAGCGAGCTGCTAGCCCGCGTACCTGCCCCGCGACCCCTAAAGCCCACACACTTTCTTGAACCTGCAGAGTAAATGCCATGCGTTAGCCCCAGGCCCTGGGCCCGCTACTGGTGCTGACATTTGCAGAGCTTACCCTGAATATACTTTACCTTAAAGCTATTGACAGTAGGAGATTAAAGTTCTCGTAATGCCTCCTTGAGGCGGCAGCGCCAGCACCATGGACAGAGCATAAGCGACGGGGGTGGGGTTTACAGTCTGGGGGCAAACTCAGGGTTGACCGGAGCTTCTGGAAAAACAGTGGGCCCAGTGAGATACGGCCCAGGAGGTGAGGGGACCCTGCCTCGTCAGGCAGGGAGACGCCACTGCGTCTTCCCAAGGCCCTGGGAGAACCGGGAGCTGCCGGCTGTAAACGTTCACCACGAGCATCAGCGCAAAGCCTTGCCGGCATTTCCCAGCAAGCATGGTCCTTCCAGGCGCCCATCTCAGTGGGTGCCCCGGGGGTGGTGGCTAACTGAGGGGTGCCTGTGGAAACCGCTGCTGGGCTGTGCCTGGGGTGCAGTGGTAACCACTGCAAGTTCTGGGGCTCATGTGGTCTTCGGTCTGTTACCAGCCCCCCAGGAGATGCCACTTCAGCTCCCTACCCTTCACTGTGCCTCTCTCCATGTCCTAGCCTCTCAATTCAGGATACAAAGATGGCTAGGGGTAACCCTGAACGTCAGACACCCATGGCTACCCCATTCCAGCCGGCCATGCCCCTCCGTCTCCCTCTGCTCAATGTAGAATCTCAGTCCCTTCACGCTCTTAAAATACCAGCCTGGTCACCCTCCCACCTAGTCGACAACGACGACCACCACCACCTGCCCGACTTGTGTTCTGGCCTGAGCCAGACGTCTGTGGTGGTTTTTGGCTGCTTGGCACCTGAAACCCCTTCTCTGTGTTTGAGTCTCGAAAGGCCTCCCTCCTGCTCTTGCTGAGCCTGGCAGCTGGGACAGACTGTGAACCAGGGCTGGGCCAGTGGAAGTCTGCCCCAGAGGCCAGGGGTGCCATGCCCCTCCGTCTCCCTCTGCTCAATGTAGAATCTCAGTCCCTTCACGCTCTTAAAATACCAGCCTGGTCACCCTCCCACCTAGTCGACAACGACGACCACCACCACCTGCCCGACTTGTGTTCTGGCCTGAGCCAGACGTCTGTGGTGGTTTTTGGCTGCTTGGCACCTGAAACCCCTTCTCTGTGTTTGAGTCTCGAAAGGCCTCCCTCCTGCTCTTGCTGAGCCTGGCAGCTGGGACAGACTGTGAACCTGGGCTGGGCCAGTGGAAGTCTGCCCCAGAGGCCAGGGGGGCAGAGAAGGAGGGCAGTTCAGAATCTGTTCTGGCGTCAGCAGCACACAGAGCCCTGGGTCCCCTGATACCAACAGCTGCCCCCGACCGCGTCATTCCTGGGCTGTCCCTTGGTTGGACTGTGGCTG
This sequence comes from Aepyceros melampus, assembly GCA_006408695.1. Lineage (NCBI taxonomy): Eukaryota > Metazoa > Chordata > Mammalia > Artiodactyla > Bovidae > Aepyceros > Aepyceros melampus. The sequence goes on along the minus strand of SJXQ01004286.1, from coordinate 200,996 downwards.
ACCGCCTAGCTCCCCAGTTCCTCCCTGTTCCCCAGCCTTCCTGGCAGTTCTGTGCATTGCCCAAGCCCCTTCCAATAATCTCCTTTGCTGCTGACAGCAGTCAGAGTTATTTCTGTTGCTTTGTCAGCAAAACTCTGGTAGAAAGCTGCTCTGATGGGCGGGTTTAGGACAGTCTCCACTCCCTCCAGCCATAAGGGTGACAGTGACAGGTTTCCACATGTATCCCCGTGGCTCCAGACAGTAACATAAATACCCTAGACATAGGCTCTGGGGGCACATCATCTGCCTTTAAAGTGGCTTCTCACAAGTTACAAGCATTTTCTGACCCTGTAGGTGATGGCTGAAGACCAGGACCATTCACGAAATTCCAGCTTGGGAGTCTCAACATGAGTTAGAGTCGGCAGGTGTTCCTGCTGCCTGCTCTGAGTGCTCTTATGCTTCATGTGTGTGTGCTAAGTCGCTTCAGTCATCTCCAACTCTTTGCAGCCCAGTGGACTATAGCCTGCCAGGCTCCTCTGTCATGGGATTCTCCAGACAAGAATACCCGAGTGGGTTGCCATGACCTCCTTCAGGGGATCTTCTTGACCCAGGGATCGGACTTGCACCTCCTGCATTACAGGTAGATTCTTTACCACTGAGCCACCGGGGAAGCCCCTCGGAGGTTCAGAAGTGGGCCTCACCCTTCCTCACTTCTCTGCTTATTGGAGTCACAGCTTCTGCCTTGACCAGAGGGTCTGTCAAGAGCCAGGACAGAAGCTTACTGGACTGCACATCAGGAGGCGGGTTCTCCAGCCCTGCCTCTGGCCCAGGGCCGTGCCATGGGGGGGTTGACCCCCTTTCCTCTAGGTGACTGAGTCGTGCCATCTGAGGGACCTTTGCAGGACCCCTGCAGCACTAATTCTCACCAGAGACTCCAATTCTCAACAGAAACCAGTGGTGGCTCCTTTCCTCTGCTTTGGCCAGAGCCTTTCCAAATCTGCCATCGAAACTCACCATCCAATCAACCGAAATCTGTTTATACCCCAAAAGGGTCTTGCTGCTTGCTCTTTCCCCATGAGCTTATTCTCCCAGCACCTGGTTCCTGGTTGGCAGCCGGCTGCCCAGACCAGCCAGGGTGACCTGGCAGCTCTGCCCTGACTACAGAGGAGCAGACCCCAGTAAGTCCGCTGAGCTCTGGCACCCGACGGGCAAAGGGCAACAGAGATGGGGACTCAGGTGCCTCGAGTGGACACACACACTGGCTCCTTCCTTGGTATCTATTTCATGGGTGGTCTGCCCAAGTCTCCTCCAAATTAATCACTTGCTATCAAACCAGATCTTTCAGCACTAGATTTCTTACCGTTATTTCAACAATATTGATAAATGGCTTATATGCAAACAGCCGAATCACCACTGCTGAGGGGTTTTTCTAGTGAAAAATGACTCCTCTGCCTCTAACTTTAGCACTGGGTCTTACATATTTCAGTGTTAACATGACGCAAGTTACAAGCCTATGTGTCACTGTTGAGACTCCCTCAGGGTAGGTGGGGTGGAGGGTGGTGACGCCCCGTCCCTCCCTGATTCGGGTCACCAGTACAAAGCCGTTGTGTCTGCTTTCTCCCTGGCACAGGAAGGACGAAAAAATGGTCAAGTTCACCCTAATCTGTGGCCTCACCCCAATCTTTCCAGACATGTCAAAATTGTCTCCTAGATAACAAAGATGAGAATTTGGCATCTGCCTGAGTTGGGGATCTTATCGCCACCCCCCATCGCCGAACATCCTCTGGGTCAAGCAGATGAAATCATAAATTTATAATACAACATTACTTCAATTTTCCTCTTCATTTACTGCTGTGCAGCCCAGCTCTGCTCCAGCGGCTCACAGCCCCGGCCACACGGGGGAAATTGGCTGGCTGCATATCAATAGCACATTACAGCAGCCCCATGCAGACGCTCCGTCAAGCCACATTACAGTGAGATGACCCAGCCACCACCTCCATTAGGAGCCAGGCCCCTCCCGCACTGGCCACTGCACAATTTATTTGCTCCAGTACTCTGGATGCCTGATCAATCCCACAGTAATTATCTCTTGTCACTAAAGAAAAAAACCAAACCTTCTGCCTGGATGACCACCTTTCGTGCAGACAGGCTTTCCATTGTGTGTGGGGAGTGGGGAATCAGAAACCAACAAGAGATTTTGAATTTGCCAGTCCGATCATCTGGGCGATGCTGGAAGAATTCTCAGAATTGTGGCTCTAGATATTTGCTCCAACCCTAAAAGGTGTCTGTACTTTAGATGGGCACATGACAGATTCTCTTCCCGGCTCTGTGACTCAGCTAACTCAGAGTCACGGAAAACTACTCCACTGAGGTGCCCGACTTGAAAGAGACAAGAGACAAGGGCTGTTTATCCAGGGAGCTGCCAGCAAGGGACAGTCTGCTGGCGGTGTGCACAGTGTTGCCTCGGGCACCAGGGCGGCTCCATGAGGTCTGCCTACAGATGCGATACCCAGTGCCAAGAGCCCCTCCCAGGCCACTGTCTACAAGGACCGGGGCCAACATAATCACCTGGAGTTGCAGGGGCTCTCCAGACTTGTGCTAGCCCATTAAAATTTAATCTAATTTAAACTATGTTAAAAAAAGTCAGTTCTTCAGCCCCACCTTAAATACACAATAAGCAAATGCAGCTACCATCTCGGGCGGTGCAGATAGAGAGTTTTCCCACCATTGTGGAAACTTCTGTGCACTGTGCTGCTTTAAAAGGAAAACGAAGAGCTGAACTTTGAGTTTCCTCTGTTTACCAGAAAACAGCTGAACAAATGGAGACCTCCTTTTGGGTATGACCTCAACAGATATTTGGGGAAAGACAAATCCCAGTTGAAATTACAAATGAGTCTAGGCATGCGGCTGTATGTTCCATCTAATCTCCTTTTGATTAGTGAATGCCAGCAGATTACAGCTCCTTGCCCCTTCCAGACAAAAAAAAAATTTTTTTTGGCTTTCATTTTTGAGGGGTTTAATGTTGAGGGGCACTGGGTCAGGATTTCACAGCATTGGTGAGCATGCCCCTGGCTTTCTGCAGCCGGTCAACAGTGTCTCTCCACTTCTGGGCCCGTGAGGCGAAGCTTTTTTACAAAGCCTCAGCAATGAGGTATCTCTCTACCACTAGTATCAAACATGTTACGTAGTGTGTGCCCAGCGAGGTCAAGATAGAAGCAGTAGGATTATGTGTCTGAAGGCAGAGAAGGCCAAGAGGAATCAGATATAGCAACAATAATCGTTTGCTTTTATTGAATCTACCTTCATTTAAGAAAAAACAGAGATTCTAATGCACTGGGTGGGCAAGGCAGAAGTCTGAGGGCAGCAAAAATACCTTTCCTAGGGGTGTTGCTTGATTTTGGTTTTGGCTGTCTCAAAGCCAGGGATGACTCCTCTCCTACACTTTCTTCAAGGAGTTCCCATTGGGCTGATTATTCCAATGAATCTGTCAAAGGTTATGAAAACCAAAAACCAAAGCACCTGTAGGTTTCTTCCCAAGAAGGTTGGCCGCCACATCAAGAGAGATCAAGAAAGAATAACCACACAATGATACCCTCATCAGCCTCCCCTGATGAGATCTACCAAAGTACAGAGAAAATCTTAAAGGGCATTTAAAAATTAGTTCCATGGTTTCCGAGTCATTTATAGATGAGGGTGTCTGCTGTCTCACTAGAATGTCAGCTCCCTGATACCAGAAACTTCTTTCTCTGCTGCCTCCTCAGCATCTAGAACAATGCCTGGCACTTAGCAGGTACTCAACAGATACTTGTTGAGTGAATGGATTTAAAAGCTTTAGCAGTGTATTGTCTCAACTCTAAAAACCCTACCAGTGTTACTTAATTTTCTATCCTTTCAACAATAAAAATTTTAATCACGGGAACCTCATCTCCTTAACAAACTTAAACGGAAGTGTTTCTGCGGAAGCCAAGCTCATTAACCGAATTGGTGGTGGAGGCGATGATGGTGATTCTAAGACTGATACGGAGGCCAAGGCACTGTGGACCTGGGGACCCAGGTGACGGACGGGGTCAGGTCAGGCCATCCTGCCAAAGGATTAGACTCCGGTGATGTCATCCCTTTAGAGGGAAAAAGCAAGGGCTCCAGTCACAGCGCAGATGGCGTCCTCCTCGCCCAGCAGTCCAGGGGCTCGGGGTGTCCAGCTGCACCCTCAGGTGAAATGGAGCGCAGTCCTGGGAAGATCCCGGCGAGCACATCAGAGAAGGCCTGGCGGAGACCCTAGCTCGGCTGGGGGTGGGGGGCAACAGGTCGACCAGACTGTAGACTGTGGGCTTGTTTCCTGGGTGCTGGTCTGATTCCCACCTCTGCTGAGCTGGTTCCTGACTGGGGGCACACGTGGGGACCTCTCAGGATGCTCCATCTCTGCAGGCATCTGGACAGCCTCAACATAGTAGCTGGGAGATTCAGAAGAGCCGGGGGCGAGGAGGCTTGGCGTCCAGTGCATGGATCTCCTCGGGAGGCAGAAATTCTAAGACAATCCAACTCCTCTGACTGGAGGTCTGATCCGAGGATGAGGGTGCAGGAGCCAGGGCACAAGTCACACACACAGGCAGGTTGAGTGATGCTCTTGGTACTGGCCAGAAGGGGTCCCAAGTGGAAGAGTGTCAGGCACCTACTTGGATGGTAATTTGCCCAGGGCTCCCCAGTATGTTACTAATAATTGCTCCCAGGCTGAGTATATATTACTGTGTTTTGTTGATTGGAAGACACACTTCTTTTGTTTCAAACATCTTAACATCCCGAAAGTGGTCATCATCTCTCGATGAGGTTTGGTTAAGCATAAATTCTTTCTTTCTAAATAGTACGATGTGTATACTTGAATTTGATGAGACGCAGCCCTGGCTGGGCATGGTATGGTTTCATTTATCCTCAACACCCCCTGAAGTGTGGGCTCCCACCTCCCGATGGAGGGGTAACTGCAGGGCGGCGGGCTGTCCCTCCCCATGTCACACACTGACCAGGAGAGAAGCCTACATCCCCGGATTTCAGAGTCCTGAGCCCTTCCCCAGGGTCCACACAGCCTCCTGCAATGGATGCTGGACCCATACCTGCAGTTCAGCTCAGAGAGCTCTCTGCCTGCTTGGTGGAGGAGGCAAGCCTCTGAGATCCGAGGGGGCCTGGCCGGGGCATGGGGCGTTCCCTGGTGGGAGCCTCGACCAGAGCATGTGGGCAGAGCAGCAAGGCTGGGGGTGATGGGGTGAGCTGGGGGCGGGATGCCTCAAGAACCAACAGACTCAGCCACAAGGACAACTGAAACTAACCATCACTACCTCTTCACTGCAGCTCAGAGAAGTCACAGTTTGGAACGTGAGAGAACACAGTTGGGGCAGATGAGCAGACACTTGGCATTTATCACGTCCCCACCCCTCAGTGAGCAGGAGCTGATTGGACTATGTCCAGAGAAGCGCGGCCCACTCGGGTCTGCCCCCTAGCAGCTGTGGCCAAGGCCACTGGGTCCGTCACCTCTCCCCCAACACACTGCCTGGACCTGGCCCACCAGTAGGCTTGCTAGCCCTTGGGGTTCCACGCTAGAACCCTCACATCCCAGCTGCTCAGTCTGCATTGCCCTTGGCTTGTTCATGCCTCGCATCCTACTGAGAGGTCACCTCCGCGCGGGAGCTGTTCCCTGATTGCTGCGACTGGTTTCTGTCCATCATCACATGCCTGTGCAGCACCTCGCGACTCTGTCACGAGTAACCCCACACCTGTGTGATGCACTGATAAATGTCACCTCTCTCTGCTCTGTGAGGGCAGGGCCCACAGCTGCCCTGTTAAGCTCTGCCGGCCCGGGCTGGCCCTGGGCCAGGCAGGCAGAGGGCCTCGGGACTGCTTGCTGTTGAATGCCTCCTGCAGCCAGCAAGGCCCCTGCCTGGGTGCCCGTTAGGAAACCTCTGGTCTCTGGACCCCTGAGACCTTGCTTGGCATCTGGGGAGGGCACAACTGAGCCGCACTTAGCTCTTCGTCAGCTGATGTGAATGAGTTTACTTCTTTTCACACCTCTGCCTCCCCAGGAAGAAAACCAGCTTACTCTTCCCAGCATATAAAGGGTACTAAGGGAGAGGCAGAAAGGTGGGGGCACTTCCTGAAGATCTGGACCCCAAAACTCTCCCCATTTGATGCCCTAGAGACTTTATATTCAACATTTAAAACTTCAAGAATCTGAGAGCCAGCAGGTGGTAATGGGCTCAACTCTTTTTTAAGACTTGATTTTAAAATTCAAAGCAGTTAATCCATTTGGGGTTTCTTTTGGTATACAACATAAGGTAAAGGCCATATAAAAATTATGTTTTACAGCAAGAGCTACATGAATGTCTTGTAGTCAACCAGGAAATAATTATCACCAATTTTTAAAAAATTTAATTTCTTTATAATAATTAATCTTGTACATAGAAATACATTTAGTTTAGGCTCTTTAACTTTTTCTACCAACAGGCGCCTTCCTATATGCCACACTATTTTAATTATTGTAGTTTTATACTATGTTCTGATATATGGTCAAACTCTCTTTTTTTCTCTTTAAAAATTTTTTTTCTTATTTATTGTCATGTGTTTCAACTTCCACATAAGTGTTAGAACCATTTGGCCAAGTTTTAAAGAATTACAATAGGAATTTTCCTGAAACTCTGTTAAAGTAAAAAGTTAATTTAAGAATTAGCATCTCAGCCATTTTGAGAATTCTCATTCTACTTTTTAAAGTTCCACAAAATAACTTTACGTGCTTCTGTTATTTCCACAGACAAATAGATACAATTATTTTTAAGAATTTATAAAGCCAAGAAAAGTTTTATAAATTTAAAACTGAGCGAGGAGTGATTTAAACACCAGCAAATCTGAAAATACACAAAGAGCTTATCAAACAATATAGAAGAGAGACTCTTAGCCAAACCAAATGAAACCCATTAAAACTAGACAGGCTGTGTGCCTGAATGGAATTTCACCATTAACTACCATTTATCCCATTTAATTAGTATTTTCCCAACACACAATAACTTGCACTAAAATACCGTTCTCTCGCCTTGAAATTTCTAATTATTGTTGCGAACCACACCATTACGCTTCTCCACTGCTTTCTCCATCTTTCATGCCATTTAAGCAGCAAGATTTTCAATTATCTACAGAGGACGGACAGCGATACCTTTAAGGAAGGGGCATAATGTGCAACTCAATTTCTCTAAAGGCCAGGAGAGATCATTTTTCGTCAGAACAAACACACTTCGTCTTTTATCTTTTTTTTTTTTTTTTTTCAAAAAAAGAATAAAACAGGTTATTTAAGACATCCATTTAAATGCAAATTTTGATATCCCAAGAGAAAAATGTTAATCATTTAAACAGACAGGATTATCTCCCACCCTTGCCATATCCCCTCCTCTTCCAAGTTCTAGACAATGCAGCCTCAGCCCACGTAAGTTTAAGTCAGCCAGGAGTCCTTAGGTGTTTAAGAGCTCCATGTCAGTGGAGAAGCCTGAAGCAAAGAGAGTAACTTTTCCTCCTTTTGAAAAAGGGAATGGAAAGGGGAAAGAATAATATCAAGCATCTCCTATGAGTCAGGCATCTATATATTTCTGCTAATTTGGTGGTCACAACTGTCTTGCAAGAGGGATTATCATCCTCATAGATAGATGGGGAAGCTGATGCTTGACAGAGGAAGCAGCTTGCCCAGCTGGAGGGTGACCCGCTTCCCAGGCCCTGGCCCAGACTCACCCAGCATCCCCATGCCGAGCATGAACGCGTCCATGGTGTAAGGCAGTCCCCGGGCCCGGCCTCTCGTCCCAGGTGGGAACATGACTTCCTTCGGCTGAGCTTTCTTACATTCTACCTGTTAAACAGAAAGGCGAACAAATGAGATGCAAATGAATTCCATGTAAATGTCAAACGCAGAACTGATCTGGTTCCCAGCTAAGTTATTTTTAGCCTCGCTCCTTACTCACTGTAAAAATAGCCATGCCGAGTAAATGGCCTGCAAAACAAATATTGAAGAAAACACACCACTTGTAAAAATCCTGCTTTAAAGAAAAACCTACAAGGATGAGACTGGGTTTGGAGGGGCGGCCAGGACGCCAGCTGAAGAGGCACAGGCGTGGGTTGGAGCTCAGATTGGAACCTGTGCAGAAGGCAGGAGAGGTAAGGAGACTGGCGATGGCTGCTGGATGCATCTGTGAATAGTAGCAACAGCAACAGTAATAATCCGGCACGATTATGCGGCCCTTTACACGCTTACACGTTTCTCTCAGGCTCTATCAGGTCAGTGACTCTTCATCTCAGGCCATCTATCTGATCCTGTCTCTCACTAAATAGACTGGCTAGTTAAGACCAACCTAGACAGCATATTAAGAAGCAAAGACATTACTTTGCCAACAAAGGTCTGTCTAGTCAAGGCTTTGGTTTTCCCAGTAGTCACGTATGGATGTGAGAGTTGGACTATAAAGAAAGCTGAGCACACAAGAATTGATGCTTTTGAGCTGTGGTGTTGGAGAAGACTCTTGAGAGTCCCTTGGACTGTGAGGAGATTCAACCAGTCCATCCTAAAGGAGATCAGTCCTGAATATTCATTGGAAGGACTGATGCTGAAGCTGAAACTCCAATACTTTGGCCACCTGATATGAAGAACTGACTCACTGGAAAAGACCCTGATGCTGGGAAAGATTGAAGGTGGGAGGAAAGGGGATGACAGAGGATGAGATGGCTGGATGGCCTCACTGACTCAATGGACATGAGTTTGAGTAAGCTCTGAGAGTTGGTGTTGGACAAGGAAGCCTGGTGTAGGTTCACAAAGAGTCAGACATGACTGAGTGACTGAACTGAAATTGTCTTAGCTTCATATCATAGATAAGAAAACCAAGCACCCAAAGGCTTGTGAAACCCACTTATAAGCCATATCCCAGTAGGTGAGGGCTAGGAAGTTGGATTTTTAAAATTTCTAGATCAGTGATGCCACCATCTCCATAAAACCTGCCCCAGCACACTCCCACGGAAGTAATAAGATTAAACACGGATTTACTTTGCAGCTATGTCTTCAAGTGGTTGCTAATCTTTCCTTTCTGTTTCCCCCTCTGCCTCCAAAACTTCTTAATCCTATTCTGCTCACATCCAGCAGTTGTTTATTTAGCAACCTTAATGGTATGTAATGCAAACCCCAGGAAGGAAGTGAAGCTGTTGCCTGCTGAAGCTCCTACACCGTTATTTCACTAGTGTTCTGTAGGCCCTTGCTCAGCGCTTATGTGCTTTCAGTTTACAGACAGACTTAACAAGCACTGCTAGAAGGTAATCAGTCCCATTGCTGATGAAGATGGAATATTGTAGGGCAAGGCAGGGGTGCTTAAAGCTGCAAAAACGAACAGCCAGCCTGATGGTGATGCAGAAAACACAAGACTCAGGTATCTTTTGCTAAAAGGCAGTCTGGGGCCGTATGGCATAGGAGCCGAAACTCCACATTGCTCAACAACTGCTGAGGGGTCACTACCACACAGACAATTACTATTGCTCATGGCACAACTGAGAGATGAAGAAAAAGTTAAAATTGTGTGTGATGTACTTTGTTTTAAAAAGGACCTACATGGGTTATCCGTTTTAGAGATATTCTCATTCCAAATACTTCAATTTAAAAATAGTTTTGTGCTTAAGCCTAGGGGAAGCTTTAATTACCTAAAATATTAACTCCTCTTTCTTCAAAGATGCTGGATAAAAGTATTACTGTTGCTCTTCAAAGAGTGATAACCACACGTTTTTAAAAGATGGACAAAATGAGTCAACATTCATGACTGATATGTTTAATACAGAGTTTTTCTAGATTAAGAGGAATGAGCATCCCCAAAGAGAGATGGGTAAAGGACACGAACAGGCAACTCAAAAAAGTCCAATAAAGCAGCATACATTCCCGAATGAGACATTATCTTTCGCCAACCAGACTGACTGCGATGAAAGGATTATTTGATGTCAGAGTCCCTGAGAGTATGGGGAATAAGGGTGGAAATTGGCAAATATTTTTCTGGAGGGCAACCTGATGAATAGTAAAAGCCATCCATGTACACATCCTGTGACCAGTAATCCTACGTACAGGGATTTATCCCACAGGGATGAGGCTATTCACCACAAGCATTAATCATAATTTTTTCAAAAAAGGAAATACAAACACTCCAAGAATGGAGAGTCAGGCTGAGTTTGGCTCACCCAAGCTGACTGAAAGCTATGCAGAGACGGAGAAGCAAGCTGTTAGGAATACACACTGGTACTGGAAAACTCTCAGTCCTGGGTGATCCAGGATGGTCGGTCACCTGAACTGCAAGAGGTGGGGAAAAAAGCAAGTGACAGTGGAAAATAAGCAAGTGTATATATATCACACATGGGAAAAATACTAAAAAAAAAAAAAAAAAAAAACACACGAAATTTGTCTTGAGTGACTCTGTGCTTTATTTCCATTGTGCATTCTTTAAAGGAAATTAAAAGAAATTCTTTAAATTATTAATTTACTGGCGGCCTTGGGTCTCAGTGATGGCACACAGGATCTTTCATCATGGCGTGTGGGTTTAGCTGTGTGTGGAATCTTGCAGTGTGTGGAATCTTAGCTCCCAGACCAAGAATCAAATCCACGTCCCTGCACTGGAGGGCAAATTCTTCACCACTGGACCGCCAGGGAAGTCCCTCCCTTGTACATGCTGCCATTATTCCTTATTCTCCCAGTTTTTATTTTTTTTTTTTGCTTTGAGCTTACTCTTGCAAGCGGGGTGGGGTGATTCGTAGGAAATAAATTCATGAGAATTGGGTCTTTCTGATGCCTCTCCAAAGCCCAGGGTTGACGCTATGCTCCCGGAGTCCAGGTCTCACCCCTGGGCCTCAGAAGCAGGCTGAGAAGCCGCATCTGGAAGTGCCTTCCCAGGCCTGGGGAGATAGGTGTGCTGTGCAGAGGCAGACAGATAATTACTTGACGCCAACACCGGGCTCTGGAATAACACGCTAAGCGGCTCGCTTCCTAATAGTCCTATCGGTGACAGTCTACCGCACTGTCTTATGAAAATCTGCTGCCAGTTTCCAGGCAACCTGAGCAACGAAATTTCAGGTTTATACAGTTTTCATTTGGGAAACATAAAGGTTAACTGACTGTAATGGGAGTATGTTCAACAAACCCACCTACTCTTCCTCTCGCTGAACGGGGCTGGCAGCTCCGCTGGGCTCTGCTCTATCTCGTCTGCTGCCGTCTCGGGCAGCACCAGCTGCCTGGGTTCTGTCAACCCCCTGCCGCCCGCCGTGTCAACGGTGAGGGCTCCCGGGGACCTGAGTGACAGGACAGGCAGCCGTCGCCGCAGGGGGCCTGGCCTGGCTCAGCTGGCACTGAGAGCTTCTCAAAAGGTTCCATAGGGCCAGGGGGCCTGGCCCCCACCCCACCTCCTCTGATGACCTGGGATGGAGGAAGCACACAGAAGGGGAAAGGGGCATAGATCATGGATACTGCATCCTTGCAGTGGGCCAGGGGCTTGCTGAGGATGCAACTCTGGCCTTTGCCCACCAGACTGGCAGAAGCCTCATGTCTCCCACCAGATTGAGTGTTCAGGACAAGGATCAGGGTCGGCCTCTACTTCCTGATTCCTCTGAGAGCAGGGACTGACTTGCATGCCCCTTAGGGTCAAGGAGATGCAACCACTTAATGCCACAGTGCTGAGGGGTGCAGTGTGCCCAGTGAGCGCCAGGCGGAAGGGGTGCAGAGACACACAAGGCGTATAAGGCAGTGCCCCGCCACTGTCTGTCAGCCTGCGAAAGGAGCAGGTCCTGACTGCGCTGTTCTCCCAACACAGGCCAACACTCATCGCTCAACCTTGTCACTTCTGGGCCTGTCGGCCTCCATAGCTTCTTCAATTGGAGGACATTTGAGTCAACCCATCCCCACTATTTCCCCACGGGGTCCTGGGCAGACCAGAGAACGTGGCTTGAGCACTGAAGTCAGAAGCCCAACGGGGGAACCCTGCCCATCTCTGCAGCTCCATGCATGTGGTCCCAGTTTCCAACTGCCGTGTGACCAACTCCCCCCACACTTGGTGGCTCCAAGCACTAATTTATCTTCCTTCCTGGGCTTCTGAGTGCGAACTGGGCCCAGCGGGGCTATTGCTTGTGGTCAACCGTGTAGTTGTGGTCAGACGGTGGCTGGGGCGGCAGCAAGAGAAAGCCTGCCTCGGGGGAGGCCAAGAGGCCCTTCCCTCTCCCACAGCGGGCAGTGGACACTGCTTTGGCAGGCACCGTTCATCATGGCTTCTCCGGGGCACGCGGGCTTCTCCCCAGCGTGGGGGCGGAGATCCAAGAGAGAGTGTTCGAAAACCATGAGCATCCCAAGGGACCACGGCAGAAGCTGCCCAGCTTCCCACAACCCCGCCTTGGATGTCACGGCTACTTCCATCACCTGCTACTGGTCACACTGGGCCAGCCTGGATCCGGTGTGAGAGGGCCACATGCAGTGAGCACACAGGACGGCGGGACCCATGGCAATTGGCTGGCTGGGGGCGGTGGGCACCGAAGTTCTCCTCCCAGGGCAGCCCTGGAGATGCCTGTCTGGCTCTCTGGGTAAACAGAGGCAAAATGGGATTGGTTCTCCTGGGGATCAGATCTCCAGCTCCTTCAGTGCCATCCCTCTGGGTAAGAGCCCCTCGTTGACAGTAAATGCTCCCACCACCCACTCGAAGTGCTTGCTCTTGGGCAGGCCTCGGGAGGGGGGCCCCATCTGAGGAAGGAACACCTCCAAGGCTTGGGTCTCCCCAAATCAACACTCAGACCCCACCTCTGCAGCTTCTCACCATCGCTGGCACTGCTGCTGCTTCAGCTGGCGGCCAGACAACAGCGCCTGGGGGTGCGGCAGGAGGTGGAGCAGGGGATTCCAGGTGGGTCTGCGCTCGCAGGAAGCCTCAGAGGCCACAGACCGACTGCTCCCGCCAGGAAGACGAGGTCTCCCGTTTTAACTTTCACGGCTGGCAAAGCCAGCAAGTAAGCCCACACCAGGATCCAGACGGCAGTTTATGTGCCAACCACCAGAGCTTCGTGAGTCTGCTTTAGAGTTCCAAAAATGCTGCCCTGCTTGGCCAACTCGCCTTGCAGGAGAGGGTGTGGCTTCCCTGCAGCCCTGCAGTGATGGGCTCAGAAGGAAGCCCGTCTTCAAAGACAGGACAGCTGAGGTGGCCGTCCATCCAGAGGGCGAATTAGAGCCTGCTGCGAGCCTGACGCGTGGTCTCCAGCCCTCTGCATGGGCTGCTCACTGTGTGGGGTGCCTCTGCCTCTGCCCGTTTGATCCAAAGCCACTCAGCAAGGAGGTCTACTGTTTCTAACTCTCTACTTTGAAACAGTTCCAAAAGCACAGCGCAAAGCACACTGCACACCCTTTCCCGATGGCTCAGCTGGTAATGAATCCGCCTGCAATGCAGGAGACCCCGGTTTGATTCCTGAGTTGGGACGATCCGCTGGAGAAGGGATAGGCTTACCTACTCCAGTATTCTTGGGCTTCCCTAGTGGCTCAGCTGGTAAAGAATCCACCTGCAAGGTGGGAGACCTGGGTTCTATCCCTGGGTTGGGAAGATTCCCTGAAGAAAGGAACGGCTACCTGCTCCAGTATTCTGGCCTGGAGAGTTCCATGGGCTGCATGAGTCCATGGGGTCGCAAAGAGCTGGACACGACCAAGCGACTTTCACTTTCACACCCTTTATCAGTCATCTGTTGAGAATGCTTCATGCCTTCTGCTTTGTCGTTTGCATACTCTTTGTCGCTAACCATGTATTTTTTTCCTGAACTATCTGAGAGAAGCTGCATACATTACACTTTGCATCTCCTGAACATAAAGATATTTTCTTATGTGAGCACAGTGCGGTTAGCAACCTCAGGACATTTACCATCTACGAAGTACTTGTATCCAACTGCCTTCCATGTTTCTGTTCTGCCAGCGGACCCAACGATCCCTGTACTGCCATACGCACGGCGTACAGCAGGAAGCTGAGGCCCAGGACGTCACACGCGGCGCTGGCACTGCAGAACCATGAGTGGGGAGACTGGGTTTGAACCCAGGCCCTCCTGGTGTCCTGGCCCAACCAGGGCAGCAGGCCCTGTGCCACCCTCTCTCGGGGGACAGGCAGGCGGGGGGTGCGACTTGGCACTGACTTTGGAGACAGCGCTGGGACTGCAGCAGGGACGGCTTTCCTGGAGCCAGTCTCAGCGGCCGCCCAGGCCCCACGGGCCCACAGCCCGCGCGGAGGCCAGCTCCCACTGGGCACCTTCTGGCAGAGACAGGCGGCCTGAGGAGGACGCCTAGGCCTGAGACGTGACACGGCGCTTGTCCTCCTGCCGTTTCTACACAAGCGGCCCCAGTCAGCACGTGCCCCGGGACTGGGCCTCAGCCTGGGGAGACCCAGCCCCTGCCTGCGGCCTTGGCTCGCCATGCAGCACAAGGGCGCTCTGTGTGGCCTGAAGGGGCCAGCGTCTGCAGCTCCAGTTCCTCCCCCACGAGGGTCATGTAAGCAAGGACTTGTCCTCCAGGGACAGAGGGGTCGACTTCAAAGGATGAAGGCCCACAGCTGCGCAGAGACTGACCTGGGCCGTCTGGCTGGTGGGAGGGCAGGGGAGGGCCACAGCAGTGGGCGGGCCTCCCGGGGCAGCCGGGGGACGGCTGATGGCTTCTGCTGCAGGCGCCATCCTTCTGCGGAGCTCCCCACAAAAGACACCTGGCCACGGGCAAGAAGCCGCACCCCCTCCCCAGCCAGGCTCCGTGGGCTCCGGGCTGGCACGGCGCCTCTGAAGCCCCACACTGATACCGCCTTCCACTCCCAAAGCCCTCAGGTGTAAGCATTCTGGGGTCCCAGCTCGAGCAGGCAGCTCCCCTGTGTCTCCAGGGAGGCAGGAAAGCTGAGCTGCTCCCTGAAACCCCACAAGGCGCCCACTGTGGCGTCCTTGGCTCAGCCTTCTCCCCCCGCCCGCTGCTCTCTCACGCCGTGTCCACCAGTCACAAGCTGTTCCAGACACTCCAGGAGGGGGGCCCTCATGGGGCTCTGGCCTTCGGGAACCCGCAGAGCAAGACAAGAGCCTGGGTGAGCTCCTTGGAGGGGAGCCAAGTCCCCCATCCCGCCTTGGGCCTGGTGCCCAGAACCAGCCTTAAGAGCATGGAATGTGCTGGAGAACGCACGGTTGTGGCAGATGAAGACACGGGCCCCCGTTCAGCCACTGCTCCCAGCTTCGGGGCGGCCGCTGGCTGAGGGTCTGGCTGCAGACACGCACCCTGGAAGCCCCGGTGGCTGCCCCAGGCCTGGACTCCAGGGGGCAGGGTGTCAGCCATCCTGCTACACCCCACCTCGCCAGGGCCAGCTCTGCTGCCCTTTGCAGACGCGGGAGGACCCTCAGCTGGGTGACTGGCCAGGGTGAGCGGAAGGGAGGTCTGCACGCGCTCGCCGCCCTTTCTCCCTGCTGGACATCTCCACCAGGCACCGCCCTTGCAGACGGGCACGAGAGGGTCCATCTGTACGGATGACTTGTCCTGCTGCAAGGCGAAGGGGCCCCCCATAGGTGACCCCCTCCCCCTGATGGGCTTTAAGGCGGTGGGTGTTACTGTTCAAACTGAAATAGAAATGCCAGCCTGGGAGGTGAAGGAGGCCAGTAGAAGCATCTACCTTCAAAGGACACACGCTTGCTCTAAGTGGCCCAGAGCCACTCAAGGAGCATGGAGAGTTGCGCAGGATACAGAATTTTGGCTTCCCCTCTCCCGTCAGTGGATTTAGTCTGGGGAGGAAGCAACATTTAGTTTTCTGAGCACTTCCCATATTTGAGGCATGGTCACGACATCCTTGGGTATGTGTGTGTGTTGTGTAAACATATATAATACATATATGTAACACATAAAACAGTGCCTGGCACACAGATGTCCTCTGCAAAAGCTCACTGTTCTCAACTCATCATGAATCAACTCCCCACTGCGTCTACTATTTGGCTTGACTCACCCCATGGTAACCAGTCCATTCTAAAGGAAAATCAACCCTGAATATTCATTGCAAGGACCGATGCTGAAGCTCCAATACTTTGGCCACCTCATGCAAAGAGCCCCGACTCATCAGAAAACTCTGACGCTGGGAAAGACTGAAGGCATAAGGAGAAGGGGGTGACAGAGGATGAGATGGTTGGATAGCATCACTGACTCAATGCACATGAGATTGAGTAAACTCCAGGAGACGGTGAATGACAGGGAAGCCTGGCATTCTGCAGTCCATGGGGTCACAGAGTCGCATGTGACTTGGCAACTGAACAACCACCTCATGGTTACAGTAGAAAAGGAAACAGGCTTCGAGGAAGGATCTGTCCAACGTCACAAAGCCATGTAATGGCACAGCCAGGATTCAGTCCTAGGTCCCCTGATTCAAAACCCTTGTCCCCACCTCCAGCCCTTTTCTGTCTCCCTCTGCCTAGCCCTCGAGGCCCATTCAGAAGTTATTCTGTCCCCAAAGTCATCCCTGATCCTGGCCCCAGAATTAATTCCCTCAGCACTTCAGGACTAATTTCACCCACTGTTTCCTCTGCTCAGTGCTTTATTAAAATCAGTGACGCCAAAGTGAAGGTGGTCATAAACCAGTGCAATCAGCACCCTGTACTCGGCAGGCAGGGCTGGGCGTGGACACAGATGACTTCAGGAGGCTGCTCTCCCTCGCCGGGGCTCAGTGTCTGGCCAAGGAGTGGAAAGAAGTGGTCTCTAACTCTGCCCAGAGCCACCGCCTCGCCCAGATCTAAGGGGTGGGTGGCCTCGTCCTGAGGTCTAGCCTAGAGCCCAAGGGTTCTGGCTTCGTTGCTGCTCCATGGCTGGCTCTGAGCTGGGACCAGCTGTCTGACCCCTCTTGCCTCAATTTTCTCATCTGTGGAGGAGAGGCACAGTGCCTACGCCACAGGGCTGCAGGGAGCTGAGAAATTAAACTGGCTAATCCTGTAGGAGCTGGCGCTGACTGTCCTCCACACGTAGCCTGGGTGTGAGCCCTTCAAGGCGACAAAGCCAGCTCACACCTCTGCTTAAAATGAAAATCCCAAAGCCTGCCGAGCAGGGAGGGAAGGAGAAAGTGACCGCCCACCCCCCCGCCTGCGGCCCCAGCCCGGAGTCCTTGGCTGGCCACTGCCGACCTCCCCGACCTGCTGGCCACGTAGGCCCGCCCTCCCGCTCACATCAGCAAGGTGCGCCAAGGCAGCTTCCCAGGTGGCACTGTTTGGGAGAAAAGCTGATGGTGGCAGCAGCAGCTGTTCTTTTCATTTCTGGGAACCTGCAAGGGCATTTCAAAGTGAAAAGAAACCTTAGCCTCCAGCAGGTGCCCCAATTCTGCCACAAGCTGGGTGTTTATCCTCGTTGGTGTGTGTGTGTGTGTGTGTGTGTGTGCGCTGGCGGGTGCTCTGCCAGAGACTGGGGCTGGGCCCAGCTTCATTTCTCAATTCAAGAGAAGAAAAGCAAAGCGCGGCTTGAGCGTCGGCTCACGCGTCCCTGGGAAGCCGGGCAGAGCAGGTGAGCACAGTCGAAGGAAGGGAGCGGCCTCCTTCGGAGGCTGCGGGCCCTCCCCTGCACCCATGGGTGGCGTGTGCAGTAAGGCGGGGCCAGGGCGCACGGATAAGCCGCAGGCCCTGGGCACCGAGAAGCAGCTCCGCGCTCCCCTGCCCCGCTTCAGTGACCTCCCCAGAGGACACTTCAAGGGCAAAGGAGCCAGAACTCAGGCAACGGGACGCC